>JARHVA010006931.1:22500-622500 GCA_037957365.1 Torreya grandis | reverse complement strand
TATATATACATATATACATATATATATATATATAATGGGGGGATGAAAAGGGAGAAGGATTACAAGAAAACAAAAACTACTCTAAAAGGGGTGATGCACCAAATGATTTTGACCTACTCACACTCACACTCTGAACCATAAGACACATAAATACACTTTAACTAGTAAAAAGACCAGACTATAGGAAGATTAACAGGGAGGCATTAATGGAACACATAGAAAAAGGGACTCACCATAGGTGTTGTAAAAAAAGCACACTATCTAATAACCTCCTTTTATCTCTATGCTGTAAGTACAGTTGTTATTGTCACCTATAGGAATGACACCTTATAGATAATATATGCATTGGTGTCAACCTTGTGAAAGCATTAGGAAGAAATGACTAAACACAAGACTAACACTCAGACACATTCAAAAGTATCTAACCAGAATAGAGGTAAAAATGCATTTTATTGATTCTAGGTGAAAATTGCCAGGGCTTCACCTTATAATGTGAAAGATCCCATCTCCAAATGAGAAGTATAAAATATATAGAGGAATAAAAAGAGGCCTTTTGGTACCCTTTTTACAAATGAACCATGTGTGTTCTGATCATTGGGAAGAGCAAGCCGCTTAAACATCATATGAGAAATTATGGGCCATGTTGTTTGTTTGCAAACAAGACCACTCCTTCAAGGCGATTATGTAACTTGTTTGATCATTAATGCAAAATGAATAAAATGGGTCACACTATTAGCCATTTTTGCCTCTTAATGGTCAATTCACAGACACTGTATCACCTATTGGAGTAACTACTTGAGTCGACACCTTCTTTCACCACTTGGACTGCTTTGTCCATTTATGCACTTGGTCTTTCTTCTAGCCTTAAGCCTTTGAATTCCTTTAGGTTCACACTTAAGTTTGCAAAGATCAATAGCTACTTCATTTCCACAAATTTTACATCCTTGGGTCTATCACCTTCTTAACAATTTGTTCATGTCTTTCTCGCTTACCTTGGCTATTTTCCACTAATTTCTATAAGTGACATGTGGCATGTTCCACTACTAAAATAGGTAGGACATGTAGTAGCATCCACTAAGTTTATAGAAGCTTCAAACACCTTTTGAGAGTTCTACAAAAGAGGACATGTGGCAGATTTTTCTCTCTTTAGCAGTTCATCTGGGGCCCACCATAGTTCTCACAGGACAAAAGAGAGAGACTGCAGTTATTGACACTTGTTAGCTTCCATCGAGGTTTGCAGGGACACATGGCACACTCCACTTCTTTTAGAGAAAACATGTCAAATCCTTATACAATTTCCACTTGGCACTTTCTATCTCCTTTGGCAGGTCGCTGACTCTTTGGGCTCTTTTCTAGTTGGCGCTCAAGATTTAAAAATCAAAAGACTATTCCCCTACTAAAAAATGATGTTCACAGGCCCGTCACTATTTGAAAACCAATGGCTAGTCCGTTTCCCTAAAATTGATAGATTTAGAGACATCACCATCTTTTGAAAATTTACTTGGCCTTTCCCTCATATTTCTTGTTTTGCACCTTCTCGAAGGGGACTTGCCCTTCAATGTCTTGAGAAAGGTCCCTTTTTCTCAGTGAGATCCCCCCACAAGGGTACATACCCTTCGGGTGATCTTATTTCTCCTTGGTGGGTTTCTCCATCAGGTTTTTTCTTGTGGATAAAAAGTCTACAAGAATTATTTTGGCTTCTTTGTCTTTGCCCTTTAGAAATTATGTCATCTTTTCCTCCCGCAGCCTTCCCCAAATTTCTTTAGACTTTTTTCTGAAGGAATTCCTTCAGACAAAAAGTCTGAAAGAATTCATTTCTTACCTTATTCTCTTTTTTGGGATCTTTGTTTGTGGCATTTCTAAAATCCTTTGGACTTTTTGTTTGAAGGAATTTCTTCGAACAAAAAGTCTGAAGGATTTCTTCCTTGTCTTTTTTGACTGCCCTTAAAAGTGCCCTCCAAAAAAGTTGAAAATAACCCTTCTAAAGGGTACAATCACCAACCAAGTGCCCTCCATAAGGGTACTTTTCCTTTGGGAGGCTCTCTTAAAATTTTGGATTTAACCGCTCCTTTGAACCAACTATTGAAACAAGCTTTGAACCAACCGTTGAACTAAGTTGTTGAATTGATTGAGTGAACCGAGTGATTGAACCATCTGATTGGACTGAAGCATTGAACCAACTAAATTAAACCAAGCCTTTGACCCAAGCTAATGAA
This sequence comes from Torreya grandis, assembly GCA_037957365.1. Classification (NCBI taxonomy): domain Eukaryota; kingdom Viridiplantae; phylum Streptophyta; class Pinopsida; order Cupressales; family Taxaceae; genus Torreya; species Torreya grandis. The sequence continues at coordinate 620,284 of JARHVA010006931.1, read as the reverse complement.
CCATTTTATTGAACCAAATCAATGAAATTTTCCATTGAACCAAGATTTGAACCAAAGCATTGAACCAAAGCATTGAACCGGTTCAATGGTTCAATGGTTTAAAGATGCTAACTCTTGGAAAGATCATGCCATTGAACCACTTTTCCAACCTTAAGAAAAAGTGTCTTTGAACCATTTCAGCTCTCTTTCCTTGTGAATTTCTTTAGATAAGAGTCCTAAGAAGCTTTGTAAAACCTTGCACTCTTTGAATTGGTTCTTCATCTATCGAAGGAATAACCTGTATAATTCATAGAAATGGACCTATAGAGTCCATAGAAATTCTTGTGGAGTCTGTAGAAAATTCTAGACTTGTGTAAAATCAAAAAATGAGTTGGCCTAGAATAGTAGGGAAAGAAGGGGACTGATTTTTGGCCTGTTGGACCAAAAATGGTCAACAACCAGCTTATGCTCCAATTGCATATTGTAGCCTTTAATCCTAGATAAGACCTCTTTAAAGTTCTTTGCCCTTATATAGATACCATCTCCCACAGCTGGTTGATGTTTGTATTCAATATTTGGGACCTTTTTATCTTGGATGTGTTTGGTCACTCTATTATTAGGGTCCCACATCTTAAGGTCATCTAGTTGGAAATCAAAAGAATTTCTATGGATGACCATAATTTCTAGTTACTTCCAATCCTTGATCATAATCATGTCAATGTCCAGTGGAAAGGGGTGGACCCAAGCCTTCTTATTTTTATTGCATGTCCCATCCACACCATGTATAATTTGATAGGAAATCTCTTGTTGTGATATATTACTAGGGACATGAATGGCCAATCGATAGGGTTGAATCATGATTCCTTTTATTCTTATTACAATGCAATTTGAATAGAACCAAACATCCCCCATGGCTTCTACTTGTCTTTTGATTAGAGGGTGGAGTCTTGGCATAGGGACATTAGTAATTACCTCATAGATAGCTAGTAAAACACCATCATAGATAAATTTCATGTGGTTCCTATATTTTCATATATGCAATTTAGAGTAGTGATGAGAAATAGTGGTTCTACCATTAGGGGACCAATTTTGGATGCTAGGTATATCTATAGAGGAAAAAAGTGAATCCAAGAGATAGGACATAATATGAAATTGTTTATAGGTCCTTATCTTGATGGATATTAATTGTTTGGACAAGAAAAATCTTATTATCTCTCTAATGGGAGGGGTTAAGTTCCATTCTAACATGCAATGAACATAAGATACCCAAACCTTGCTTACTTAAGAAGTGGATAGAGCACCAAAGGCTCAATTTAGTAAGGTCATAGCTATACTAACACCTTCCATAAATTGGAAAATAGGAATCTCACCATCATGGGACCTAAAAATATGAGATCCTTAGATTAGCCAGGGTGAAAGGACTGAATCTAGGTCTTGCGTGTTTGTCCACTCTCTTAAAGATGGGAGATCAATATGAGGCAAGGGGAGCTTATAATAAGTTTTAAAGGCCATAGGGGTGATTAATAAAACCTTCTTATTGATTCCCTCTTGAATTATACATTCTTTATCTATCTTACAATCAATGAAAATGGGAATAAGGAGGTTAATACAATGCATTACCTCTAGTTTAGTTATAGCATGGTGGAGTCCTACCAGCTAAATTGAGACTAGGTCATTATATCTTTGATGCTCATAGGCATTCTTATTTTCCTCTTGGAAAATTGGTTGTAATTCCTCCATAAATAAGAATAAATCAAACCAATTCCTAATTCCATGCACATTTAAGGCTGTCAAGTCAAGCTCTATGTCTTTAAGGATCCTTCGCTCACTATCTAAAGTTAGATAAAGTTATGCTTCCATCTTCATCTGTTGCCTACCTTCCATCATTGATGACACCAAATTATATTTTCAAGTTTGCTAAAGGTTTAACTAGGGCACTTACTTCAAGTTTTAGTTGTGTTATTTTGATTACTTTGTGACCAATTGAGCCGACTCAGGTCCTCTTTATAGAGGGCTTAGGATTTTTGAGATTTAATGGTTGAAAAATCTAGTTTCTTAATATTATAAATGCTTTATATTTGATTGGAATTTATGCTCATGACCTCTATGCTTTTGAGATTAGGATATCTTTGATTTTAATTCTCCATGCTTACATGGAGCCTATGTGGCATGGTTCTGTGCCCTTCATGACAATTTTCATAAATGCTAGTTAGAGACTAGCCATTGGCTTTTCAAATATTTCTTTATTTTGATTTGATAATCTAAATCCAATTTCTTGTGTTCTTATTAGTCCCTTTATCTTTAAGTTCATGTTTATGCCACTTGGCACCTTGGAAAATCTTCCCCATGTTGCTTATTCTTGCTAGTTGTTATTTTGACCATGCATTAGCCATGTGTCGAGCTCATGCGGCCTTTGAAAATTCTTTGGTCTCATCATACTATTAGATCAAATCTAGTGGGTGATCAATCATCATTGATTTTTACAAGGTCCAAGTCATTTAATTAATTTCCTTTATTAAGTGGGTCCCATCAAATTTTTGTCCTTCGATTGGCAAGCTACCGCATGTTATCCTCATAGGGCTATATGTACCTCTATCAGTTACCCTAGACATTGGTAGGCCATGTGTCAAGATCATGAAACCTTTGAAAATTCTTTGAGCTTGATGTACCTTTACATCAAATCTAGAGGGTGAGCAATCACCATTGGATCTTTCAAGATGCACACCTTTTAATTAGTTCCATGACTATATAAACTTAGACTTAAAATGATGTTCCTAAAGTTATTTTATGTTAAGAAACACAAATTAACTTAGGTTAAGGCCTTTTATGATAAGTCTTTATATGTAAAAATTCTAAGAATTCCTTTCAAATGGTATTTAGAAATGGCCCCTTTGCTTAGGCTTTGAAAAATTATCTAGGTTAAATTTGGAGAGATTAGTAACATCAACTACATCCTAATAGATTTTAAATGAGGGGAGTGAGCTTGTTAAATTTAAGAAAATGAAATTGCTTCAGTCCAATGATTGAGTGCCATGCATCAGTATTTCAATAATTCTTGGGTATTTAGGGTTAATGCACATCATCAAATTAAGGCCCTCGAGGTATTGAGGACTGCCAGATCATAATCTGAGTGCTTGATAGTGATTGGTCTCCCTTTTGATGTTGACTTTGGTTTTCACCATTGGATCAAAATCTCTGATTGATGCATCAGATTTTCAAAAGTGCATGAGCTTTAAGTTAAGGCCTGATATTTATAAAGGTTTAAACTATGTTTTCAACCTTTAAAAGTTTATTCATATTTGCAAACACCAAGATATTTAAGCCTTAATAAAAACCTAGTTAATCTAAAATGGCTCTCAAGTTTTAAAGGGGATAATAAGAGGTCTAAGTCTTGATTTTATATTAGTGTTTGGTCATGTTAAAATAATAATCAAAGATAAATATAAAGTTAGACTTAGGTTTTCTATAATCAAAAGGAAATATAATTTCCTGTGAAACTTTTATTTTTGACATTTGAATACAAACCCCTAAGGTTTACTACTTAGAAACCCTAGATTTCTTCATAGAACCTACAACTAATCACCTTAAAGACAATCATTAGAAACATTAGTTCATAAAACATAATCACAAATAGATACACTAAGGCTCATGTCTTTTAATTGAATTGTCTTTAAATTTAAAGAGATAATAACCCTTTCACATTAAATCTAGAACACAGATGTTTTGAAACATTCACAATGGTCCCCTTTTAGCAAAAGTATAAAAATGGGGTATGTTGGTCTCAACATAACCTTAATGACATACCTTGCATTTTCTATTTTAGGAGTTTGTTGGTTTTGGTTGGATTAATGGAGGTATTTTTTGAAATCAATTTGGGGGTTTCTAATTGATTTAAGATGTTGGTTATTTAGTTTTTGAACAACTATATATTTCATCTAAGTTTATTACTTATTTGGCACTTTTCATCTTATTTTAATACCTAAATACGTTTTTAGGGGTAATACCTTGTGATTGATTAAACTCTTTTGGAGTTGGTATTTGTGAATAATTATTTTGAACCTAAAAATTATGATGCAAGTTTTAAAAATGATTATGGTATTGGTTCAAACCAGTAGATGTTACCGAGATACATTTTTTTGTATATATACGTAATCATTTTTACTTATTATATGATGTCTATTTCAATTTATATTTTATGAGTTTATTATCAAGTTTTAGGACTCCATGATGAACCTATAAATCAAGTTTCTTTGGTTTTATTCACCTAATGTAATAAGGCTCCATGTGAATTTAGGTGGTATATATATGTGCATTCAAATTAGAGGTTATGGTGTGATATTCTTATAATTGATATATACATATTTAATTTAACATAATGGTGATTATATTTTGTTTTTTAATCCTTCTATAATGAGCGATCCTATTCTTGTATGAAGGCCATAATTCCTTAGCCTATTATTAATAATGTTATCTATTTCATTCTTTTTTATTAATATGATGTGGTGATTTCATGATTTGTTCATTTTATGGGTTCATTGGCTATTGGGACTATGTTTATTGAAGTTTAGGGTTTATTTCTAGTTCAGTACAACCATTAGAATATTTGGACTATGTTTTTTTCTTTGATCTTCAATGTTGAGTTAAAAATTTTATATTATAACTTAGATTTACACCCTTTGAGGAAATGTATCACCTCTCCTCATCCAAGTAGCACAATTGAAACACCTATAGGATGTGGGTAGCCTAAGAATGAGGTTAATCTCTAGATAGGGCTAGCTTCCTTGATGTACAACTTTTGGATCACCACTACACCTATGTTTAAAAGGAAAAGGGAGAGAAAAATAAAATAAAACTATCCTAAATTTGTTGATACACCAAATTTATTAATGATACCAACTAGCTACACGTCACACATGAGAGAAAAATACTAGCTAGGCATAGACTTCTCTAATTTGAATACTCTCACATCAGTATTTCATTATGAGGTTGTGATGAATGTTTAGGCTAGGAGGAATAAACAAGAGGCCTATAATTTCACTATTTGAATATACTAACTCACTCAACCTTGACACCTAATATAACACTTCATATGACCTATAAAAATAATATTTCAAGCTGCAAATGGCTATGAGAATGAGACAACAATGTTAAGGAAATAATAATCATAACTAAGAAAGATAAATAATTGAAGTTAACACAATAAAAGTAGTAATATAAGAGGTAAAATTAGTATTATTTATTAATCCATGATCTACAAATGAGTAGGGCTTTACCATACTTAGGTGAAGCATATTTTACAAAGGCCAAAATGACTAGTTCTTATATACCTTGAGAGAGAAGTGGAAAAGAGAAGTAAAAAAGTCAAAAAGACGCTTGTATAATTTTTAAAATGGGTTACATGTGCATGAGAATATAATTTTAATTTTTTCATGTAAATAAAAAAATCATAAGTGACAATCGAAGGCATGAAACTATTGAAATGTGGCATGAAATTCATTTTACTAGCTCAAAAAACTATCTTCATCATTCACCCCTATTGGCACATCCCAGACTGATTATAGATAAGTATAATGATTGAAATAATAGGTAAGGGTTTTAAACATGATTTTTCATGCATTTCTTTCATTCCTAATCACTTAGATACTGTTGAAAGTAAGCCATCACTATCTGTAGTCAAATAAACTCCTCTTTCACACACCTTGCACACTTGGCCTCAAATTTGGCTTCATTTTCCAATGAAAATATTTAAAATATATTTTATGACAATTTTAAATACATTCCATAGCCTTAGAGGTATTAGGCACACCTTAAAAACACTCCCATTTGAAGTTTTCACCCTTCTCACTATCATGTTCACTATGCTATTTCAAACTAGATAAGATGAGATATGTATTAGACACACTTATGAGTTTTTAAAAGGAATTAAATGGACATGGGTAGTTATATTAAGTCTAAATATTCCTTCCAAACTTTATTTCATCTCTTGACACCTCCTAAAATTTGCATAATGCACAAAATAGTTAAAAGAGCTAATTTTATACCATCTCCATATAGATAGGTCAATATAAAAGGTGATTTGGGAGAATTTCATAGTATTATACATCAACCAATCACTTTCCATGCCTTTCTTGTCCATTATAATATCTCTCCATCCTCATTTTCCCAATTGGGTCCTTATCCAAGGTTTGCAAGGGTTTTAGGTAGTTTTTTCCCTTAAGGATTGTTCATGAAGATAGGGAGTTAGAAATACAAAAAAATCAAAAAAATTAAAAGTTTAATACCATTTTCAACCTTCCCAAACTCATTATATCCCCATTCATAACCTCCAAGAAGCTTTGAACTTCCAAAGTTACCCTATCGAGCTTGATTCCTCATTTCCTATACATTTGATCTATCTTTGAGCCAAAAATTAATTTCCTTGTGACTTATTTATATTATAAAATATTATACACATCTTAAATTATCCCATAAACATTCCTTATTGCATTATAATTGTCATCTCATGTTAGAATTAAAGATGACCTCTCATTTGGGCACTAGGCTTAACCATGCCTAATAGGCTTGTTTGTACACTTGAGGGTTTAGAGAACCCTATTAAGCTTACTAATTTTATTATATGTTTCCATGTTTTTCCATACCTAATTAAAGACTAAAAATTCATTTTATAACCCTCCAACCACTCTTTCTCATCTCTTCTTCTCATTCACCAACTAGGCCTAGTTAGAGCTTACTTAGTTGAGCATTGTGTAGGAGACTTGATCATTTTGATAATTTTGAGTTTGTGTGATTGGTTAATATAACTTATAAATCTCCAAAAAAACCTCAAAATATTTTACTTGATGTCCACATGTCCTCATATCAAGTTTCTTACCCATCTTAGCTTCATTTGCTTGACCTGTCAAACTTCTAATTTTCCTAACTAACTAACCTTTGAGATAAAATAGTGAGGCATATCCCTCCTATCCAAGGTAAAAGTAAGGTTTTATGAGTTTTATTAGGCCATAATTAACCCATATACAAAATTTATAATCCATACTCACCCATTTAGGCAACTAATGAACTCAATTTATCTAAAATAGACCTCTAAAAAGGACTGTATTTTACATTTTTCACTTTCACCTAAGAATGACTTCTCAAGGCTAAGCCCAATGTGATGAGGTTCCCAAAAAAATTTATCCATATTAAATTCATCATAAATAATCTTAATAAACCAAAAACCACTCTTATCCCTTAGATTCTTCATCCTTACCCATTGAGCAACATGAGTCTCTTAATGCAATTGTATAGATTGTCACCCTTGGGCTAGTATGAAGAGTATATGATCAACTTGAAAGAAGTATTAGAATATGTTAAAACACTATATTAACATATCATGAATAATTTAAAATATATTTTCAAACCTTATTTCTCTTCTTTAGCATTTTCATCTCTTTACCTTCATCAAGACTAAACACCTAACTATAGGTGCTCGTAGGACCTTAAGAAGTCTATGTAAGCTTATTTTACATTGTCAAGAGCTTATGAAGAACATCATGGTCCTAATGAAGGTGATATAGGTATTTTATAATTTAAAATCCATACATATCTCTTCCCACACCTTGACTGGTCAAGTTTGAATGCAATTTATGGTTGTGTTTCTTATCTTAAAAGGGCACCTATAGGTGAAACTATATCATCTAGGCCTTTATTACATTATTTATTTCCTCCTTAAAGATATACACACCATGATATATCTGAACTTATTCATTTTATTCCTGGATTGAGGTCTATCACCAAGGTTATATATCCTATTACTTCATGGTAATACTTCAACCAACCTATAGATACATATTTGTGATACAAAGGAGACCTATAGGTGTGTGTAGGGTCTAAAACATAGTAAATAATCTTATTTAAATTAATATTAGGTCATGAAAGCTCTATTAAACCATATAAAATAATTAAAACCTAGTGGTAAGGTCCAATATTAAAACCTCAGATGAAGAGATCCCTTTATAGTTGAAAAACTTGTAGATGATAGTGAAAGATTTTAGTAGATAAATAGGCAACTTTGAGGTACTCAAATATTAATATCCACTATTAATCCACCCTAAAAATTTTGAAAATATCTTTTATTATTTAGGGGATACTATAAAAAGTTATTATGATACACTAAGAGCTTTGACAACTCTTTTTTATGACCTTTACCAAATGGCCTAGACCTCTATTTTGTGCTTTTAGGGATTAAGGCTCTGAATACTATCATCTCATGTTAGAAAGTGATATATAACCATTTTATAATTTTAAACCTCATGGGTCTACCATGATCAATACCAATGCCATAACTCCCAAGAAGGTCTTACCATTGCTCCAACTTTCCTAAATGACACCTTAGCTTACTGTTAACACCACCTATATGTGGTTATACTACTGTATAAATAGATAATGTGAAAATATTTCAAAAAAAAATGATGTATGGTCATTTTATCAATCTTGATCCCTTATATTATCTTCAAACGCATGTTTTTCACTATGGGGATCTTGAAATAGGTCTCAAAACCTTTATTTTGGATATGACTTCCTCCACGAGAGCACTTGTAGGTGCATTTTTAGTTGTATGCAGCTAGTAAGTATGAGATGATCCATGTAATAAAAGGATATGACTTCATAAAAAATTTATATTAACTCATGGTGTTCAAATGAAACAAAAATATGTTTCAAAACTTGAAACAAGCTCTCACACTCTATTTAAATGTGATTGATCTTCATGAGATTTCCCTATACGTTCATTAATGGTAGAAGAATGTGTGAGTGATTATGTTAATTGTGACAACCTCTCTTCTACCAAGTGAAAATATTTTAATTTATTGTTTCTTTGATGGGAATGAATTCAATCTCTCAATTCCATATTGGGGATGTGTTAAAGACCTCGACCCAGCCCACTTAGTTCATTGTGCATGACACTCATGGAGAAAACTAACTGGATGATGTTTATGACTAAAATTCCATGAAATATTTCTTAGAGAATGAAATTTAAATTGGATGATATCAATATAACATTATAAACATGATAATTAACTTATCTTCATCCCTTAGAAACATTGATAAAGAATGAAGATTTTATAAATGGTGCAAACTTGCTTGTTATCTTCAAATAAAACCAATCTACAAACTTGAGATTATTTTACCATAAAAACATATTTAAAAAATAAACCAAACATGGAGAGAATAATTTTAATATTTAAATGTCCACTAGAGTAAATTCTAACAATTGGATTGTATGTAATCATTCAAACAAGAGCAAGCACTATAGGGTATAGGAAACAATGAGTAGAAAAACATAGTCAACTTGTTATAGATGATTTTTAAAACACAATTGACCAATATTTGAAATATTTTTATGTAAATGGATCTCTATAAGTTTTATTTCACCTCCTAAAGGAGTTTGACTTAGAATTTCTTCTATTTTTTGTACCAAACATGGACTTGTTGACCATTTATATGTGTTTAAAAGGGTAAGAAAGGAGAAGAATAGTTTTAGACATTTTTTAGAACTTATAAATCATGTTAAGAACTCATATGAGTCTAATGAATATTAAGATACATTCTATGACCTTATCGCATGTGTCACCCTCCCTCATGGGTTGTACAAGTTCCAAACTCCTCTTTTTTAATTGATTTCCTAATCTTCAGTTAGATAACTTGAAAGTTTTAGATGGTACTAACATTATTGATAGGTTATCTAATTTATTTATTATTTGAAAGGAATTTATGACACTTGAACACGTTGAAAAATGTGACACTTGTATTTATGACCCCTAAATGCCTACTAAGTGACTCAAAATGACATATAAACTAATTAAACCATGATGAAGGATAAAAAGGCATCAAATTACATAAATTGGAATAAAGCATACCCCATGACAAAATATTAGACCCAAAATAACACCTAAAGATCAATTTTTTACCTATAGGGGTCCCAATTGACTTATAAGGTCAAATTTGGTCAACAAATTTGTGACTCATAAGGGTAGTGTGCATGCTATACTAAATATTAGTATCCTTATCCTATCCATGGGCTTAGGGATTCATATAAAGTCTAAGATATACAAGCAAACCTAACACTTGACAATAAGGATTTAACCAAGAGAAGACAACCCATTACCTCAACCACACAAAACAAAGAACACACACAAAGAAAAACAAACACACAAAGCAAAGCAAACACATGTGTGCTCAAATCACTTAAGGAAAAAATGAAACAAACAACTATGCACAACTAAAAATTAAGCATACTTCCTTTCCAAGATCAAAAGGAAATTTTCTTGATTCTTCTTCTTCATGAGATGAAACATAGTGCCAAGCATGTTTCTCCTTGGGTTAGATGCTTGGTAGATCAAACCTATTCCTTAGTACTTCACTTGATCTCCTCTCAAGTAGATCATCCTTAAATAGATCTCCAATTTAAATGTATGCCTCTTTAATTTATACACATACCTCATACTATTTCCCACTCTTCATCTCATGATAAACTTTTATCTTCTTGGTAGGCATGGCTTTAAAAGGAGTAGTTTCTTGTTCCTTAGAAGATTGAGGCCAATAAAAGCTTATTTTATCCTTCAAAAGATTATGTATTTATCCCAACTAGTCGAGAAGATGATAACCCATTTTTATTATTTCAAACATATCATCATGGGATGCATATGATTCTTGAAAGGACAAATTTGAAAAGTTATTTTTTTCTTTGCATACTCACTTGAGTGACAAGGCTACAAACTCCATTCTTTACTAGATCATATTCTCCTGAGGAGTATAACCTACTCCAATGATTGAAAAAAATTCATCCCAAGGCTTATCAGAGACTTATTCTTACACATCTATGATATCTTGGATAGTGATGGAATAACCAATGATGATTTCCTCTTCTTTGACATAAGGAAGACACTCTTTAATATCAACATAATCAGAAGATTCAATATAAGAAATCACCTATTCTTTAGCATCTATAACCTATTGAGGTTTCTAAAGTTTTACCTCAACTTTTATAACCTAAATTTTCCTCTCAAGGGCTACAATCTCCTTAATTTCTTTCTCCTTCTTGGTGATGCCAATGCTAGGCATTTTGTAATTAGGTGACCTAGTCTAATGAGGCTACCAAAGAATTATGTTTTATTCAAGAAAGAGTTATAAATTATTATCAACCAAATACTCCTATTTAGGTTCCCACACCATAGTTCCATCAAGTCAAAGGGTGATAGGATGAGGAAAATATGAACTAGTTACTGGAGGTGGAACAAAGAACTCAACATCATATTGAGAATGAATTATAGGGGATTCTTTTGGGAGTTCTTGGGGAAGGGGAGGCAGACCTTGGGATAAAATATCTTGGTTTTATTCCTTTCATTTGATAATAAATTTAATGAAATATAATTGATCTTGAGCACTCTCTTGAGGAAGGTTATATGGGGTGTGTTTAGGCATAAGATCTTCTTTTAGCTCTAAGCCTTACATCACACTTTGATTTAACAATTTCATTCTTGACTCTAACTCTTAAATTTACTTGACTAGGTTCTCTTGGAAAAGTATTTCTTTAATTTTATAAGCATATTCATGAGGATAAGGAGTATAAGAAGGCTGATGTAGAAAATAAGAGGTCTCTTGAAGAAATGTGGGAGGGGCTTGCATAGGATCAAGCTCTTTCTCAACTTCACACTCTTTATCTAGGATTTTATCCCATTTATTTTCCCATGATTCCACTACCTTACTCCATATTATGATATTAGGATTAGGAGTATCTTATTTAGGTATAATTGGAAGAGTGGATGAAGTGATCAAGAAACTTGGGATCTCCTAAAGCTTGGATTCTCCACCTTGTCTCTAACATCTCACTTGTGATCCTTTGCCAATTTTCTCTCTCAATAGGTACCCACTCTCTTTTAATTATCTCTAATTAATCTCTCACATTATGAATGAGATGAATAGGAATATCGAGACCATGCCCCCTTTGTGTGCCAAGATTTATCATGTACCTCTCATAACCCAAGAGATTTTGATTGAAAGTTGAAATGGACTGATTTGAGAAGTGACTAAGTTGACTAGGATTAGGGTATTGAGAAGGATAGTTATAGGACTGATACAACTCATGAAATTTTTGATAAGGGTCATATTAGAGTTGGTAAGGATCATGAAAATTCTAATAAGAATCACACAAAGGTTGATAGGGAATGCCATAAGCTTGACATACCTCACTAAATTATGTAAAACAATACTCAATAAAAAAATTAGCCATGAAACTTCATTGGAAAATAATAACATAAATAAAAATTACCAATAATATTCAAAAGGAAAACCTAGGTTGCTTGACTAGCTAATGTAACTTTGGAGTCACCATTAATGCTTGGATAGATGCCTCTAAAGGCTGATGTATTGAAAGACAACACCAAAAATATTTAAAATTATTGGAAAATGAGTCCCACTAGGCATGCCAAAAATTGTTTTCACTTGGATTTTAACCCTTTGAGGAGATGTCTCATCTCTCCTCATTCAAGTGGCACAATTGAAACACCTCTAGGTTGTTAGTAGACTAGGAATGAGATGAATATCTAGATAGGGATAGATCCCTTGATGTACCACTTTTGGATCACTACTACACCTATGTTTTCAATGAAAAGGGAGAGAAAACTTAAATTAAACTATCTTAAAGGCTTTGATATACCAAATTGATTTATGACTACCAACATGTTGCATCTCACACATGAGACAAAGAGACTAGCTAAGCATAAACTTCTCTAATCTAAATATTCTCACATCAATATTTAATTATGAGGTTGTGATTAGTGTTTAAGATAGGATGAATATACAAGAGTCTTATAATGAAACTATTTGAATATACTAACTCACTCAACCTTCACACTTTAGATAACACTACACATGACTTGTAAGAAGAATCTTTCAAGCTACGAATAGGTGTGAGAATGAGACAACAATGCTAAGGAAATAATAGTCATCACTAATCAAGATCAATAATTTAAGTTAACACACCATGAATAGTCATAAAATAGGTAAAATTAGAAGTATTTATTAATCCATGGTATGCAAATGAGTAGGGCTTCACCATACTCAAGTGGAGCATATTTTATAAAGGCCAAAATGATTAGTTCTTATATAAATTGAGAGAAAAGTGTTAAAATAGAAGTATAAATGTCACAAGGAAACTTTTGAACCTGATAAAGTGGGTTACATATGCATGAGAAAATAATTTTAAATTGATCATACAAATTTAGGAAGCACAATTTGCAATCCAAGGCATGAAACTCTTGACATTTGGCATGAAATTCCTTTTTCTAAATCACAAAATTATATTCATCATTCACCCCTCTTAGAACATCCCAAAACTGATTAAGGGAAGGTATAATGATTTAATTTAGAGGGAATGGTTTCATACATGATTTTTCATTCTTTGGTTATATTCCAAATCACTTAGATTCCTCTAAAAGTAAGCCATCACTACTTACAATCAAATAAACTCCTCTTTCACACACCTTGCACACTTAGCCTCAAATTTGGCTTTAGTTTCCCATAAAATCCATAAATTCAGTGGATGACACTTTGAAAGGCCTTCCATGGCCTTAGATGCATTAGTTACCCTTAATTAGACTCCCACTTGAAGTTTTCACCTATCTCACTATCATGTTCACTATGCCAATTCAGACTAGATAAGATGAGAGCTCTAGTAGGAACACTTAGGAGTTTTTAAAATTCATGAAATGGACATGGGGATTAATATTAATTCCCAAAATTATTTCAAAAGTTTATTTCATCTCTTGAAACATCTTAGAACCTACATAATGCATAAAATAGTCAAAAGAACCAATTTTATACCCTATTTATACAAATAGGTCATCAAAAAAATTTATGGGGGGAGAATTTAAGAGTATTATACATCACCCAATAATTTTACATGCAATTATTTTCCATTATAATATATATTCATCCTCATTTTCCTAATCAAGTCCTTATTTATGGTTTGCAAGGGTTTTAGGTAGTTTAAGCCCTTAAGGGTTTTTCATGAAGATGGGACCTTAGAACTAATAAAAAATTACACAAATTAAAATTTAAATAACCCTATAAACCTCACCAAGCTTTTTATATCCCCATGCACAACCTCTAAGAAGCTATGAACTTCCAAATTTGCCCTATTAAGCTTGATTCCTCATTTCCTATAGGCTTGAACTATCTTTGTGCCAAAAGTGGCTTTCCTTGTTACTTATTTGAATTATAAAAGATTATAAACATTTAAAATGATCTTATAAACATTTTTTAGTCCATTTTAATTCTCATCTCATGGTATAATTGAAGATGACCTCTCATTTGGGCACTAGGCTTAACCATGCTTAATAGGCATGTTTGTACACTTGAGGGTTTAGAGCAACATGTTAAGCCTAATAATTATATGAGACATTTAAATATTTATCCATACCTCATTTAATATTAAAAAATCCCCTTATAACCCACCAATCACTCCTTCTCATCTCTTCTTCTCATTCACCAACTAGGCCTAGTTGGAACTTACTTGGTTGAGCTGTGTAGGAGACTTTTAATCATTTTAAGAAGTTTGAGTTTGTTTGAGTGATTAATAAAACTTATACATATCCCATACACCTAAAAATATGTTACTTGATGTCCCAATAGCCTCCTATCATGTTTCATACCCATCTTAGCTTCATTTGCTTGACTTGTCGAAGTTTTGAAGAACATAATCTATGAGATGCTCATTTGACCTTTGTTTATGTTGTGAAAATTGGGCATATGAAACCATATCACCAATGTTGATGTTGAAATGAGCTAGGAATATGTTATCTAAAGGATTGAATGTGTTTACTAAATGATTTAGTAGACTATAGAACCATTTTAAAGCATAATCTTTTAGACTCCATGGAATCGCTTGGTTAGTAACTAATCATTTGGCACATAATCAAAGAACGCTGTGTTAAAATCCCTCAAGTGTCTTTGGATCACCATTACCATCATATAGAGTGAGCTTGGGTTGAACAAAACCTAGTGGTTAGGGTGTAGAAGCAATATGACATGGCAATGGTGTATGAAGTAGAGAAAAAGAATCTAAAGCCTACATTGCTATAGAATCACCTTGCTCAAGATGTAACACCTTGGATTGAAGATATTTTATCTCTTTCACAAGGGAAGCTACATCAGAAGACAAAGATGTACTAGTTTTAGCTAGTGGTGGCATAGAAGAAGGCTGGGATACTATAGGGGGTTGTTGAGACATAGTTACCCTCATAATGTCATTCTCAATTGGTTAATTTATGGTTTGAGAGGATTGAACCTTGTTTGATTTGTGTTGCTCTTTTTGTAGTATTTTAAGCATATCATCTTACATGTTAGGGTGTTTAGTTAAGATTTCTTAAAGTTCCCTTATATTGGTTTCATCAAAATTGGTGTATTGGGCCATTGCTAAAGTAGGAAAAGTAATTAAAAATTGATTGAATTTTTTGTAATAATGTATAATAATCAAAGTGTTATGGAAGGAAAGTACTAAAGTTAGGAAATGTAAAGTCCTAAAAATAATAAACTAGAGAATGCATAAAAAGGATAGGAAGCTCACAAAAATGTAAGGTGATACCTCAAAAGAAATAGGACCTAGTATATGCAACTAGGGTTTGAAATAAAAATGATTTTAAAATTTACTATGATAAATTTTAAAATTTATTGGGAAATTTTGATTTAAAAATGCTGAAAAAATATAGAGACCTAATGTAAGCTTGTTTTACATTGTCAATAGCTTATGGAGAACATAATGGTCCTAATGAAGGTGATCTAGGTATGTTTATCATTTAAACTCCCTACATACCTCTTCTCACACCTTGACTGGTCAAGTTTGAGTGCAACTTATGACTTTGCTTCTTATCTTGATGGGGCACTTATAGGTGAAACTATATGATATAGGAATTTATTACATGCTTTAGGTCCTTGAATATCTCCAAAACATGTTATAGTTGTTCTTGTTCCTTTTATGCCTAGAGTGAAATCTATCAACGAGGTTTTTAAGCCCATTACTTCATGGTAATCCTTCAGCCAGCCTATAGATACACATTTGTGATGTAAGGGAGACTTGTAGGTGTGTGTAGTCATATAAAATGTCCAAATTGGTAGTTTGAGTGTGGCTTGTGACACCCTATTCATAGGTACCTTTTCATGCTCTCGTGATCCTTCTAGAGTCACCTAATCAGTTGCAAACATACTAAAATCCTTATACCAGTCCCTAGCCACCTCAAACACTATCAAATTAGCATTTTTTCATCCATATCAAACTATTGCACAAAGCACATTAGCTGGGAGAAATATGTATGGTTTGATACCTTTTCAAAGTATTGATATGTAGGCAATATGCCCACACAAGGGGTGTGGATTTCACATTTAGTACATCTTACACACTAACCCCCCTTTTCCTCAAGTGTTTCAAATAGAATTTTATTAAGCATGATGGAGGGTTAGGGTTTGAAGATTAAATAAACTCTACAATGAGTTCTGTTGATAATCAATACTCAATATTTCATAGGCAGGCTCACACAAGAATAATGCAAAAACCTAGAAAGTTTCAGGTCTCTATGACCAATTTGGACAACAATGGAAGGAGTGGACCACAACACCAAACACTAAAGTATCTTATCTTTTATGCTCCTATCCTTTCACCAAATGAAATATAGATTCAAGTAAATGACACTTTCCTAATATATCAGAACTAGTTTCAACCTTTGTATCATCCATCTCAGTCCAATTTCAAGATAAGTTATATTTATCCTTATTTATTGTTATTTTTAAAAAGGTAAAAAACACAAATAAATTATACAAATTAGGACTATATTTATTTTAATATTCTTTACTGATTTATTAATCCAAACCCTTAGCAAAATTTGGAATAAAACTCCATTATTCCCAAAAAATTTAAATCATTTGGTGAACTTGACTTACTTCATTTGTGCACAGAAACCCTAGGGAAAATTCCTTGCTGATGTTTCTCATATTTTTTAATTTTCCCTACATATATAAATCATAAATTCACATTTAATTTTTAAAATTTACCATGGTAATTTTAAATATCATTTTTTTCAAACCCTAGTTAAATATACTAGGTCCCTATGCTCCTGAGGTATCACCTTATATGTTTGTGAGCTTTGTATCCTTTTTATGCATATTCTAGTTTTATATTGTTATAAACTTACATTTCCTTTATTTATTAATTTCCTTCCATCACATTTTTCTTATTATAACTTACTTCAAAAAATTCATTCCATTTTTGATTTGTTTTCCTAATTTAACAATGGCCCAATATACCAGTTTTGATGAAACTAATAAGATGGAACTTCAAGACCTTTTAACTTAACATCCTGATATACAAGATGATATGTTTAATATAATATAAGAAGAACAAAAAAAATCAAACAATTGTCAATCCTCTCAAACCATACAATAACTAGTTGCAAATGACACTATGGGGGCAACTATGTCTCAACAACCCCCTATAGCAGCCCAACCTTCCTATGCAACACCATTAGTTATAACTAGTACATCCTTGTCTCTTGATGTGGTTTATCTTGTAAAAGAGATAAAATATCTTCAATATAAGGTGATAGGTCTTGATCAAGGTGCTTCTAGACCAACATAGGCCTTAGATTCTTTTTCTCTACTTCATACACCATTGGCATGTCATATTGCTTTTACACCCTTGCCACTAGGTTTTGTACAACCTAAGCTCACTTTATATGATGGAAAGGGTGATATAGAGACATAATTGAGATATTTTCACACAACATATTTAGACTATGGTCCAAATTACTAGTTATTATCCAAGCTATTTTCATGGATCTTAAAGGATTATGATCTATAATATCTCTATAGTCTATCAAATTAGTTAGTCAACACATTCAATCCTTTAGCTAGCATGTTCCTATCTCATTTTAGCATTAACATAGGTGAAAATTTTTCTTATACCCAAGTCTCACAATAGAAACAAAGGTCAAATGAACATCTCACAGATTATGTTCTTAGATATAAGACTATCTTGGCTAAAACCACTATCCCCATGGTCGATCAAGAATTATAGGATCTCTTTAAATAGAGTCTTCTACTAGCTTTAAATGAGTCAATAATTTTCAAAAATTTCTCTTCCTCATTCATTTATGTCATACACTAAAAGAAAGGGAAGTCAATTTAATTTCAATGGGAAAACTCAAGTACATAAGATTATCAGAAATAATAAAGACTAATAGTAAAGTCCCATACAAAGTAAAGGCTAATGATATCAAAACTCAAAATCAACCTATATTTAATGCAACTTTAGAGTGCCCTTAGTGAGTGGTTTTATTATCACCTCCTTGGTGATCTTTTACCAATCTACTAGTATCTCCAGCTAGAGACTTATGATAACTATTGGAATGTAATATCATATCTCTCCCTCTTATTTAGGAAGTTGATATGATATAGCCTCTTCCACATGGATATGATCAAAATGCATTTTGAAATTTTCATAGGTCATAATCCACACAATAAATAGATGCATTATTTTATGACATAAGATATAAGACTTGATAGATGGTAACCTTATTGGTCTTGGCACTCCAGTTGAGCCTCCTTAGGTAAAGCAAATACAAGACAAGGCTCTAAAAATTTTCTCAGATCTTTTCCCACAACATTCTAAATAATAAACATGGGACACATTAGGTGCTCACCATGCATATCATGTACACCCTCTACCAGCTACATACCAGGCACCTTCAGTTGAGTCACATCCTTTAAGCAACATGACTGGTTTGTATAATTCTAAAGTTTTAGATAGACCTTTGATATCTTTTTAGAGTAGGAGATAGTTGAAGATTATTAAAATTACCATGAAATTTTTATTAGAGCCTACATTAATAATCATCCCATTTATAATGTTCTCATATACAATAAATCAAGTGTGAACATGTACACTATGACATTACTTCAACATTTGGGATATTCATAGTAAGATATTACCCTGATGAACATAGTTATTAGTGGATCTAGTGGACACATATAGAGTTCATTAGGTGAGATTGTAATTCTTATATAGGTTGGACCTACACATGTGGCCACACCATTTACTATTTTTCCAAATATAAGATTCTTCAATATGTCACTTGGTCGACCATAGACCCAAAAACTTTGAGCAGTACCTTATATAATTAAAAGATGCATGAAATTCATTCATGCTAATTAGGTTGTTATAGTTGTGGAATTTTATATGAGTTACCACTCCCCATTTCAAATCCATCTCTTACTCTATAGTCACCAATTCTAGCTCATTTACTAGTTATAATTCTTCTTCCTCCAGTTGAGATCCAGACACAATCATGGCCCCCTTGCCAACATAAAGAGTTCATACACTTCCAAAAAGGCCTCTTTTAGAGAAACCACTACATCAGTGACACTTTTAGGACTCTAGATAGTTTTTATCTACAATATTTAAACCTAGGGTAGTATCATTAAGATCTCATGCCTCTACACATAGAGAAAAATTTTAGAGAGATTTTTTTACTATCATATGGGTCCCTAAGAGACCCATAATTACATCCACTTATTAGATTTATAGGGGGATCCCACAGTTAGTTTTCACTATAAACATTTCAAAGCACTTACAACATTCATAGATTTTAGAGTCATAGTCTCAACCCTTAAATTGTGCTTCATGATCATACATGATCCCTCTCCTTGATATAGGACACCATGATAGAGAATCTCTCATAAGACTCATCAGTTAGTATCATTTTTTATTAGTCTTTCTTATACATAGTTTCTTTTAGCTTTCTTATACATAGTTTCTTTCAACTTTATTATACATAGTGTCTTCTTATTTTCTTATACATAGCTTATTTCAAAAATACTAAAAATAATATAACATATCAAAATATAAAAACATTCAAATAACTAAAAACACCAAAAACATTTCAACTATATGCATTATCCATGATTTACATTTTAACTACCATGCTATCCTTACATTTTATTATTTTATGTTATTATTTGCCAATTTATCTACATTACCATGCTTCACTTGATCTCCTTTAAGTGTGTGCAATGACACCTAGATCCTTGATTGCTTCATTCTACCCATTGATGGGGCATCCTACTTTTACATTTGAGATATAAATCAACATATCTACCCATTGGGGGCATCTTCTACATGACTTCACTATCTAATTTATGTCATTCCTACACCACACACTCTAGTTATCATGTTGATGTACATTACTTACTATTTTACGTAGATTATTCTATCGAAACTCACTAATATATAGCACTTGTGTATTTCTTAGCATCTACCTAGTCTTGTACTACATGTTTTTCATAATTTCACTTATTGATTTGATTAGTTAGATGTGATAGTATTTCCAACATTTACATACCTTGTTTTCTTTCTTTGACTAGCTATATGTGATTGAATTTCTTATTTCCTATTTCATCTCTTGTGTGTGCCTTTGGATATTTTTATAATGTCCTTTATTTGTACTCTTATATGTACTTGTGGGCCCTCATGTCAATCTTCTTTATTTACAATTGTATGTGTATATAGGCATTTGATCATGCCTTGTATGCTTGCTTTCCCAATTTGAGTGACATGTGCCCATGTACCTTGTTTGCTTAGCCCCTTGGCCACTTTTATATGCTTCTTGTCTCATGTGCTTTTTTCTTGTTTGCTTCTCAATTATTTGTAATGTCATGATCCACATCATGCATTATATTTCCTTCTTGGATGCCATTATGGACATCATGTTCCATCCCTCTTTGACAACTAACAAATAACTATATTTCCACTTTTATTTCATTATACTACACATACTATTACATTTTTAAATCTATCTAGGTATACCCTTGTTGATTTAAAAATATCCAATATAAACTATGTTATATCTTGAGACATATTTTTATTATCATTAATATATCATGTATTTTTTAGCATAACACACTTGTAAGGCTCTTTATTTTGAGGGAAATCATTATGGGGTCTTCACTCCTACCCTCAGAAGAGGGGTAAAAAAATAAGGTTTTTGTCATAGAGATCAGAGCCTTCTACCGGTCAAAAATCAAAATTTTGAACCCTCAAAATAGTAATCATAATTCAAACCAAGCATAATAGACCATAAAGATAGTGATGAATACATAATAGTGATAAAAAACAATAAAGGACAAGAGAACCATACTTGGACTACAACACCAAATAAAAAAGTGTCCTATTTTTTGTGCTCCTATCTAAACAATAGAAAACCTAGATTTTCCAAAAATAAATAGAAAGGTAAGGTCAGTTATAGTCTTGTCAGGTATAATATAGTTCAAATTAAGTAGTTTATTATAGTTTTACTAAGATTATCTAGATATAAGGTAATCATGCATGGCATGATAGGTCTCACTTCTAGTTTTAGATCAGGCAATTGGTACAACTTCCATATTATAATCCATGTTATAGACACTAGTGGTTAGGGGGAATGTGCATGGCATATTTGCCTTATTTTAGTTCCAAGTTTACTGAATTACCTAGGTATTCTTAGTATTTACATGCCTTATTACATATGTAGGTGGTTATCATCACTTTGGAGTGGCTTTCATATAAGCCTGGTTCTTAGTTTTAGAGTGTCTTTCATTCAAGCCTAATCTCCACCTTTTAGAGTGGCCAAGATTGTCCTAGTTCTCAATACACATTTAACTATCCATGCCACATTTTTAGATTATAGATCATTTATTAGATTCATAAGCCATATAATATGACATATATTTATACTAGTATCAGTTCATAACTTCACACTTAAGGGGAAATAATGGAGCCAAAGGACTAGCTAGCCTTTGTATTCTTGAGCCTCCTACTTGGAGGGATTAGACACACAGTCCAAATATTGATTAACACACACATGATCATATATCTTCATTTAATGGGGGATGATGGATCTAAAGGTCCCACCTTTATATTATTAAACCACCCTCATGGAATTGATCACTCATCTTTGTTCACAATATTACTCTTGGTACAACATATACCCAGTATCACTCTAACATCACTCAACATCACAACAAGTTTTTTATTGGTTTGCATACCCAATGAGGTGTATTCATTCATTTATCTTCCTCTCTATTTTACCCATAATTTATGTTCTTATTTTAGACATAACATGATTAGTAATAACTAATATACTCCTTGTTTTCGCTTATAGATTTATGCTTCACATTGTGCTCTCTCTATACACACTCAACATCACTCATCTTCATGATATTCATCCTTGTAGGTACGCTTAGGTATGCTTTATATTTTTCCCTTATCCTTGTATTTTTATTTTATACATCACTAGAATAAAGGGGTGAATGTGGTCATATAAAATGTCCAAATTGGTAGTTTGAGTGTGGCTTGTGACACCCTATCCATAGGTCCTTTTTACATGCTCTTATGACCCTTCTAGACACCTTTTTGCTCATTACCAATCATCTAAAATTTTTTGAATGATCATTGTACCTCAACCAAGATAATTTATTTATGCCAATCCTAATCCCATATGTCCCAATCCTATAGTATAGGAACACCATACTCGGACTATAGTGTTAGACCCTAAGGTGTCCCATTTTCAGTGCTCTTATCCATTTGTACTTTGAGCCCCAATAGTCATTTTCATCTAATTCATATCCTTAATTATGTTGTCCTAGAATGAACACATCTAACCCATGACCAATTATTCTCTATAAAATCCCATTCAAATCTCATTTATAAGGGAGGTGACAAAACTTACAAATCAAGAAAGAATACAAACAAAGCACTAAAGAAAACTTTCCTATTCTTTGCATATAGTCACATAACACATCTACAAACATACTAAAATCCTCATACCAGTCCTTAGCCACCTCAAACACTATAAAATTAAAATTTTTACATCTACATCAAACTATTTCATAAAACACATTAAGTGTAATAACTACATATGGCTTGATCCCTCTTTAAAGTATTGGTATGTAGGCAATGTGCCCACACAAGGGGTGTGGATTTCACATTTAGTACATCTTACACCCTAACCCACCCTTTACTTAAGTGGTTTAAACATTTTTTTATCAATAATGATGGAGGGTTAAGTTTTGGATATTAAATAATCTCTAAAATGAGTTTTGTTAACAATCAACACTCGTGATTTCACAAACAGGCTCACACAAGAACAACACAAAAAACTAGAAAGTTTCAAGTCTCTATGACCAATTTGGACAATATCAATAGGAGTGGAATATAGTTTTAGACACCAAAGTGTCTTGTTTTTTATGCTCTTATAATTTTTATAAATGAAATCTAGATTTGATTTGATGGCACTATCCTAGTCCTACACATCTAGTTTCAACCTTCATATCATTTGTCTCAGTCTAGTTTCAAGTTAAGTTATATTTCTCCTTATGTATTGCTATTTTTAAAAAGATAAAAAAGAAAAATAAATTATAAAAATTAAAAATGTATTTATTTCAATATTATTTACTGATTTATTAATCTAGACCCTTAACTAAATTAGGAATAAAACTCCATTATTCCCCAAAAAAAGTTAAATCAGTGTGTATAGGGTTTCAAACATAGTACACCATCTTATTTAAATTACCCTTAGGTCATGAAAGATCTATTAAACCATCTAAAATCATTCAAACTTGGAGTTAAGGTCCAATATTATAACTTGGGTTGAAAATATCCCCTTATAGATTAGAAACCTATACATGATAGTGAAAGAATTTAGTGGCTAAATGGGCAACTTCGAGGTGCTCAAATATTAATCTCCACTAGCCATCCACTATCCAAATTTTGAAAATATATTCTCCTATGTAGGGGATACTATAAAAAGCCATTAGGATGCACCAAGATCTTTGACAACTCTATTATATGACCTTCACCAAATGGATTAGACACCTATTTTGTGCTTTTAGGGATTAGGGCCTTGAATACTCTCATCTCATGTCAAAAGGTGATCTATACTTCCATTTTCCAATTTGACACCTCAAATGGTTCTTCCATGATCAATACCAATTCCATATCTCATAATAAGTTTTTATCATTGGTCTAACTTCCCCAAATGACACCTCATCTTACTGTTAACACCACCTCTAAGTGGTTATGCTAATGTACAAACAAATAATGTGAAAATATCTCCAAAAATATATGATGCATGATCATTTGATCACTCTTATTCCATTATTTTATCTTCAAATTCATGTTTTTCACTATGGGGATCTTGGAACAGGTCTCAAAACTTTTATTTTCAATGTGACTTCCTCCATGAGATTACTTATAGGTGCATTTTTAGTTGTATGTAGGTAGTAAGTATGAGATTATATATATATATATATATATATATATATATATATATATATATATATATATATATATATATATATATATATATATATATATATATATATATATATAATCAAAGGATATGCCTTGATAACCAATTTATATTACCTCATGGTGTTCAAATTAAATAATAATATGTTTCAAAACTTTAAATAATTTCTCACAATCCATTTCAACATGATTGGTCTTCATGAGATTTTTATACACGTTCATTAATGGTGGAAGAATATATGAGTGATTTTGTTGATTATGATAGCCTCTCTTATACTAAGTGAAAGGATTTTAGTTTATTTTTCCTAATATTGGAATTAATTTAACCTATTAATACCATACCATGGATGTGTTAAAGACCTCAACCTAACCCAATTAGTTGATTATGCATGATAGTCATGGAGTAAACTGACTACATGATGTTTATGATTTTAATTATATGAAAACTTACTTGGATAATGAACTTGAAATAAGAGGAGATCAATATAAAATTTTAAACATGATAATGAACTTATCTTCACCCCCTATAATCACTTCCAAAGCATGAAGATTCTACAAATGGTGTAAACCTGTTTGTTATTTTCAAATGAGACCAATTTGTAAACCTAAGATGATTTGGTCATAAAAACATATTAAAACACTTCAAAAATCATACATATCATAATTTGAATATTTCCATGTCCATTGGAGTCAATTTCAATGGTTTTATTGTATATAATAATCCAAACAAGAGAAAAACCTATAGGGTGAAGGAAATAGTGAGTAAAAAAACATAGCTAACTTATTAGAGATTATTCATAAAGAATAGTTGACCAATGTTCAAATTATTGTTATGGGAATATATCTCTCTAAATTTAATTTTTTACACCAAAGGTGTTTAACCTAAAATTTATTTTATTGTCCATACCAAACATGAACCTATTGATCATTTTTGTGTGTCTAGAAGAGCAAGAAAGGAACATAATGGTTTTGGACATTTTTTATCACTTTAAAAGCATGTTAAGTGATGAAATGAGTCTAAGTAAGATTAATATATATTTCATAACCTTCTCCCATGTGTCACCTTCCCTCATGGGTTGTACAAGTTCCAAACTCCTCCTTTTTAATTGATTTCTTGATCTTTAGTTAGATAACTTGCAAGTTTTAGATGGGACTAACATCCTTGATTTGGAATATAACTTATTTGATGTTTGAAACAAAATTAAGACACTTGGACACCTTTAGAACTATTCCACTTGCATTTATGACCCCTAAATACCTACTAAGTGACTCAAAATGACATATAAACTAATTAGACCATGACCAAGGATAAAAAGGCATCAAATTACATTAAATAGACTAAAACATACCCCATGATAAAAAATTAGACCCCAAAAAACCTAAATATAAATTTTTTACTTATAGGGGTCCCAATTTGACCTACATGGTCAAATTTGGTCAACACTTTCTCTTATTGGTACAATTTGGTTAACGTGATTTATCTCATTGTTCAGTATGTATGTGGGAAGGGGTGGAAAGTTGTTTTGATCATTAGTAGCTAGATTTTGTTATTTGATGTATGATTAAAAGTTAAGAAAGTTCTAGGGATATGTTATATTCTTGAAAGACATTTAGAATATGGTAACATGAACTTTATGGATTCAAAATTTTAATTAAACTAGTTTCCATGATTTCCTAAACCATGCCTCATAGGTTGATCAAACCATTTTATTATCAGTGAATTCATGTTATTTAGATCAATTAGAACTTTGGGGTATTCATATTATTTTTTTGTATCTTATGGATGTCTAATATTTTATTTCATTTTCTTATAGTTATTTATTTGAGTTTCTAGAAGGATTATTATCTCTATTCATTCTCTTAATCTCACTCGAGTACTAGTTTTCAAACTCTATCCTCTAGCTAATGGATGAGGTGGTTAAGGCCAATAAATGGTTGGGCTCATTAGACTAGTCACTTGAGTTTCTATTGTGGTTTGAATTATTTATCTTATATGGATCTCCTTAATTATGAAATTATTTTTATGAAATTATTAATGACATATATATTTCTCATTGAGTGCTTATTAGAGTGTAAATTATACAAGTGTTATTAATAAATTTAATCCTTATTGTATGATGGATGATGTAAAATTTATTAAAATTAGATTTAAAGTTATTACTTAATCTGGAAACTTTGGTTAATTTTAAAACATGTATTGATGATGCAAAATCTTAAATATGAAATTAGTAGTGTTAATGTGTTTATTGGACCTTTTAGACACTTAAGATAACATCTTAAGTTATATTGTTAACTAGTAGAAGTAACACTAACTTATATAATCTTATTGCTCATTAAAGTAAGAGTTATTACATATAAAACTCAGTTAAGGATTAACATTGGTTAGTGTGTATGATTATATGATCATATGGTTTTTATTCATGATGCACACTTATAGATTTAAAACTTTAGAAACCTCAAAAAAATAGGAGTTGTGTGTTTTTATCATGTTTAAATGAAAAAGGAATTTTTTCATAGTTAATAGGTGGTTGATATTGTTAATGAAATAAATGTAATTTTTAAATATGATGTGTTTTGACATAGTTACTTATTTTATGTAAGAATTATGAGGTATTTTTTGTACTCTTATTTGTTATTATTAAGGTTTGTATTTATTTAAAAACAATTGTTAATACATGGTCCAATTACTAATTTTATAGTTGTACCATTATCATTGGTTATATTTTGACATTGTAATTATCAACATCTTTAGCAACATAAATGGTTGGTTTAAATGCTTAAATTCCAAATTTTAAATTACCTTTGGTGTATTTAGTTCTACTTAGTTTTTCTCTAGATACTACAACTTAATTTATTTTGTTGTTTGAATGTTAAACTTCTTGTTACTATTATGATGTTACCAGTAGTATTAGTACTGGCATTAAGGTTATTAAGGTTCATTTTGGGTAGTGTATATTTGACCCTATACCTATACTATTACATGAAGTTAATGGAGATGCCCAATCAATTTTTGATGGGTGTAG
The DNA here is from genome assembly GCA_037957365.1 of Torreya grandis. Lineage (NCBI taxonomy): Eukaryota > Viridiplantae > Streptophyta > Pinopsida > Cupressales > Taxaceae > Torreya > Torreya grandis. The sequence continues at coordinate 592,912 of JARHVA010006931.1, read as the reverse complement.
CCACCTTACTCTATTTTAGAAAATATTTGGTGATTAAGTATCATTAAACTTGGTTATTATGTTTTTAGAACCTGATAAACATTGGAATTAATGTAGTTATTCATGTTTTGGTATAGTCTAGTTATTAAAATATTATGTGGGTTTCATGTGACTATCATGACTCTCTTGTAAAGATGAGTTATTTAAGACATTATGATCATTATTAGTGAAAATTATGTGTAAGATACAAATATTTTTAAGTTCAATTATTGGTTAAGTATTTTTGACTCATGATTGTAATGTGTTCATTTACGTATCAAGGTTATGATGAGTCTTCTCAACAAAATACTATGAATTAATAATCTTATAAGTTATGAGGTTATGATGTTTGAACTTATTGTAAAAATTTATCTTAATTTTAAACTATTTTGTTAATTTCAAGACTCTGAATGATTTACATTTGATATGATAGTTGGCTGAAAATCAATATTGAGCCTATAGCTAGTCATGCTCATGTAGCTTGGTTGGTGGCTGAGTAGTGGAAATTGTTAATTATTTATCACACATGACAAATTTATGATGAAGAGAGATAAAATATGACCTAAATGTGTATTCATTATGCTTTCATGGTCTCTTAATTCAATGAAATCATCAGCAATAATTTCTTGTCCATCAAGTCCTCCATAAAGCTTTGGGAGGGTTTAGAGTTTCCTACCATCTTAAATATGGTTCATAAATCATATGCCTTGGAATAAAAACCTAAGGAAATTAATTTAGATTATATATAACCCCTAAAACCTCCATAATATATCCTAGTCCCATACACCATGTATGATAAGTTCTAATAAAAATTTGGTAACCTTCACATTTTTATTAGGCATTTTGGGTATGCTTACAATCTTAAGGATTATTTATAGAGCTTCCCACTTAAAATAAACTCTCTCTACCATGGATTCAAATTTCATATGATTCCTTAAATTCAAATAATTTAACTTGGTTATGTGCATATTTTCATGTAAGATATGAGCATTTAAACTAGTATCTTGAATTGACAGACTAGGGTGATCGAGCTCAAGGAGGGTTATTAGGCCAAATTACCACTTCTCCCATCTTATCCTACTTGAAAAACTTATATAAATACCTATATTATCATAATTCATCCTCTTATTGTCTTATATCTACTTGAGGAGCTTGACATGTCAAAATAATTGAGCTAGGAATTTAAGGGCCTAAGTAGGGTTTTAGGCCTTACAGGCCTGAACTGAGCCTCAAGACCTTAGACCCCCTATATATTTTTTTGGTAACCTTAAGAATTTATTAAAATCTATTTATATTTAATTTCAACTTTTACATGGTCTCATAATGGATAAGACCCTTATCTTTGTATTCTCCCCTTCTAGGTTTGCCATGACCATCCTTGGCTCATACTAAGTGCTTAGACTAGTTGATGGTAGAGACCTAAGTGGTATATATTTATATTTTATTCACTACTGATGTATTTAAAACTATAATGGATTTTGATCTTAATGTATGTCAACACTTCTTGAACTAGGGTCTCTTTCATACTCTACCATCAAACCCACTCTATAGCCACACACATAGGGTTATGTGTTATGAATGCTTAGTCAAGCCTAGGAAACTCTCTTAAACTTGAATCTACCTTTAAATTAATTTAATTTTAAATATGAAATACATATTTCATATTCCACCATAGGGTCACTTTCACATAATTTGTTTCCTTCATCATTTAGACTAACTAGGTACTCCAATTGATTAGGCAAACCTATATGCAATAATCCAACTGAGTATGAAGACTTAGAGGGTCCTAAGTTAGCTTTTTTTAGTCATTTTTTTCATATTATTTTTTCTTTAAATAACCTCTATACTCTTTTCCTTTTTTTATCTCTAATTTCAATTCATATGTGGCATTTCACTCCCAAGGTTGGATACAACTTGACTACAACCCTATAGGTGGTGATTTAGAGCATTTAACTATAATTGGAGCCTTCCCACAAGTCAATGAGAAATATAATGGTAATTTAAGCCATATTTTTAACTTTTTTAGCCTCATTTGAAACTTAATAGCCTCCATAAAAATAGTCATCTTCATAAGTATATGGCCTTTTTTGCATTTGCCTAGGCTCAAATGTAGGTTGTGATTTGGGAGAACGCTTGAACGTCAGGCTAGAGATTGACCTTATAAACTATGTCACTAGCCTCTTAATAGTGTTCAAACTTTGTTTATATTATTATCTCATGGTTTCATTAGCCTTTTATGGAATTATATATACTTTTGGTCTTACTTTCACACATAGTGTTATTCATGAGGACTTAAACCTATAGGTGCATTACATAGCCCTTTTGAAGTTTTTAATCTAAAATCCAAAACCCATTATAAGTTGCAAATGATTTGATGAATTTATTAGATAGTATATATGTTTGGGAGATCTCATATGGACTACTACTCTCATCTTAAGATCACCTATTGAGACCTTAAACATCCCCATCCTAGTACTAAAAAAATCAAATGTATTTGTCTAGGTGAATAAAACACCATGAGGGAGAAATTGAAACCTAAGACTCCATAAAAAACCTTAAACAATGTTAATAAACCTTAAACCATGCTAACAAGCTAATGGATTCTTCTAGAGCTAGTCAGTGTGTTGGTCTTGAGGGCTATATGGAAACTTATTTATCTTGAAAAAGGATCTCCTCCATAATATTAAACCACCTAAAAAATTTAATAAGACACCATTTATATGCTCTCATCTTGGATATGGGTTGTCTTGAGAAAAACTAGGTCATGTTTGGAGCTTTTCTCCTTCCTTCACATTATGAGCATTGAAAAGATTAAAGGATATTTATTTTGACCAAATGGTAACTAGGTGAAGTATGTGAGGAACCTAGAGGAAGAAATGGAAATGTGCACAAATCATCCTTATTCTTTACTCCTTCATGAAAATATAGGAACCTTGCACATGATTGTAACCTACGTATAAGGATATTATGTTTTGTTTTGACATTGCAAGTTCCATGAGAACATTCTCATAGGGAGTCTAATACACTTAACAATATTTTATATACCTTTGTTCATTCTCAAACTATCACAATAAGCTCAATTTTTTTATAAATATACTTGTAGATGAGGTTACAGGGTTTATAAAGGGATTAAGAAAACCTAAGGGTCTTAATTATTTTTCATAAATCCCAGGGCCTTTATCTAAAAACCAATGCCACTGATTGTAATCCCCCACTAGGTACTATACCTCTGGACAAGATCTTGGGATCTAACTCCCCTTATACAAACTATACCATCTAACTCAAACTAGCCCATGTGAGCTTGCTAAGATCTTAATAGAGGTTCCACTACACTTTCTTCCCTTTTCTACAAATTTGAGACATAGATTCTTCTTTGAGGGGCATGCAATGGATACCCATAAAATGTTTGACATCTTCTAACTTTGACTTATCTATATAAATACTTGCAAGTCCTGAGAAACACCTAGAAAACATCATTTTCTTAGGTTTGAGATATTAAAATACCATTGGAGTGCAAGAGGATGGAAATGGGGAGTCAAATATGATTCAAAATAGAGAGTACAGATGTAGGGATGTTAAAATGTTCCTTTTGCACATGTGTGGGCAACTTCTTGGTGAATGTAATGCATTTGAATTCTAAAGAGACATATTTTAACATATAAAACCATATTAACATGATATTATGATGCAAATAAGGACCTCTTTAGATGTGTAACCCTTAATAATGACTCAATGATGTCTTAAGGATCATAAAAATACTATTCTCATAGTTTAGCCACCCTCAGAAGGCAAATTATGCGTGATTTAAAATGAAACATTAATTAAGTAAAATACCTTGACATATAAAAAATAACATTAAATTATGTTAAGGCTTTAAACAAGGGTAAACATCCTTACTCATATTATCCCCTAATATCCTAAATTCTACCCCCATTTATGTAGGTCCTTGGCATGTTCAAATGGACATATGACTAGCTTTGGATTGCATTATCATGGATCACCTTATAATGCATGGTTTTAGATCATAAGGAACACCTTAAGTATTTTTATATTCTATTATACACAATTATCACAAAATTATGCCTTGACAAAAATTCAAACAATGTGAGATGGGGACCACCATGCCACTTTTTGAAATGACTTGGTACTTGAAAATATTGTTTATAATCCTACAGACAACTAGACCTCTCCTAGATTTTCAATACATCTTGATAACCCATGAAGATTACCAAAGTAATTTTAAAGCATTTTGAGCAAGGGTTTATTATTTTGAGCCCTGGGAGAGAAAGATATCAACAATCAATTGAGTGATTTTTTTTTTCAATTTGGAGAATAAGGCATATTAGAGAAATGATGTGAGGACCTTAATCATAAAAATAAGAAATAACATATAGAAAAATGAACACCTTCCATACAATGGATAATTTATCTAAATAATATGTATTTTAATAAATTAATTATAAAATGCATTTAGGTTTTCAAAGATGAGCACTATGAAGGTACAATGAAAGAATTCTAAAAAAACATTGTTAAGGTTCGATCTCTAAAATATCAATAATGAAATAAATTTATCATTTATTTTTAAAAGATAAAAAAAGAGGATGACCAAGAGTGAAGGAAATATTAATAATTTGAAGATGTATTTCATGTATGCATGTTTATCTTCCCATGATAATGTTCGAGGTGTTTTTTGCATAGACATTTTAAATTTTTATCCTAAATAATTATGTTGTATATGTGATTATGTAGCTATGTAATGTATGTTTTATCCAACATATACAATATCAATACACATTTCATATATAAAATATAATAATTTATAATGTTATAACATCATAATAATATCTTATTATATTCTATAAGAGTATTAATCAATGTATTAATATCTAGACATTAGTATATGACATGAGTACATGAAATTATATCTATGTATGAGTACACATAATTGAAAATGTATTTAAATAATGTAAAAGGCCATGTGTTGAAGTAAATGACATTATTTTAGATTCATTTTAATAAAATTTAATTACAACAATTTCTAGACCTCTACATTATTTATTAAATATTACTTTATTCATACCTTAGAATTTGTTGAAATTGTTGTGGACTGCACTTTGCATTTAAAGTCTGTGTGAATTAAGGTTGTTATTTTGTTTGAAAACCTAAAATGATAATGTGGATAAATAATAATTCTAAAAAAATTTTTATCAATAAGTTAAAAAAAACATACTTATTACTAAAATATTTAAAGATGTAGGGTGGTTTAAGTTTCTTAAGAAATCCAAAGGATTTGAATAAGTAATTATTATTTAATTTACATGAAATATCAATGAAAAATACTTCACAATGCATGGTGTTAATATTTAGGTAATTTATACTATCATAAGAAAACTTTATGGTATCTCAAATGAGGGAGAATACTTTCCTAATACTAGAGTCCCCTATACTACATTAATAGGTATTTTTTTTTTAAAGAAGGGGATCCAACCCTTGAGTTAATTTATTAAAAAAAAGTAAAATAAAATGGATTTATAGAGATAGTATTATAGATCCATGATAATTGGTAGTTGTATGGGAGATGAAATATTTTACATCTGATGAACATCTTAATATTTTAACTCTTGTAATGAAAATGTTGAACCACCTTAGATATGGGGTGTAACATATTAACTATAATGTTAATTTTACTATTTTCTTAAATTCTTCCCTAAAATTTATGTTGATTAAATTTATCAAATGATTAGGGTCTCTCAATCATCATGGCCTAGTTCAATTGATTTTTAATCACCATTCCTTCGAGAATAAAAATGGGGCTAGGGGAATAACATAAAATTTTAAAAATCACAGGAAAGAGTGTTTTTAAAAACATTCACCTACTACACAAGTATTAATATTAGAAATAAGGGTTAAAAGGGGGTCTGAAAAAATAAAATAAAATAAAACTAAAGTATGATACTAGGCCTTTTAAAAACCTAGCTTGGAGTTATAGTCTAAAAATAGATCGATGAGCCCAAAGATCCTTGATTCTAGATATAAAGAGTTGAAAATGGAAAATTAACATACAAAAAATGATGAAAACACTATCTTTTGGAGAAATAAAATAGGAATAATCATCCTTTCATAACATGATAACTATGAGGAATAATTCACGGTAGCTAGAATTATTCACACTATGCATCAAACTAGTAATACCTTAATAGAGGCACCACCCATAACTTACCATGAAGAATAGTTAAATAAAGAGCCCAATATAAATAAAGTCTCTCAAATAAAATAGATTATCCTAGTTGATAAAGTCAAAATACCCATGTAGAGATAAGAGGAAGGGCAAGCTAGTAGTCTAGCTAAAGAAGATGCACATACCCTTCAAGTACTAGATTTATCTAAAAATTAATTTTAATTACAAATGTAAAAAAATATATATATATATTCCATAAAACTACACATCCAATGGAGGGATAATACCATCCTTACATTACAACAAGAACTTGAGTAATGATAATTTAAATCTATTTTATATGAGAAAAATGAAATATTTGAATGAGGAATTAGAAAAGACTAGGCATGAGGCATTAGTGTTTTCACAATAAACATAATTAAAGATAAAATTTTATAATATAATATTAAAGAAAATGAAATTTCCATTGAAATGTTAGTAAAAAATTATCAGAATGCCATTGCTGATTCCCATCAATAGATTATTGAGGTAAGAACAGGAATTGAGTTACAAAATGCACAACAAAAAAGTATTATAACTCCAAAAAAAGGTGATAATATGGTGAAAACTATTTTATTATTTAAAAAAATAATAGTGATAAAATTATTTCAACCATGGATAAATAAATTTTATGCATTCATAAATGTGGAAGGAAAAAATAAAAAAATGAAAGAGGAGCTTGACAAACTAAAATACAAAATGAAGTGTTTGAAGGAAGATTGTCTGTAGCCTATCAAATAAGGGAAACTTTCCTTACATTTATAAGTACTTCCATTTTTATTATATATTATTAACATAAGATTTCCTCTAATGGTATTTATTTAGGTTATCATGCAGGAAACCACATGAATTTGGTGATGAAAAAATAATCCATGGAGGCATACATGAGTAGAAATACTCAAATGCAAAATTCACTATGTGAATTATTTTTACATAAATTCCTCCTTGGCCACATCAAAAACTTCATGATTAATATTTTATGGATAATCTCAAATTAAAAATTACATTTTTTTTTAAATAACCAACAATAATGTGATTATAGGATGAAATAATTTAATGTTCAGGAGGCAAGTGTAGGCCTCATGATTAGGCATGAATGCCCAACTCCAAAATGATTTTATTTAGGAATCATGCTTACTTTTCTGATCTAGAATAATAATATATTAAAAGTTTGATAAATTTCATAAATGATTATCAAATACATAAATAAACTACCTTAAATTCAACCTTTTTATCATGTAATAGAAGATGGGAAGGGTTACTTGACTTCTCTAAGAAAAAAAAAATAATCTCCCCAAAAAATATTAAGTGGGAACTTAGAGGGAAAAATACCTTAAAATAATAGCTAAGATACATAAACAATGGATTGGGATGAGATAAATAACTCTATTGGTGTTATTACATGTCCCTTAATGGCACCTAGATGGGGAATAAGCCATAGAAAACATTAAAAGATGCAAGGCCTAAATAAAATAACAAAAAGCCCATGATTATGTTGACATTAATAATTGATAATTTTCTATAAAGGAGTAAAATTTCACTACAATCATATAATACCTAAATTTATAAATAAAGAGATGATGTGTAGGTCTAGTGCTTACAAATTCTTAAGTGAAAGGAAGATGACGAGACTATAACTATCTCATCCAAATTATAATGTGTTTGGACATGTAAATTATATATTGTAACAATTATGTGAGGAGATAGTAAAATTAATATTTTTTTTAAATTTTACCTTCATAGTGCTTATCTTTGAACACCTAAATGAATTTTATAAATATATTAAATTTTATTTGAATTAGTTCAATTAGCACTTTGAAAGTACTATAAAATTATTGTATATAAGGTATGCCATTTTTTGGATGTCATTGTTCAATTTTGTGATTACTAAGGTCCTCACATACTTCAGTTTCTCCAATGTAAAATTTAGATATTATAGTTTTATGATTGTGATAATTTATGGAGTGTAACTATGTGGAAGTTAATACATAGTTGGTCTTGATGTTAGTACATATTATGCAATGCATGTAACTAATTCAATTCTTGAATTGGTTTCAAACACCGATTGTATAAAGTAATAGTTCTTAGGAATCTTTAGTTTTTTATGGAACTCTACTCTTTTTTCAATGAAATAAATGGTTTGAGGAACTCATCAATTCTTGATGACACTTTATTTATCAATTAGTGCAATGAATGGTTTGAAGAATTTTTTAGTTATCAATGGTATGAAATCCACCAATATAGAATTTATGAATTGGTATGAATTAATTTATTACCCAAATAACACCATTTTTTCTAATAAAAAATTGGAGGTTTTTAGGTACTAATTTAGTTCTTGACAGTCAACATTTAACCAATTCACTAAAAGATAATAATACAATGTCTAAATGAAATTTGAAAAATTATAGGTGATAATATTGATATATATTACATTATTTGAATTTAATAAACTTATCCATACTCATGAAATGGGAGGTGTTATATTTAATGTGGCCTACTTAGAATCATAATTGTTGGTTGAATTAATATGGCACATAATACTTCTTGGTTCGAATAATTTTTGGTATTTCACTTCAAATTTACAATTAAGATATAGTCGATATAGTTTTGAATATCAATAAGGATTCAATAATTTCATATCTAATAAACCTTGTCCTTATTTGGATATAGGAGGATGAGAATTTTTTAGAAACAAAGTTGATACTTTGGTGAGTATATTAATTTAGCATAACTCTAAATGACTCATTATTTTGGTTGTATCATCTCTAATGGATCACTAGATATCTTCAACATGGAATGTTTGGTAATTTGGGACCCATCTAAGTTGGAAAACATTGATAGAATTCCAAAGGTATTATAAAATGTTATAGGTGGCGTAATTAGTGTGGCTAGTTTTTCCAAAGTTATCAATTTTCCCAAATTCTTCATTTACATTATCACCATCAAACACATATAAAGTGAAAATATGTAATTCCTAAGTTTTGTTGCATCTCTTGGAATCAAAACATGATTATAAGGTGTTAAATTTGGCTCACCCTTTCGATCTATGGTTTTAAATCTTTCTTAAATCTATAATTATTATTACATTTATGTTTTCTAATTTAACCTTTGGAAGGTTAATATGCATTTCAATTTTATGGGTTTAGTTTTAATCGGTTTTAAAAAAAATTATTGAATATTTTATTTTAAATTGTAAGATATTACATGGGTTTTATTTGTTAGATTTTTTGAGAACACACATTTCAAACTTTTCAGTTCATGAGTAATAATTTATTGAAAATTCATACAAATATTCTTTTAAGTGAAATTATATCATCCTATTGAATTATCCATCCAATAAAAGTGATTGATTTCACTTAACACTATAAAATTTATAATGTTTGGCATGAACAAATATTATGATATTATTTATAGATATTATATAATTTTTAAATTATTTGTTCATGATTGGATCCCAATTTATTATGAATGTAGAGGTGTTAATACAATAAAATAAACTAATAAATCAAATATTAATGATCCCAAACAATAATGAAGTCAAATTCTCATTTATTTCCTAAAGGAAAAACAAATATTGAATGATAAAGCGTTAATAATAATAAAATAAACTGAATATGTATTTCATGTATGCATGTTTATCTTCACATTAATTATTTTTATGTATTCTTTACATGGGGATGACTCCTTAAAAAGTATTGGCTCTAAATTGAATATTGATTTAATCTTATCCTTCTAAATTTTTAAAATATCAATCAAGGATTTACCCTTTAGTTCTATACCTCCTTATTACTAAAAGGCTCGTATTCTCCATCTCATTGTGCCTAAATGATTATCTTTTAGTCTGAGTCTTATCATTCTAATGACCCAGGTCTACTACACCACACAAAAATATTAAAATTTGATACATATCATTCATTATTAGTAACAGATCCATACCTATTTTCTAACCTTCTAGACATTACTAGCCACAAAGGGACACTAGGTCAACATTAGTGTCTAGACCTTTATCTAGTGTCCAATTTATAAAAGTCATCCAAATCTCAAGCTATTAAAAAAATATTGGTTGGCCCATTTTTATTATTAAACCCTTCCATGAGATATTTTCAAAATATTTGTTACAAATATAAGTCTAATCCTTCTCATTGATCATATTAAAAATACAAAGAAAACACACAAAAGATCATTCAATCAATGTCAAAACTAAGTTATGGATCAGTATTCATCCCTATTTATTTATTAATCATTGGAATAGTCATAAAAAAATTGTGAAGCATTCAAAGCGTAACATATGAGTGATATTTTTCAAATTACAAGATAAATCATTGCATGCATATTCATATAGCATGTTTCACACTTTTTCACACATACTCCCACACATAGGGGATACCTACACAAGTTTAAGGGCCTCCTTGAAGTATTGGCTATGTAGGAAGTGCTTAGTGATAAAGGGGATCTTGAGGTTAGATGGACACTATGAGCCCATTAATACATTTTTGGCAAACTCATTATAAGGGTGAAGAGGGGAGAAGATATAGGGTTTGATAAATAATAAGAGAGAGACAAAATGTATCCAATATCTAAATACATAAAAACAAAGGTGAAAAAATCCCTATAATAATGAATTTGGTCACATTGAGATCTAGTCATTATTTCATAAAAGATAGTAGCATCAAAACATACACACCTACATTAATAGTAGTGCATAGAGGTGATGGTAGTATTTTTAGATATAAAAAAATATTTATATAATATTGATCCTTCACACTTATATATTTGTTCAACTTAAATATGTCTATGCACATTAACCCTGACTAAATATCATTTCTCTTTGGTATTTCAATAAATTTAACATATTTCAGATTTCATACTTTTTATATTTAGAATATCTTAGTACTATAATTTAGATTATTCATTTATCTGAGTTGTATTTAATTATCCTACTATATATTAGCTTATCACCCTTGTAACTAAAATACTTATATATTCTTAACCCTATTTCACATAGTCTAAAATTTAGGGTTAATGTTTTAGTGAACCCAACATATGTGTCTCTTTATGGAAATCCTTGCTTGCCTTAGTATTTTTAGCCTTTTAACATTTTTTCTTGTTTTATTTATTAATATTTGTTATATTTATATGCAACTTGGGTGTAGTGTTAGATTAATTGGTGTTTCTATTAAACTCTTAGAGCTTCATATTTTACCACCTAAGATGGATCAAACCAATCAAGTATCAAATCCTATGTCTCATGGGAATGCCAATGATGAAAATAGACAAATAAATGAAGAGTTTATTAGATAATATTATTATGATGATGAAAATAATGATTCTAATGAAAATTACTGAAAATGAACAAATAAAACAAGAGCAAGTTTAAGATATTTCAATGTTTTCAAATCATATTCATAAAAATCGCCATGATCTTGATGAAATCCTCAAAACCATATTGGAAACTAGAAAATCAAAGGCATAAATTAATTATCCCTCCCCTTGAGCACATCATTGATACCTACATATAGTTGTGGAATGGTTATGTTTTCAATCCATTATTCCTATTATTGCTACATCAACTATGGGGCTAATGAATGCTTCAACTCAAATACTAGTTTAAATGCCTATGTCAATTAAAACCATGTTAACATCCCCTATGGTGACTAATCAACTATATAATCTCAATCCTAATGGGTTTACTATGAAATCTCTCCTCCAAGTTATAATAACTTTGGAAAATAAGGTTACAAATATTGAAAAAAAATGCTTTAAAATATCCTCATACTATTGATTCAAAATATGTTTTACATAATCCTCTAATAGATGAATTATGTTTTTACCCTTTACCAACTCATTTTATTAAACCCACATTCACATTTTATGATGGAAAGGGTGATCTTTAATAGCATATTCTATATTTCTATGTGACATGTCTCGATTATGACTCTAATGTTAAAATTTTGACCAAATTATTTCTAAGAAGCCTAAAATATTATGATTTATGATGGTTCTATGATTTACCAGTATAATTAGTGAGAGCATCCAAACCTATAGTAGATAATATTTTAGCACATTTTTCTATCAACGTCATTTAAAAGAAGTCATATGCCCAAATTACAAATATCAAACAAGGAACCAACGAACCTATTAATGAATATGTTTTGAGATACAAAACAATGTTGGACAAAATGACAAATCCAATATCAAATAAATATATTCAATACATATTTAGGAAGTTTTTTCTTTCCCCATTACATGAGTCCATTGTTTTAAATAAATTCAGATCTTTTGATGACTTATGCCATATAATTTGAGATTGTGAAATGAAACTTATTTCATTGAAAAAGCTTAAGTATGTAGCAAATTTAACTTATAAATCTAATAAAAAGTGTCATATAAAACCAAAATACAAGGTAAAACATACAAAAATAAATAATAAAGTAACCAAAATAGTTAATATATTGTCATAGTAACCTAATCGACTCATCTTATGTAGTGTACCAAAGATAAAATTTACATGATTACTTGATTCTCCACATTATTTACTTAAGAATATTTTGGGGTGTCATCTCATATATTTCCATCATCCTATATAGGTTTATATGAGTTGAAAAATACCAAAAGGATATGATGATAATGCATATTATGATTATCACCAAGGCCCTGAGAAATATATGAATATATGTTATAATTGAAAACATAATATACAAGAGATTATTTATGACCAATATATTACCTTTGATTATCCTAAAAAATATTTTGGGTCACAACTTGATGACCACCAAAAATAGAGGATATTTAACAATCCATTATGAGATCATTCTAATAAATATTTAGATGTGAAAATGGCATATAATTCACATCTTCCTCCATCACATTATGGGAACCCATCATATGGGATTATTGTAACTTATACACTCAAATATTCATTCATTATTTATTCAAACATATCTTGACCATCAATATATAAAATTACTATGATTGATAATGGTGTTATTGATAATGCATTTACCATGATATTACTTACACATTTGTTAAATACACATGATGATTTATACCCTTAAGCTAAAATGGTTATAGAATTAAATGGGACATAAAAACATGTTATTAGTAATATTTACTTACCTTTAAAGGTGGGTCCTATTATGACCCCAAGATGCACCCTTTGAAGGAGATAGTTCAGTTCTCTTCAATCTTGGGGTAACATGGAATTGGTCTAAAGGCTATGGGTGACCTTTAGTAATACCAAACCTCTAGTTTATGGGGATATATCATCTAATAAAACAATTTAAACTCTATTTATAAGACCTAATAATGTTTGGATGAAAAGGGATAGAGTGAAAACATGATATTCTAAGGTGGTGATGCACCAATATTCATTTTATCCTCTTTTGACTAATCTTCAACAACACTTTGTGAATCAAATGAAAGACTAATGACTAAAAAATATTCTTTATGGAAGGTCTACAACTTGAAGGCAATGGAGGGAAGGCCTACTTGAGATACTATCAACCAACTCACTCTTTAGTACAACTACCACATTCTAACATAGCACATGACTTGCATAGGATGAAAATATAAAAACTAGATGAAGGAGAGGAGCTAAAAAGGAGAATGAAAATACTAATTTATACAATTAAAAAAACCATAACACACACTAATGCTATCAAAGAAGTCTATAACTAGTCTTTTCTTATTGAATCTCAAGGTTTAAGATTTAATTTGGTAGAGTTTTGTTATACATAGCTGAGGGATGAAAACAAAGGCCTTAAGGCATGAATATTAAAAAATATGAGAAATAAAGATAAGGTAATATTATCATATAAATGGGATGAATATTCCATAATTATCATAACCCACTCACACAATAGTTACAATAACCCTCCACATTCCTCCATGCATTACTTGGGTTGACTAATGTATTGAATGAGCACCTTTAGGGAATTAGAGTCTATTTTTAGTAAGGATTGATACATAAATATTTTATTAATTTAATATATATTCAATTCCCTCTCCTATAATAATTTACCAAGCATTGAAAGAGGTCTAATTAGGCTTCCTCCTTGAAGCATTAAATAACTACCTTTTCCTGCATGTTAGCCATGTTCAAGAAACTACAAAAATACTTCATAATGACCATGGATATGGAGATTTATTATATAAAGGGGTATTTAAATAGGTTTTATTATTAATCATTAACTTCATAATGGCCTTCTATGCTCATGATTTTCTCCATTTTATTGGCTATGTAGGTTTATGGACAAGTAGCCTATTCTTTTTCTCATTTACTATTTAGAGAGTTATGAGAGTTGCAATACACATTAAATATATATGAGTGAGATTTAATTAAACATATAAAAACCTTATATATCAATATTTATTCCTTTAAATTATTTGAAACTTACAACCTTACTCCACTTAGGTGACTAAGTCACCTCTACTAGCTTCTGTAGACTGACTATTTGGTAAGGATTTGTAGAAGAATTTATAGGATTATTTTTGGATATTTTATGATATAATAAGGTTTAAAAAGTTTAAAAACATCCACTCAATTTATTGGAAAACTTTTAACAAGTCTTTCACTTCATATCCTACTCAAAACCTTGTAAACTTGTAGTTCATTGAGGTGTTTTTACACTGTCAGTATAGACCAATACCATATCTCAAGATTACTCTAAGTGGAATATATGAAAAAAAATTTTACTAGGTGATTTAAATGTATTTGGATTCCTTTTTTTTTAATATTTCCAATTAGGTCCTTATTAGGGATTTAAGGAGGTTTAAGAGAGTTCTAGACTCTTAGCAATGATTCATAGAGGTGAGGGCCTTAAACACTAAACCAATGCCACTAATACCTTGTAGATAAATCCCCCCACATATCCTAAATTTCTTATCTAACCATGCAACTACTTCATAAAATTTTGAGCTTACCAACTTGCCTCTCAGGCAGGAAATGAGAATTATAAGTAGTTATAAGACACTTCTAGGCCAAAATGACCAACTATGGCTTATCTCTTATAAACTAAAGTGACTAACACATCTAAATAAACCTGATGAATATTTACATGAAGGTTTAAATGTCATATTATATCCTTTTCCCCTCTACTTTAACTTCTAAACAACATTATCTTAAGGAAGGTGCTAGATCAATAGGTTTGAGTGTAGGATTTCTGAGTTTTGACCCTAATATAAAGTTATATGGAACTTAGACACTATTATTAACATTAAAAACACCCCTCAAGGACCTTATATCATATATATTAGTTTTATAAATCTATTTACTTCCTTTTATATGCATGCAGTCTCTCACTTAGGAACCTAGGCTTACCTTTAAGTGCATACCAAACATAGGATCCCCTATAGATAGCTAATACAGAGTCATTTAAGAAATTTTGGCCCTCTCCCTCATTAGTAACCTATGGATTATGTTTGTATTGGGATCCACCTTTTGTTATTTTGGAGTAGTTTGTGTTTGCTCCTAGACTCACCTGACATGTTCAACACATCTACCTTCAGTCATCCTTTCCTAGGGCCCTTTTAAATTTTTTTCCTAAGTATAAAAATCCTTAAAATTCCTCCACATGGCATTTAGGAACTTTTTTAAATCATAAATATGATCTTTATTAACTCTAGTTTAGTACCATATTGACATGTAGTAACCCAACACTATTCAAAACTAATTCCCTTTTGATTAGAACTCTAAGCAGTGCCATTGGCTAATAAAATAATTGGTGGGACCCACCGCATACTTATAAATGTGACCATGAGTTATCCACATGGTTCCCTTGTGCTAATTTTTTCAATTAAGTTCCCAAATTCCCCCAAAGAAGCATTTACTCAACACATGTCATTCCAGTGCTCATTCAATAGTGGTTTTGATCTATCAAACCTTTGGGAAATACCATTGGCCAATGAAGAAAAGGAATGGGACCCACCATGTGGTTATAAAAATGAGGAGATGAGCCTTTACGCATAGCACCATCACAATTTTTTAAGGAGATTTTTTACTATCAGGGCTAGGAGTTACACCATTAGTCAAAACAAATTAATTCCCATCTCTAACAACATAACAAAGGTAGTTATATAAATGAATGCATGGCACCATGATGCTTCTCCTAAACATAATGGCCATTAGAGGATTATTTTATTTCACCATATCTATGATATATAAGTTAATTTACTCATGATCCGAAGTCCTTCATTCAATTTTAATGCCATCATCATTGGTGTGAGTTGTGGGGATTTCTAGTTATCACTCCCATAAGAAGTTGCTTTGCCTATATATTCTTAGCTCATCCCTTTTGGATGGAGTGGATAAATTATTTTGTATTTTCTATTTAGATAATACACATTTGTAATAGTTTTAGGATATAGGTAGAAGTATCTAGCATTTTTCATTTTATAACCTTAATAAGTGCCCCTCACAAGTAGTTTTGAACAATTTGTATTGTGCCCTTTGAGGCCTTATGTATTTTATTGTTTACTTAACTATGAAGAGGATGTGTTGTTCTATGTTAACATGAGTAAATAATTCTTGTTACTTTTTATTTCATTTCTATGATCTTATAGTATTGATTATATCTACACCATAGAATTTAATTCATGCTTTATACTCCTTTAATAGTTTGGTGTTCAAGAATTCAAGATATTACATTTAATCATATGTTAGTGTTTTAAAGATCTTGGCATATCACCTTAGTTTTATTTTATTATTTTTTGCATTTCCTTCTTCCCCTTTTCTCCCCCCAAGATCAAATCAAAGAGTTAGCTTCTAAAATCCTAGATATTGCTTTACATATCACATTTTAGTCCCACATCTGTAAAGCTTATCATAAAGAATATTTAACCTATAGTAAGATTTTTAGGCATCAATAGTTTTTCTTGTCTATCACACTTGGTGGGACTAGATATGTTATTCTACTTGACTAAAAGCTCAAGTTTATGAACCAAAGACCTATTATAAGGTCACAAATAATGAAAAATCTAAACCTGCTAACATTACCTCTAGGAGCTCCAACTCACCAAAAGACCACAGGGTCTAGTGTTTCTCAACAAAAACAAATAGACCTTCCAATATCACTAAGGAGCTTTGTATCATTAGATAGAGGCAGATCACTTATCCTTTGATACCCCTAGATACATGGGACCCCATTACTACAAATGCCCTAAAGGCACTCCCTAAATTCTTGAGAGAAGATTTCAAGACCCCAGTAGAAAATCTCTAAGATGTTGTAAATATGTGTATTGTACATTATATCAATGTACAAAATGTAGCCTTAAGACTACTATCTACTTCTTATAAGGAGTGATCTATTGATTGGTACTAATCTTTATCACTCAATTTCATACCATTTAGGATGACTTGGGTAATAGATTATTTGATCAATTTAATGAGAAGTTGGACTGATCATCCCTCCTACAACAATTGATAACTATTAAAAGGGCCCCATAAGAAGCCATTATTGATTTCAATTCTAGGCTCAAGAAGAACTAGCAAAATATTCCAATAGCTACTTGATCAGTTGTGAGCATGGCCATCATTTTCTATCTTAAGGCTTTTAACTAAGATATTAATATCATGATCCAATCATTTGAAGGTTAGATGCTATCAAATGCTTATGTTCTAGTAGTAAGGGATAAAAATAATTTAGTAGATGTGGGAAATCTTCCTCTTCAGCCACTAATGCTAATGTTCCCAAAGATATCAATGTCCCCATAGTAAGTCTCAATTAACTTGGGAGCATCACTTTCTATATACATGTATCTACCCACTCAAGTAAGCACATCTACCTCATACTTTCTAGCTATAGAGATGAATGGTATGAAGAGTGTTTTACAAAAATTCTATGATGAGATAATAAATCTCAAAATGTAGTAGGCTATACATCTAAATCCCCCTTTTAATAAATACCAAGAAAGGAGAGCACCATACTAGTAGAACTAATATCTATATAGGCAAAGGTTGAACCATCAAGTACCAAACCACCAAGCACCAAATAATCAGATGCAACCTGCAAATCAAATGGTTGTAGGCCCTGATCCCCTACACATGATATCATCAAATGAAAATAGAGATCTAGTCAACAACCAAAATAACTTGGTAGACAAATCTAATTCATGATGTTTCCCCTGCAACAATGCTCATGGAACCCAAAATTGCCTAAGGGGGAATCTATAATATAAAGTTGA
This sequence comes from Torreya grandis, assembly GCA_037957365.1. NCBI lineage: Eukaryota > Viridiplantae > Streptophyta > Pinopsida > Cupressales > Taxaceae > Torreya > Torreya grandis. The sequence continues at coordinate 574,497 of JARHVA010006931.1, read as the reverse complement.
AAAATAGTGGTGACAAGGGAATGCACTTGATTTAGCCTATGGATACAAATATCTATGGATTGAGAATGAAATATTAATAGTGTAAATGTAGGTAATGACCCTCAAATAAGAATAAAAAATATCCTTAGAACATGTGCTTTTCTCCTGGGTAGAAGGAAAAGATGTAGTTTATGCAAGCAAAGTTCCTGTGTATAGAGCTCTGCAAGTTCAATCCAACTACTATATGCACTTCAAGAAAATATTGGTTGAGAGCCTTAAAGCCACTATAAGGCCAAAAGTGACTATTGAAAAAGGTCTAATGCTTTAGCCACCACCTCTAGCATATCTAAGGTGGAGTTAAATGATGTAAAATAAGGCAAAGGACCCTGAGGTTCCACCCCCAAAGTCATATAACATGGTAGAGAAGCTGAAAAAGGTTCTAGCTACTTTTTCCCTTTGATACATCTTATCCATCCCTAAGCATAAGTCTCTACTGAAAGAGGATTTAGAGTAACAATAAAATCTCACACTAGGATAACTAGCCATAGAGCCCCCATGGACAAAGTGAAAGGAGATTGGCACGAGTGCACAACCCCAAATAACATCTACATTCATCAATTCCAAAGAAGGGGTAAGCAAAATAAAACCCACTCCATTCTAATTCACACTTATTATGGGGAAACAAATATTATACAACTTCATGAACAATTCTAGTGATATAATTATGGTGATTCCCATGTAGATAGTTGATATTTACAATTATAGTATTAACCCTTGAATAAAGGAGTAATGCAATTGGATGGAAAGAAATTTTAAACCTTAGGGATCATCAAGGATTTTTCCCCTACATTATATTCTTATCCCAACATTATTGTATCATAAGAATTTATACTGATATACATCCCTCCCATCTTTGGGCTATGTCTATCATGAGATTTTACCACCAAGATAGGTAGGTATATATTATTGGACTGGTCCCATTTGATCTTGAGGACAAAATATGGTTCAAAATTAAAGGTGTTGTCTGAGCCACTACATTCAAAACACATAGAAGAAGAGTCAATGATAAAATTTGAAATAACACACATCCTTCTCTAAGATAGAGATGTACCACATATAGATGCTCAAAGAGGAAAAAGTGATAGACACTAGAAGCCCAGAGGAAGAAGTATTTATTAGAAAATTCATTAAGATCAATCCATTCACAAAATTGATGCCACCAGCCTTAGAACCTACATAATCTGTGATGAAGACCTGGTCATTCTTGAGGTTATAAAGAGGTAGGAGGATTAAAGTGGAGGACATGAAAGTGAATTTGAATTTTGGACTTTGCATTTTGATAGTGCAAAATACAAAACTTGCTTTAGGGTAGGCATTCAGTTAATATCTCCATCTAGGAAAGAAACCCTTTGAGCCTTCTAATTTTAGTCTACCTTTGCAAATAATAAAGGTAAATATGAGGCACTAGTCTGTGTCCTTAGCCTTATTGGGAAAATGGGAATAAAGTAGTTAAGAATATTTGATGATTCCAAATTAATGGTGATAAATGTTATAGGGGTTACAACTATGAATAAAATGTGCATGAGCTTGTATTACCACTAGATATGGGATTTGATTGAGACTTTTGATGATTTCAATATTTAGATCATCCCTAGGGCTATGAATGTAGAGGCAAATTGAATGGTGATAATTAGCTCCCAATTTTACCTAGTAATAGACTTGTACACTAATGAGTAAGTAGTCTAGGTGATCATTAGACCTACCATTCCTAATAATGACTAGAATTGGAAAGAATTCAAAAATGGTGCATAAATCACCATGTTCCTTTAGAAATCATGAAAATTCATAGATAAATTATAGCCAAAGATTGAAGAGGTGTATGGGAACCAAATCATGTAATTAAAAACCATCAAACTACCAAAGGGGATCATCACCCTAGAAAACTTGCTTGATTATGATGACGCTAGGAATGACAAATGAAAGTTTATCATAAATAAGAGGGACTATTTCAAACTTGATGTTAGAGGTGGGAGAAAGTTGAAGGTGGGAAAGGAGGTTCCCCAAAAGGATAATGAGTGATTGGTTTCTTTTTATGACAAGTATGAAGGGGTCATTGCATGGACCTTGATGAATTGAAAGGGTATGACCATGAGGTCATTTAACACACCATAGAATTGGTAGAGGGAACCAAACCTATCTGGTAGAAGGAAATTCTAATAAACCTAAAAATCAAATCCCTCATGGATCAAAAACTAAGGAAACTAATTGACTCAAATATCACATACCTGATCAAACATTTGACTTGGGTATCCAAATTGGTTCCTATGCAAAATAACAGTGGATAGATTTGATTATGCATGGACTTCTAGGACTTGAATAAGGCTTTCTTGAAAGATAACTACCCCTTGCCCTCTATGAAATATATCCTCTAGATAGTTTTATGAAAAATTGTTTTCTATGATAGATAGATTCTATGGATATAATTAGGTATGGGTAAATAAGGAGGATTAACACAAAAACACTTTCACCATAAAGTGGGGAACCTTTTCATATGTGAAGATGCCTTTTTTCCTTTTTAATGTCGGGGATACATTCTAACAAGCTATGGATATGGATTTTAAGGGACCAATAAATAAGATCAAACTCATCTATCTAGATGACCTCACCATGTTTTCATAGAAGAAGAAAGACCACTTTGATCATTTGGATAAGGTTTTCTAAAGGTGCCAATAATCTGGGGTGCTTCTTAACCCTAAAAATGTGTATTTAAATTCTTTCAAGGTAAGTTTATTAGACATATAGTATCTAAATAAGGGATTTACATCAATCCAAAAAGAGTACAAGACATCAGAGACTTATCTCTACTAGTGAACAAGAAAGGGGTCCAGTCTTTCCTTGAGAAGATTAACTTTGTTAATAAATTCATATATGACTTTGTAGGATTAGTGAGGACAATCATGTTGATGCTAAAGAAGGACTAGGCCTTCAAGTGGAAACTTGAAGGGAGAGAAACATTCAATAAAATCAAGGATGCAATATCTATTTCACTTATATAGGTCAACCTTAACTTTTATAAGGGTTTCATAATGTATGTTTATGGGAGTAAACATAGCCAAGTGAATGTGTTAACCCAAAAGGAAGAGGAAGGAGGAAATGAGCATTTAATTAGATTATGTTGAATAATATTTCATGGGTATGAAGTCAAATATAAATTTATAGAGAAATAGGCTTTTTCCATTATCAAGGGCCTCAAAAAAATTTGGTACCTTATGGTGGGTAACAAAATAATGGTGTACATAACACACTACATCATCCATAAATAGATAATGGAAGGAGAAATCATGGAGAAACAAGCTAATTAGATCACTAAGACCCTATAGTATGACATCAAATTTAGGTTGACTAAGGTGATCAGAGGAAGAGGAATCTATAAATACTTATCCCAATGCACAAATGTTCTATTGAAATATTATGACATATAAGAGGTGGTTTTATTAAACTAATATGAGATCAGTGAGTTCTAAGCTATGGATAGGATCTGCTACATCTAAATCAATTGGTATCTTGATGGTCTTCTTACATATAAAAGGTATTTCTACTAAATACAAGGGGCCAATTACACACTAGTCCAAGGAGTCTTATTCAAAAGAAACTTTGACAATATATGATCTGATGTGTTGAAAAACACCAAGCTAGAAATATCCTCCAAGATATGCATTTTTTCCCACAAATGGCCACTTCTCAGTAAAAACCACCATGACCAATATTATACATGTAGGATACTACTAACCAACCATGTTTATGGACTACCATTAGCTAGTCAAAAAATTCTAGAAATGCCAATTCTTTTTAAAGAAGAGGAGAAACTCAGCCATGCCTCTTAACCCAATTGTGACTAATTTACGCTTATCATAGTGGGGTTTAAATATCATTAGAATGATCAATCATATCTCTAGCATCAGTCACAAGTGGATATTTATGGTCACTAACTACTTCATTAGGTAGACCAAAGCCATCCCTTTCATGGAGGAAACCAAGAATATAATCCTTAGCTTCTTAGAGGAGCTCTTAATAAGGTTTGTAATTCTCAAGATGATCATTTCTGACAATTAAAAATCCTTCCTTGGGTAAAATATTTATGATTTAATGCTTTGAAATGGTATATACTTAAATATTTCATCTAATTACTACCTACAAGAGAATATATTGGTGGAATCAATAAATAAGAACCTTATAAGGCTAATCAAAAGGATGGGTGTTGATCAGCAAAAGGAGTGGCATATGCATGTGAATATGGTAATGTGGGTTGATTACATCACTCCCAAGTAGATCCTAAAGACTTCCCCATATGAGCTTGTGTATGGGAAGGAGGTAGTCATGCTTGTATCATTAAAAATCCCCACTATAAAGATTTTAAAAGATGTCAAGATTATGGAAAATGGAGCAATGGAGGTTATGATTGTAGATATACTTATCCTCTAAGAATAAATAGAGCAAGAAAGTGATGCAAAAATCACTTAAAAAAATCAATCAAGTGGTGGTTCTATAAGAGAACATCAGACCCAATATTTAAACCCAAGGATTTGGTTCTTAAGTATGATCAAAGGGATACAAAGCTGGGTCAGCATAAGATTGATTCTTTATGGAGAGGGTCATTTTGCATCATTGAAAATAGATAGAGAAATTATTTTGAGTTAGAAAATTAATAGGTAAATGCATTGGAGATCCTATTAATGGGATCAACTTGAATTATTTTAGCTAGCTTACCTACCTCATCCTTGTACATAGTTAGTTAGTTTCCCCTTTTGCTTGTGTGTTTCCCTTCTTGATTTTGTGTTTCCCTTAGTATTTTTCCCTTTATGTTGTTATTTCCTTTGAATAAGTTCCATTATCACAAGTGGCTCCTCTCATTTTCATGTTTCCTCATCATATCCCTCATAAATTTTAAAACATTCTTTAAAATATAGTTATCTACTCATCTCTCCTACCTTTTATATTAGATGCTCCATATTGCATGATTCCCCATAAGGATCATCAAAAATATATTGAAAGTTGTTCCTTGAGAATTTATGTCATTAAAATTTATGTAAAACCCCAAATTTAAAGTTTTCCATGATAATCATGTGTAAGAGCATAAGTGTATTAATACCCCTCTCCTTATCTAATTATTGTTACTTGAACCTGTACCCAATGAGGAGATGACAAGTCTCTCCTCATTTAGGTGAGACAATGGAACCACCTCAAGGTTGTGGGTATACCTATTAGGAGGTGGATCTCTAGATTAGGGGCTAGCTCCCCTTGATACATAACTAAAGTTCATATCCTACTACTAACAATTGGGGGATGAAAAGGGTTAGGGATAAAATGATAATAAACCTAGTCTATAGGAGGTGATAAAGAAAAAATATTTTCTCTACTCATACCCTTAGCATGTACTTGGAACTAAGGATAATTTGAATACACTTCATCCAATGTCAATCTTCCTTCTCACATAAATACTTCAACATGGGGTCTTGGAGATAGCATAGGCTAAGAAAACCTAGACAATAGGAATTCTAAGACACTCTATTGAGTATCTTACTCACTACACCTATAATCTATTTTGACACTTCTTTCTAACCTACAAAAGAGAGATTACAAACACTTAAGGTACAAAAGAGAGTAACATTTGAAGGTAAACAAAACTTACATTTACACAAGACTAACATCAATTTTGTACACTTAGTGAAATCTTTGAATGAGGTAAAATACTTGTCTTTATTAGTTCAAGGAAAAATTTTGGTAGGGATTCACCATACCTAAGTAGAGAGATCCTTAAATAGCCAAAAAAGGTTCAATTTATAGAAGATATGAGAAGAGAGAGAGAAGGGGAGTCCAAGAGTCATAGAGATACTTGTTACCACTATAAATATTAGTTATTTGTGCATGTGAGAGAGAGATATGTGGTGAAATATACAATTTGAGGAGCTATAAGTGTCATTTCTAATCATCCAAAACTTACAAAATAGTCAAAAAACTCCTTCCCTTACACAAAAAACTACCCCTCATGATTTGCCATCTAAAACTACCTTATAAATAAAAATGATCAAGTCTAGTGATGGATTTAAGTTAGATGGGTTAATAATAATTCCTCACATGCATTAGAGAGGTTATTTATCATCCCTATCATTATGTCCATGCACAATCATCCAAGACAGTCCCAAAATGAGATCTCTCCATGCACTTTTCACACTTGGCACCCAAAACCTTCTAGTTTTGCAAATTGATCCATACACAAGGGGGGATGACACTTTTCATTAGTTTCAATAAATTATCCTTAAAAGGCTCTCTAAATTGAAATTCACCACTTTCTCTTTAGTGTTCACTATCTACCCACTAGACTGACTGAAATGAAAGAGATGGAAATAGTCTTAGGATATTATACTCCTGATAAAATGACCATGAGTACTTATAAAAAGTCTTAAAATTCCTCCAAATTTTGATTAGGTCTCTTAAAAATCTTCTCACACCTACAAAACACATAAAAAGGTCAAAATATACATATTTTACCTATTATATATAGTTATGTGCAACAACCTAGCATTTAAGGGTTATTGAGAGAGTCATCTACATGTTCCCAAGGTTTCATGGAATGTCCATCTCATCTTGATTCTTAATTTTCTTCATCTTTCCAATCATATCCTTATGTAGGGTTTACAAGGGTTTTTGGTCACTTTCATTATTAGAATTTATTCATAAAATATACACATTGCAAACTCATAAAAAATACATTTAGGGCTTATTAGGGACCCTTCCTAGTGTCCTTTAAAACCTTGATATCCCATGTAGAGGTATATGAAAGTTCTATTGTTCACTTGAACTCCCTTATACCTTTCCTACATGTTGAGTTGGTTCTAAGCCAAAAAATGGATTTACTTGTGATTATGCTACCTTCCAAGAGATTTTACATCTATAATATCATTTCATAAACATGTATCAATGGCATAGAATAGTCATATTATGTTAAAAGTATGAATGACTACTCATTCCTTCACTAGGCTTAAACCTTGCTTCTTGACTTTGATTGCAATATAAGATCATTTTAACTTCCAATCTATTCCCCTAACTCCTTTTGGTTTAAACATTTCATATGTACCTCTTTTATTATTACCTAATTCATTTAAATGCTTTCCTATGGCCCAAATTAAAAATTATATCTCTTTTGAGGCTAGGTTTGCATGTTGATCACTAGGTTTGTCTATAGACCTCCTTGTATAGGCCTCCTTGTTTGAATTTAAACCTTATAGGAATATTTTAGATTTTTTTAGGTGTTATCTAGATCCAAAAAACTTCACTTGAGTTCTCCCTATATTATGGTCACCTATTTCACCCTTTTCTCACAAACTACCTGTGTTTTGCTAGGGAAAACTACCCCTATTATGAGATAAAACAGGGGGTATCTAACTTATTTATTAATAAAATTTAGGTGTTGGAGAATGATTCATGGATCCCAAGGATTATAAAAAATAAAAAATTAATGACTTTTAAACACATTGAAACATGTCAAAGATCATTTTAGGACATATAGATATAAAATGGACCTTTGACCAAGTTTTACCAAGGTTAACCAACTTTTAATTTTGTTGACTAGGTCATTTCAAGGGGGATGAGCTTAGACAAGGACTAAGAAAATGCAAAGTAAGATTATATACCAAAATGACACCCTAAAGGACACATGTAAACCTTATTAAATTTCTTAAAATAGTAGGGGTTGACCCCATTTGAATAGAAGTCAAATTTTCTCAATAATTTGGTAACTCCTAAGGGTAACATGCTTGCCTATGTTAAGAACTAGTAGCCTTATCCTATCCATTGGGAAAGCAGTAATAATGCACTTGGGAACAATAATACTATACTTTTAATTGACCAATAATATATTTTTCCTACCTCAAAACACATAAATGAAAGCAAAACATATAAAAATGGTAAGAAAACACCAAAGCAAAATACTACTTTTGATACTAAGCACTTAAGGAAAATAAGACACAAATGAAAGTAAATAAACATGTACATTTATCTTGATCATACCTCCCTTCCAAGATCAAAAGGTAAGTATCTTGGATCTCCTTCCTCACTAGATGAATGAGGATGCCAATCATGCTTCCTCTTGGATGGGTTGCTAGATGATTTTTGTTTTCTTTTTGCTCATTGTCTTTACACATCATCTAATGGAGTCATCTCTCATAAGTTCCCAGAGTATATAAGGTCCTCTTGAAACTTGAAACATGCTTCATACTATTTTCCTTTCATCTCATTATGACAACTTTTCATGTCCATGTATGGGACAACTTGTTATAACTCAATATCTTCTTGAAGGATCTCATCATCCTTCTTAATAGTCATAATATCTTCAAACTCTTCAAGGGGAATTGTATCATGAACATTTGGAAGTGTTTCTTTCTCACATTCTTCTTTGAAGTTGGTGGAGGTAGCTTCATAGGAGGTTATTGAATCAAACTTATAATCATCTTCAAAAAGTCCAAGATCATCATTGATTTCTTCATTATGATCTAGAATCTCTTTATGATGATGTTCCTTAGCACATACCCACTCTCAAACATGTTAGAATTATTTGTTTAGTATTTTATTATTCTCATATTCTTCATACTCCTTGAACATTTGTACATAGGTTTGCCACATGTCCTCCTTTTGAGAGAAAACCTCTTACTTGTCATGGCTAGTAGTCAACTCCAATGAACTTGCAGGCTCTTTGAAGGATTAAACTTCACTACATATTCTCTTAAATATCTCTCATAGATCATCATATTTTTACTAGTCTACCTCATGAAAAGGAGGAAAAAAGAGACATTTCCCTCTTCTTCTTTGGAGTCCAAGAGAACCTCTTTCAAGACCTCTTATTTAACACAAGGAGTATCTTCCTCCTCATATTCATAGCTTGATATCTCCTTATTGGCCATCAACCCCTCTTTATTTTCAATCAAATCTAAGATCTCAATCTCATCCTCCCTCTTAGTGATTTTAACATTAGGCACCTCAAAAATAGGAAGTTTGGCCAAAGGGGATTCCCAAGTAGCAAATCAATTATCATCATTAGAAGGGCAACCTTGATTAGTTAGTGGGGGGAATATGGGTTCAATGGATTATTGAGAAGGGGTGGGAGGGATTTTAATTATTTTAGGTTCTTCTCCCCTAACAAATTCTCCACCTAATCTTGATTTTTTACTTTATTCACAAGATGCCAAAACCTCTTTCAATTTTGGGAAGGTAGGCTCAGATATATTTTCATGGGGCTGAGGTGATAATGAAGAGGCTAATGATATGTTTAGAAAATTTGAAGCTTATTTAGGCTTTAAAACTTGAGGGAAACTTGGATAAGTAGGATTTGAGAGTTCACCTTCAGCTACCATGATAGATTGCCTTAAAAACTAATTGGCCAATTCAGGCTCTTTTTCAAGATGAACTTCAAAACTCAAATGTCCTTTGTCACCATGTTCTCCCAATGTACCATCCTACTCAACCATGATATCATTCTTCCCTTGAATAATTTATTCGATGGATTTATAATAAGGGAAGCTTTAGGGAATGGAAAATTAATTTGAGGAATTTTGAGGCTGCCAAGATGGAGTTGGTTCATGGGCTCTCAAACTCTCCATTAGATGGAAAATTAGGCCAAAAACATCAAACATCTCATAGGTAATATTTGGCCAATTAAGCCCCTCCATAGGTATCCACTCCCTTTTTACTTATTCCAAAGCATTTCTTACACTCCTAATACAAATGTTAGGAATGACTTGGCCACAACCATATCTAGTGTCAAGTTCTAACATGTATCCAAGAAGAGATTATTTGAAACTATTAATGGTATGAACTAGAGGAGAACTAGGTGGACTAGGTGAAGAAATATATGGAGAGGATTTATTATAGGTAACATAGGGATCATGAAAAGGATGAAAAAGGACTTGTTCATATTGAGGAGGAATAGGCAAAGTAGGACATATCTCCTCAACTTGTGTTAGAACAAATTCAACATCAAAGTAATCCATGAGGCTTGTGATAAATGTGTAGAACAAGAAAATAAATTAAATAAGAATACATGGGTTACTTTACTAGAATATTTATATGTGGATTCGCCATTTGTGTTTAGTAAACTTGCCTCTAAAATTTGGTATCTTGAGAAGAACAACAAAACTTCTCAAAGAATTGACCTATGGTCCCACCAGGGATGCTAAAAAATAATTGTCACTTGAACCTACACCCAATGAGGAGATGAAAAATATCTCATTAAATTGATATAATGAAACCACATAAAGGATATGGGTATCCATATTAACAAGTGGATCTCTATATTAGGGTCTAACTCCCCTTGATGCATCACTAAAGCTCATATCCCACTACTAACACTTAGGGGATGAAAAGGGATAGGGGAAAAATCAAAGTAAAACAAGTCTATAGGAGGTGATACACCAAAATATTTTCTATACTCATATCCTTAACATGCACTTGGAACTAAGGACAAGTTACACATACACTTCATCTAATGTCAATCCTCCCTCTGACATCAATGCTTCGACATGGGGTCCTAGAGATAACATAGGCTAGTAGGAACTAAATAATAGGAATTATAAGAAAATCTATTGAGTATCCTAATAAACAAACCTATTATATAATTTTACACTTCTTGTTAACCTATAAAAGAGAAATTAAAAACATACAAGGTATTAAGGAGAGTAACATGTGAAGGTAAATAAAACTTACACTTGCACAAGATGAACATCCATTGTGTATACTTAATGAAATATTTTAATGAGGTAAAACACTTGTAGTTATTATCTCAAGGGAAAATTTTGGTATGGATTGACCATAACCAAGTAGAGAGATCCATATAATATCCAAAAAGACTCAATTTATAGAAGATATAAGAAAAGAGAGAGAATGGGAGTCCAAGAGACATAGATACACTTGTCACCACTATAAATATCAATTATTTTCTCATTTTAGAGATATATTGGGTGAGATATGAAATTTAAGGAGATAAAAGTATCATTTCCAATCATCCAAAACATGCAAAATGGTCAAGAAACTCTTTCCCTTGCATAGAAAGCTACCCCTCATGATTAGCCTTCCAAAACTACCTTATAATGGTAAATAATTCACTCTACTTATGGATTTTAGTGATAGGGGTTATTAATAATCCCTAAAATTCATTTTATAGTTTATTGATCATCCCTATCATTCTATCCATGCACAATCATCCAAGACAATCCCAAAATTAGCTCTCTCCATGCACCTTTCACACTTGGCACCCAAAACCTTCCAATTTTAAAAATTGATCCATGAAAAAGGGGGGATGAAACTTTTTAAATGTTTCCATATCATTATTTTAAATAAATTATCCTTAAAAGGCTCTCCAAATTGAAATTCACCACTTTCTCCTAAGTGTTCACTATCTACCCACTAGACTAGCTAAAATGAAAGATATTTTAGATAGGATTAAGAGATTAGACACATAGTCAAATTAACATTTTTAATTATAAAAATTCCTAAACTTCCTCCCAAGGTTGATTAGGTATCTTCAAAATATTATCACACCTATAAAACACATAAAAAGGTCAAAAAGAGCCCCATTTCCCCCTATTTAATATAGTTTTGTACAACAACCTAGTATTGAAGGGTGCCTAAGAGAGTCATATACATGTTCTCAAGGTTTCATGTCATTTAATTCTCATCTTCATGCTTAATTTGTTTCATCTTTCCACTTGGGCCCCTATGTAGGGTTTACAAGGGTTTTTAGTCACTTTTATTCTTACCTTTTTTTCATAAAATATAGACATTGGAAACTCATCAAAATTCCATTAAGGTATTATTAGGGACCCTTCCTAGTGTACTTTAAAACCTTTAAATCTCATGTAGAGGTATATGAAAGTTTTAGGTATTTTAGTTTGGTCACTCGAACTCCCTTCTACCTTTCCTACATGTTGAGTCAGTTCTAAGCTAAAAAATGGCTTTCCTTATGATTATCCTACCTTCCAAGATATTTTAAATCTCTAATATCATCTCATAAACACATATAAATGGCCTATAATAGTCATATCATGATATAAGTAGGAATGACTACTCATTCCTTCACTAGGCTTAAACCTTACTTCTTAACTTTGATTGCAATGTGGGATCATCTAATCTTCCCATAAGTTACACTACCTCATTTTTGTTTAAAAAATTCATATTTACCTCTGTGAGGATGATACAAGTCATTTAAATGTTTACCTAAGGCCCAAACTAAAATTGATCTCTCCTTTGAGGCTAGGTTTGCATGTTGATCACTAGGTTTTCCTGTAGACGTCCTTATATAGGCCTCCTTGTTTTCATTAAAACATTATATTAAGGTTTTTTATCTTTAAATATGTCTTATAGATATCTAAAAACATTAACTTGACTTATACATATCTTTTGGTCACCTATTTCACCCTTTTCTCACAAACTACCTATGTTTTGCATGGGAAAATTGCCCCTTTTCTGAGACAAAATAGGGTTATTTACCTTCCTTTTGCATCAAAGATAGGTTTTGAAGAGTTTTTAATGGGTAAAAATTATTATATGTACCAAAAATTATCCCTCAAATCTAATTTTTAGACTCCCAACTAACACCATTTCCAAGGCAAACTTTCTGTAGGCAGGTTGTGTAGGGTAGGAAGGGTATAGGCTATGTTTTAAGGAAAATGGAAGTTTTTTCCATTCCATACGATCAATTAGAAGTATAATATATTTTTTAACACCATATATTATTCATCCAAGTTATTTCTCTAGAAAATTGACCTTTTGAACCACCACCATGCTATTGCACTTCCTTTCACAAGATTGGGCCATTTGCCTTCTATGGACTGAGACAATTTTTTATTGTGTTTAGAGGATAAATTGGCACTAAAACCAATGTTTTAAACAATTATTTAGGATCAAAACTTAATTAAATATTATTTTTAACTCATTAATTTACCTTTAATGACATTAACACCATTGGGAATACTAACTCCAACTTATTGCCTAGACTTTGACCTAATTGTGTTTCACTAACTTTAGGCCTACATGTAGATTGTTATAGGTCATTTGAAAATTGATTGAAAAATATTTGAATTAAAATTAATTTCTTGGGGTCACCAAACATCCTATTCTCCTTACAATCTTATAATAAGGAAAAAACTCTAACCTCTAACTCACTATTTGAAATCCTAACTGCAAGTGCCACTTTCTTAGGCCTGTGTACAGATAGAGGAGTGTTTATGGGTCATTATGTCAAATTACATCTTATCTTATGGTATATTTAAGATTAAAAATTATCATTAACCCTTTTTAAACATTTTATCATGATGGAAGGCTATTTTTCAACTTGAATGGAAAAAACTCTTTTCTTTGTCTCAGCGTTGTAGACAACACTACGAGAATTTAGTGTATTTTAGGGCCTTTTCAAAACCCTCAAACTTAGGTCACATTTAATTATTTATTATAAAAAATTGGTGTATCATTTTATTTATATATAGGCTAAATGACCACCCAAATTTTAGGATGTAAAACCCTTTATAAGTGTAATTTAAGAGGTCTATCGAAACCTCTAAGGCCTATGTTTGGTCATTTTGGAGCAAAATGGCATGAATATAATCTCCTTGGTTGCCACTTATTCTTTCATGTTCCAATTACTAAATTGAAACTATAAATGGTTTTAAAATCCTTTATTAAGTGTTCCTCATCAATCAAATGGGCGTCAAGATAATTTCTCACTCCTTTTTAGGCATTTAAACACTCTACCCAACCATTTATAGGTGGTGTTTTAGTTGTAGTAGCTAGAAAGGTCATGAAACTCCCTTATAAGGGAACTTGCATGATTTTATTGAGATAATAAATTAAAATAAAATTATTTTATAAGTCCTAAGAGATTAAGTACCATATCAAACCCTCCACCTTTTATTAGTGACATTAGTGGGCTTTTGTAGATGAAGTTTCTTGACTATGAGGGCTGACAGTCATGGAAGGACTATACATTTGAGCATTGTTTTAACATTATATGAGTTGAATTTTTTTTCCAATACCCTTAAATTCATATTAATGGATTAAAAATCTTGAAGAAACATCCCATGCCTCCATCCAATGTGTAAAATCTCCTTACTGGGTGACTGAGATAGCTACAAGTATGAAAGGACCAATTTGGAAGCATCTACAAGCCTAGAAGAAGATTTATTAGGAACTTGAGAATATAAAAATAAGTATAAAAATGGATAACTTATATAAATCCCTTTAGATACACATCAAAACACTTCACCTATCAAATCAAAATAAAGGCTTTTGAAACTAGCTCAAAAGGAGACCCCCTTTGGATGGAGATGCCTAAAAAGCTATCTGGATTCTTAATGATGTTTCATAAGGGAGAATCCACCAAAATTAAATTTAATAATATGAAAATGAATTAAACTCAAATTAATATCTACCCCTAACATCATTCCTCCCAACTCAAACTATATGATCCATACCATGTGCTTGAAATGGCCTTCCTTAGCTTGTCAAGAGAAAATGGAAGGAAAGAAGTTCCAAATGGACTTTTTGAAGAAATTTATACACTAAAATGATGGAAATGGATGTTGGTAGGGTAAGAGACACTCCACCCAAGTTTTTACCTACAAGTGAACTCAAAGAATCTATACAAGTGCCCAAAAGAGCCTAAGAACAAGGAGAAACTCCACTTTTCTACACATAATTACTTCTTGGATGACATATAACTACCCATAACATGATAGTAACCTTTTACACGTTTAAACTCACCTTGGTGAATTTTTTTTCCTGTTTAAAGTACATATAAGTCATTAATTAAGGTAAAATATGATAAAATGACACTTTTTCCCCATGAGGCATAACAAATAACAAATTAATGACCTGTAAACACATTAAAACATGTAAAAGACCATGTTAGTACATATTATACATAAAATGGAACTTTGACCAAGTTTTACTATGGTTGACCAACTTTGACTTTGGTTGACTCAACCAATTCAAGGGGGATGAGCTTAGACAAGGACTAGGACAAGGCCAAGTAAGATGATAGACCAACATGACACCATATAGGACAAATGGATACCTTATTAAAAAGTTTAAAATAGTAAGGGTTAAACCCATTTGACTATAAGTCAAATTTGGTTAACACTAACTAAACAGTTTGATGCATTTATATTTTTTAGAGCAATTGAACAAGGTAAAAAGAGTAGAGAGAGCTGAGCCAAGAATTATGAGACCTTGTGAGTAGATTTTTTTTAACTTGATATATTATCTATGATAAAGAGTGATTTTGAATAATAATTATTGAGATGGAGACTTCTACATATTTTTTAGTGGGTGAGAAACATCCAAGAAAACATAGAATCCATGAGTTAAGTAGCCAGGGAAATCTTCCCCCTCAATATGCAATGAGAAAATCCTATGCTTTCACCCCCACTCAGGAAAAATATAAAGTACCAAACATCAATAAAATATCCAAAGGGCACTTTAGAGACCAATTTTTGGTTACTAATTTCATGGATGATATCTTTGATCCCAAGCTAGCTAAGAATCCTAAGAGTTTAAGATCAGGCACTCACTCCTGAATGATTGAGAATATTTATAGGAATGATTATGACTCATTTAGATAATAAATGTGGAACTGAAAACTCCCCTAATTCATGGTGCCCTATGTTCACCCATGCTTAAAAATTATCACTCTCTACATAGACAGGTATGATACCAACACTAGCATTATTATGAGTCACACCCATTTGAGGGTGAAAATCAGTTTGGATGTTGTAAAGGAGATGCTCCAAATCCCAAGTGACCCTAAGGCTAAAATCTACAACATGGAGAGCCTTCAAGATGTTTGGGACACTTGGGTCCATGATAAATTACACTTATTCAACTTCCTTCTTCAAAGAAGCTATACAGAAGTGCCTCTTCTACCCATCCCCATAAAAATATTCCCCACATAATACCTGAAGGATGCTCTATCCATGTTGGATTTCATTTTTGGGATGGACTCAAACACCAACATCACTAATTTTTAGTTAGGGGTGTTATTCTTCCTAACTATAGTGAATAATGGGGAGGTATACATGATGGATTTTGTAGACACCATCACCACTACCATGAAGAATGAGCTGGTGAAATTTTCAATGTTGGGTACCTTTTAGTTTCCTCTTTTCTCCTACATCTCATCCTATTCTAGTATTCCCAGTTATTATCCACTTATCTCAATCTCAACTCCTTCAAGATGGGAATTTTACCTAACATGGTGACCTCAGTCATGGTATGAAACCACATATTGTCAATTACATAGGACTACTACGAGTTCTCAAAGCACTTTTTATCTCCAATCCTCATCAACCTTAGTCAAGAGACCATTATATTGAGGATAACATACTTTCAATAGTCATCACTCACTAGTAGAAAGGTTCTAGTTGATTTATTCTTTGGGAGCCATTTCACCTTTATTTGGGCACATGTATTCATAGGTGAGCCCTTCTAGCTCCCATGCTTATTCATGGATAGGAACCTAGCCCTAGAGTTGGCTCACTAGCTCAATGTAGTTGATGTAATGTATGATACAGGTTACAAAAAGAAGGGATTTTACGATTTCCACTTCACAAGAAGAGGCATCATAATGGTGAAGAGGTATCAAGAGTTCCTACTCACATCCAAACTTATAGAGCTAGGCCTTGACCTAATCAATGATAGATGGAGTTATGATCTAGATGGTTACATAGCCTCATTGAGGACCACTATACCACCCAATCACTAGCCCTAACCATACCTCAAGAAATAGAGGTCACCCATGGAGAATGACCTCAAACATTTCATAGATTTGTCCCAAATCTTATAATACACCTGTAAGCCATGGGATTCTTTCTATGATGTGGTATGAATATTCAACCCATCTAAAAAATTAACAAAGGGACTAAGAGCACTGCTCATCATAAGAGATTGGAGCCAACAAAAAAAATATGCCTATTCAAAATATAGGCAAGAGATCATCAAGCTATAATCCAATTTTGAGGATGAGGAAATGGATGAAACTTTTGAAAATATTTAGGATGAGCATCATCTAGAAGAAGACCTAGCAGAAGGAGGATTCTCTATTGAGGAAGAGGAAAAATAAGAAAAATTATAATAATAATAATAATAATAATAATAATAATAATAATAATAATAATAATAATAATAATAATAATAATAATAATAATAATAATAATAATAATAATAATAATAATAATAATAATATACCCCTGGGGAAGAGGTAGGAGATGTGCCTTTGAAAAAATAATTGGAAGTTATGGAGGTCCTGAACCCATCAACCTGGCCACCTCCTTTGTAACCATATCCCACTGCCCTATAACAATAACAAACCTCTTTGAGGCATCTCATAACTAGGTCACCTCAGCCGCTCAAGGCACCAATATCTATCCCTCCACCAAAATCCCCTCAAAAGAAGATATGCTTTTCATGACCTCTTTTTTCCACCTCCACCTCCTTTTTTAGTCCCTTATCTCCTTCCACAATTTCACCTTAGGTCACAACACTCTCCACAACCTAGTTAATAAATTCCTTATCACTTCTCTCTTCTTCATCCACTCATCTTACCACTGATCTTTCACCACTTTACTTCATGATCCTAATCACTTCCCTTGTGACTTTCCTTACTCCTCCACCCTCATCATCTAAATCATCTTCCCTAATTGTGGAATTTCCCTCCACCCTACTCTGTAGGCTCCCACCTTTATTTCCTTCCACCCTCACCCTTCATCTACTCACCTCTAGAATAATATCATCCATTGCTTCATATTAGTAACTATTCCATTCATGTTGCCTTAAGGACTCCCCTTTGTATGAGAAAATATTTATTCACCAGAGTAATACCATCAATAGATGGACATGGTGAGAAGGTCTTGATGGGCTTAGATAGAGAAGAAAAAGGGGAAATAGGCCAAATACCTAATGGTGACTCACATGTGGTCATTATTTTACCCTACATAACAATCCCTCATGAGTATGCATATGGCCCCTTAGGTAGTCAAACCGCAAGATCATATGTAGTAAGGGGACTATGTAATTAAAGATATTGGGATCAATCTCAACCAAACTAGGCCCACTAACCAAGTCAAGATGATGGAGGAACATATAATTTTGTGATTTCATACTACATCAAAG
This sequence comes from Torreya grandis, assembly GCA_037957365.1. Classification (NCBI taxonomy): domain Eukaryota; kingdom Viridiplantae; phylum Streptophyta; class Pinopsida; order Cupressales; family Taxaceae; genus Torreya; species Torreya grandis. Next base: position 556,308 of record JARHVA010006931.1, on the reverse strand, counting down.
TGACTTGATAATTGGAGAAGACCAAGTTAGAACTCACCAAGGTGAAGGATATGGTTGATCACCTCAATTCCAAGGCTAAATCCAAAGTTGTGGAGCTCAGTAAAATGAGTTTTGACCTTTAGAGTTACATCTCTAATGAGAGTTTCTAGGTGGAAGCCAATCTTTGGGAGACTATAAAGACCAAGCAATAGGAGAAAGAAACTAAATTGGCATAGACCCATCAAAATCTCTTATATTCTATTTGGAATTTTCAATAATTATAGTATAAGGCATAATAGGAATCCTTGATCAAGGACCAAGAAATTATAGAACTAAATAATGACCTTAATTCCCATACACAAAATATGAATATCCTCCCTATGGTTCAACAATTATATGTATCTTACTAGGAGAGAATCAAAGATGCAACTATAAATCTGAATCCATCACTCAAGTTCATCATAGACTCATAAAAGTTGAGATCTAATGTAAGCACATCTATTGACTCAGTCATTACTTTCATGTTTGATAATGTCTTGGATACATAGCTTCTCATTCAAAAGCTTTAAAAAATTGTGGAAGAGACACTATAGGCAATGGGATGACTGACTAAAGTCAAGTGGCAAAAAAAGTCAATGAATTTCTAGGCTACAACAAGGTAGCTACCAAGTGTAAGTCATTTCTTAATGCTTTAGAAAAGGTGGTCTAAGATAGTTAGAGTCACATTAAATTATTAGTCAAATTATTACTCTCCTCCCCATTCTTGGTGGAATACAGTGTCCTCATAAAGGACAAATCAAAGTGTTACTAGAGCAAAAATAGAATGACCAAACCATGTTTGTGGCTCTCAATCAATTACTTAGTGTCTTCAAAGTGGAGAAGATATTGTATCCACTTTTTCAACTAGATTTCCAAATAATGGTGGTAGTTAGAGGTATACAGAACATTTCTTTCAAGGAGATTATTGATCTAGATATAACCTTTGAGTCTCTTAAGAGGAAGTCTGACCAAGGGGGAAGAGTGGACACCTTTGTAGGCAGTTCTTCAAAAGTTATAAGTTCATATAAATTCCTCCTATTTTTTAAATTTTGACTTGACTAGTCCACATACTAGATTTTTTGGGTTCTCTTATCTATAGGTAGACACCCATGTGAGTCGCCAAGAATATGGATTGGGGTCCACATTTTGTTATTTTGGAATATTTCATGTTTTATCCTAGACTCGCCTAACACATTCAACACTTTTTCCTTTGGCCATCCTTTCTCAAGGCCCCTTTTTATTTTTCACCTAAGTAACGACTTCTTTTCACTACTTCCACATGGAATATAGGAACTTATTCAACACAAAAAGCCTCTTAATTCACTCTGGTGTAGCACCAACTTGACATGTGGTGACCCAATGCTATTCTAATCTAATTCCCTTTTGGTTAGAACTTTAAGCAATGCCATTAGATAACAACATAATGGGCAAGACCCACCAGGTACTTATAAAGGTGACCATGTGTTCTCCATGTAGTTCCTTGACACTTATTTTTAAAAGGAAGTCCCAACCTCCCCTAGAGAATAATCTACTCAACATGTGTCATTTTAGCACTCATCTAAGAGTTGTTTTGATCTATCAAACCTTTGGGTAGTACCATTGGCTAGTAAAGTGAAAGAAATGGACCCACCATGTGGTTATATCAGTGAGGAAATGATCCTTTCCACATGTTTCCTTGACACTTATATAAGGCAAAGTTTTACTATTAGGGATAGAATTTACACCATTGGTCAAAACAAATTGATTCCCATCTCTAATGGCATAACAAAGGTAGTTCTATAAATGAACATGTGGCACCACAATGCTTCTCCTAAGCATAATGGACATTAGAATATGATGTGATTGCAACATATCTAGGATCTAGAGGCTAACTACACTCATGATCCTAAATCCTTTATTTAGTTATAATGGCATCATCATTGGCATGAGTGATGGGGATTTCTAGTTGTTTATCCCTCTAAAAAATGATTTGCGTATATATTTTGGGCTTTTCCATTTTAGAGTGTGTGGATCAATTATTTTGTATTTGATATTTTGGAGAACATATGTTTGTAATATTTTTAGGATAGAGGTATTAGTGGCTTGAATTTTTAGTTCTACAACCTTAATAAGTGCCCCTCACAATTAGTATTGAATGATTTATATTGTGCCCTTTGAATCCTTTTGTATTCTATTGTCTACCTAACTATGCAGAGGATGTGGTGTTCTATGTTAAATTGAGTGAAGAATTATTATTATTTGTTATTTCATTTCTATGTTCTTATATTAATGACTTTGTTTGCACCATAGCCTTTAATTCATGCTTTATGTTCTTTTAATAGTCTATAGTTTTCAAGAATTTAATCTATTCCATGAAATCATATGTTAATGTTTTAAATATATTGGCACATCACCTTAGTTTTATTTTAGTATTTTTTGCATTTCTTTATTTCCCTTCCCCCCCAAGATCAAATCAAAGAGCCAGCTTCTAAAATCCTAGAGGTTGATTTATAGACCACATTTTGGTCCCACATCTGTAAATCTTACCATAGAGGTTGTTTAACTTGGATAAAGAGTTTTAGGCATCAATAATATGTATATCCTCCTCAATTTATTGCTCATAGACTTAAAATGGCTCTCTAAGCCCTGATCCATATAGTATATCACCTATATATTCCAACCAATAGGTGATATGAGTACTTAGGGGACCTAGGAATACCATTAGGATTATTTCATGGTTTAGTTACCTCATTTGAATGCATTTGGAGGTGTATTTCATTCATCATGTCTAAGCCAAGGTTTAGGAAGGGTTTTAGAGGTCCACCATCTTAATGAATATTCAAATAGTACATACCTATAAAACAAAACTTTTTATCATGAAATTCTAGTATAATAAAACTTTCATCTCTTCTAAATAGCTTTGGGTCTGATATGAATTATATGTGTAGATATGAGTAGAAGATGGTGTGCCTTGAGATCTCTACTAGGAAGTTTGTATAGGTTAACTTATTAGAATTAATTCATATAGCTATGCCCATAAATCCCACTCACTCCATGGATATTGAGTCCATATGGGTTCCCAAATTACCCTAAGGGCCTTGGGCCTATGTCCCTTTATGGTGAGAGATATAAGTATTTGAAGGTGAAAATTGACATGGCTTCTCAAAGTAGTAGATATTGGGAGAGGAACAAAACAAAAATGATCTATATAATTGAAATTAAATTATTTAAATAACTTAACCATGGTATTAAACACCTCCATATACTTCCACACTACATTGATTATAATTTTAGGTTTGGACTTACCCCTAAAGTGGATATGGGGTCTTGAGATCTACATGTATCTTTAAGCTCTGTAGGGCCAGACTGAGTGTTGGAACCCCCACTTGCCTGTAAGCTCATTTGTATCTATAATTTTATCATATAATATTAATTAATCCATGTTAAATAAATCTTCTACATATGCTTTCATCTTCTCATACCATCTCATCAACCTTCCTCTCTCTTAAGCCTACCTTGGCTATCACCATCTTGTATAGGTGTTTATAACATTTAGTGTGATGACCTTAAAAATATCTCTCATATATTTATAAAAATGGAATAAAGGTTTAAATATATTATTATAAGTCTTTATCACATCCTTGAGGTCTATCTTTTCTAACTCTACCAATACATTTGCATAGACAATCACACAGTTAGGTCTATATGTCTTAGATATTTAGCTTAGACTAGGCAACTTTCTTACTCAGGGGAACCATCATGTAATACATTTAGGGGTTTTAATATGTATTAATATCCATGAGACTCCCCTTTCATATGTTATTTTCATTATCATTGCATCCAATCATGCACTCTAGATTGACTAAGCAAGGTTAATTAACTGTATATACCTGTACCATTTTATATAATGCCCAGACCTCTTATCAGATCTTCATGATTCTCATGATTTTATTTCCATATTAGTATAATTATTTCTTGTAAATTTTATACTTGGCCTAATTTCAAGGTGATACATATACCATCAACATCCTTGTAGTTAGTGGTCTATGCATGTTGACTATTAACAGGTCTTATAGGCAGGTCTCTAAGTACACATGTGTCTTTATGTCATGTTTGATACCCTAAGGGGTATCAATTGAATCCAATACAGTTTATTAAATGAATAAAACTAATTGTTCATGTATCATTCCTTATATTCAAATCTTGTTCTCATATGATATCTTGGAGGGCTTTGAAAAGTGGATTTGAATCATTTCTTTTAGGTGGCGATTTTCTTTCTCAACATAGCTTATAACTTGTATAGGTCCATTTATTTATAGTAACGATGACCCTTGATATCCTTATAGGGTGATTAAACCTTAATTATATGTCTTATACTTGGGTATATGTTAATGATCTATGGGTGATTATTTACTAGGTCACATGGAGCTTGAGACTTAGGATTTGGGGCTTGAACTGAGGTAGGTTGATAGTGATGAGGTTATCAAATGGTAGAGGCTCTTTGAGGGATTTGATTGAACTATGAAATTATACCCAAAATGATCTACAAGGAACCTAGAAATATCCACACATATACATAATAGAATAAAATATTTTGAGGTCATCAATGAGGCATATGCACTGAGTAATGGAAACCTAAGACTCTCTAAAAACCTCAAACTCTACTAAAAACCCTATATCTCTATAAAAAAAGATTGTGAAGGTGTTTGAGAGCTAAATTGTGGTTTCTTGGCCTAAGAGGACTATTATAAGTCATAAAAATATTGAGAGAAAGACATTTTTGTATGAATACAACATTACTTATTGTATTTTACTATGTTTTGATAACCTCCAATCCACCATCATATAACATACTACCTTTTCTTCTAGTGAAACCCAAACCTATAAGAAACCTCCACTTGGAAGAAATAATTGAGAGGTTTGGAGGTCTATATGAACATTTACATTAAACTAAAGATAATTTAATAACTTTAAGACACCATTTTTGTACATTTAAACAATGTTCACCTTTAGACATATGCATTGAATACTCTTTTTACCCATGGAATGCTACCTATAGTCTATAAATAGTGTAATTTTATATGTTTATCAATAGTATAGTCTCACATGTGTGAACCAAAGGTGGAGGATGCCATAGGATGTCTCTACAAGACTGAAGGAGCCATAAGAAACCACTAATTTGATCAAACAAGCCAAAAACACATTGAAACCATTCCCCTTATTTTTCTTTATGTAGATGAAGATAGTAACCAGGGTACTTAGATTCTTAGTATTTGTTCATATAACATATAAGACTAATCCTAAATCTAATTTCCATGATTATAAGGTCATCAAATCTATTTTCTTTTTACAAGAGCCTAGACTCTCACCTTCTCTCTCCTATACAGACTAGACACAAACTTGAAGTGTTATCCATGTCTGCTAAAGAACCTAGTAGAGGAATTGAACTAGTTATTGGCTCTTTGGGAATTTAAACACTTGAATTTATTCATAATTTTCCTATGTTGAACTTCCTTTTCAATTCCCCTAACTCCATATAATAAAATCCATACTGTATATATCTATACCACTTTGAAAACTCCAACAACCTAAAAATTTCCTACATTTTCTCATGTTTCAAACCATAAATCATTATTTTTGGGTTAGATGAGGTAAAATAATGGTTAGATAATATTTGAGAGTTCATGGCATGATTTGGGGAGTTGAAGGGACATGTTTTCATATGTGTGGGGCCCATTTAGTGGTAATTGGAGGTGTTAACTTGTGAAAAGGACAATAGTAGTATATGAAATATTTGGTTATGGCCTAATGGAATTCATGAAGGCTTTTTAGGATGTGAATAGTGGGTTTGGTATCCTTTTAAGGTCAAATAACATCACATTAAGGTCAAATACTCCATTTTAAGATAGTATGTTATGGTTTCAAGTAAAGGCTTCAAATGAATATCATTTCAATACTTATTAAAAGGACCTATCACATTTTTAAGACCTCAATTAGGTTCCACTTTACCTATATAACATACATAAAATGTATGATCAAGCCATACCTTGCATATTCTCAACACACTAGATGGATTCATGATGAGTTATTAGCTACAACATTTACTCATTTCCACCATGCAACATTTGGATTTTTGAGGCCACTTCAAAGCATATTATGGGAATTAACACATGTCTAAACATAAGGAGGAAACTTAAAACAAGTTGAAGTAGGGAATAAAGATAACCACCATGATATTTTCTTAGCATGACACAATACTAGACCTATTATCCTTGACATGATAGCTAATGTCTTCCTTTAGATTTCCATTATTCATCAAAATATATGAGAAGAGTGAAGTGTTAAGTGGATTAGGGTACTCAATACTTAGTTTGACTCCTTTATAGGCTTGAGGGTAGAAAGTAGCTAATAGGTCCAACACATTTGATGACCACACTTTTAGTTATATCAAATAAAAGAGTATTTGATATGTTAATTGGATGACCTTATATACATAAAATTGGCATAGTACCTTTCATAGTGCATGAGTGTATTTAATATATTCATACCAACATGGTAGTCATAGCTTCTATAATTCCATATGAATATATGATTAAATAATATAAGTTTATTCCAAGGTAGATAATTTTAAAACCTACTAAGGTTAATCATCCAAAAAAGGGTAACAAACACAAAATCCCATTTCCTACGAGATCCATACTAGATAAATCTTTGCACTAGATATATAAAATGGATCCCACAGAATCTTTATCTACTCCTACACAACATAACTAGTTACATAGAGAAAATAAACATGCTTTAATTACTAATACTTTCAAAATACCTCAGATCATTTAATTTTGGGTTCCACAAAACCCTATTCCTTATAATACTTCTTCATGACCATAAAATCTTATGAGTCCTACATACATAATTGTCAATTATTTAGATCTAAATATAACGCCATACATGTTCCTTAGAAGTACCACTAATGTACCATATTATGAGTTGGGAGCTACCTATGAGTACTCATTGGATGGGATCATAGGCTAGCCCTCTTTATTAAAATATTTGAAAAAAAACAAAAAATAAATATTCAATAAATATAAAAACCATTCAAATAATTTAAAAATACAAAAATATTCAGCATTCCCATGTTTACTATCTCCTTAAAATCTATGTTATTTTCTTTATGTTAATATATAGCATATCATTTCATTTAAATATACACAATGTTTTAAACATATTTGAGTGTGATACAAGAATACCCAAGAGCCTGATATATGCACAGACAAATGTTGGACCTCTCATCTACCCATGTCATACAGTATTTTAGGGGCATCTACCTCTTTGATCATAATTGATACAGGTTATATTTACCTTATGGTAATTTATACATTATCATGTTCTAGCCAATATAATAACACTTACACATGTTTACATACATGCTTGTATTATTCAAAATGTACTTAATATTCTATGTTACATAACATTTTTTGTTTACACACACACACACACACACACACACACACACACACACACACACACACACACACACACACACACACACACACACACACACACACACACACACACACACACACACACACACACACACACACACACACACACACAAGGAATAATATGTTTTGCTTATGTTGGTTTCTTATACTTAATATATTCACATTTTTAATTTTTTTAGTGTATTTAATTGAGTGATATTGTATTTCTTGTGGAACATTTGAATATGTTTCTTCCTTATTGGCCCCCATGTAATTGTTTATTATTTTGACATTTGAATATATCATTTAGTTTCAGTTATGTAGCATCTAAACATGCCCTTTGTATGAGATCTCATTAGACATTTATTTTTCATTACATTGATTACTCGTATGCACATGCTTGATTTTTTTTTAATTTTGTACGATTACTCTATAGACATTATCATAATCCATATCATGCATATTATGTCTTGATGTGATCACATATTACAAGTTTCATTGAAATATATACTTAGACATGTTACTCATATATGATACATGATGAATAAATTAATTAAATAATTCCCTTATCATTTTGAGGTAAGGTACCTACCATATTCTATTTACCTCACCACAAAATGGGAGCATGTCATAGAATCATGACCTCTAAAATTTTCAAAGTTTCTAGATTTATGAGGGAGAATGTCATAAAAACATGACCTCCAAATTTATTTAGTTACAAATATCTCCATATTTTATTGGTTACATGTCACAAATACATAACCTCCACACTTAAACAAACTCCAGTATAGTTTCATAATTTAGATAAACACTCGAGTCAAAATCCTATACATTGCACTAATTTTGCATAGATTTAAAACAATTTTTTTTGAGACTTTTGACACATATGCTCTTTTTAAGACATATTATATGTGTATATTTAATCTAGTACACCAAAACTTGTAAATTTACTAATTTATATCCAATGTACTATCACTAGATGCACCAATTACACCAATAAGTATTGTTATTAATCCTTACCTTTTTGTAATAGTTGGTTCATTTTATAGGTTAAAATGATTAAGTCATTAAACCTCACCATATTTATAAGTTATGTTATTTAAATCACCATACCTCACCATATTATAGGATGAATTTATTAAATCACTCACTCTTACTAGGTTATACATTTTCACACTTGAGTTATGTGATTGAGATTTAATGATCTCAATTGCCATGTCAAAACTCATTATTACACAAAATTGGGGGAGTAATACCTTCCAATATCCATCTTAAAATATATGAGGTTCATGTGTTAACCTATTTCATGTCTAATGATTCATAATGAAACATATTTACCAAGTCAAAATACCAAGGGGAAGCATGGTTACATCAACACATAGGTGCACTACTTATTATTTTTATTTTCATTAATTTTATATTATATGCACTAAATTATACTAAAACATGATCTTGGTTACATGTCATACATAAAAAACACTCAAATTGGGCTCAATAAAAGGTAAGGTATGTTATACACACCTGAGTATGCATTTATTTTATTTAACCTATATATTTCATAAATGTGCATTACTAAATTAAAGAGGGGGGAAATCTAGATACTAAAATTAAATATTTACAAAATATCAATCTTTCACATTTGACAAATATCAATCAAGGATATACCCTTGAGTTATATACCTACCTACTACTTAAATATTTTATTTTTCCATCTCACTATGCCTAAATGATTATCTCTTAGTCTAAACCTTATCATTATAATGACCCAAGTATCTTTCACTACATAGAAAGCTTAAAACTTGATATATGTCCTTTACTATCAATTATATATCCATACTTTTTTTAAAATTATCTGGACACTACCAAGCACCAGGGGGTACTAGCATGGACCATAGTGTCTAGATCCTTATCTAGTGTTCAATTGTCAAAAGTCATCCTAATCTCTAGCTATTTGAAACATATGGGTTAACCTATTTGTCTTATTGAAACCTATCATGAGATATTTTCAAAATGTGTGGTATAAATACAATTATGATCCTTATCATTGATAATATAACAACTACCAATAAAAAACTACCAAATCTCATTAAATTAATCAAAAAACAAAGTTATTTTATCTTATTCATCTATATTCTTTATCATTCATAGGAGTAGTCATACAAAAGGTCTAAATCAATCAAAGAGTATCCCATGAGAATTATTTATAAAATTAAAATTTAGATCATTACATGAATCTTCATATAGTAAATTTAACCCTTGTACACACACACTTTCACACACAAGGGAGAAATACATAAGTCTTAGGCCCTCTTTGGAGTATTAGATATGTAGGAAGTTATCATTGATATAGGAGTCCTTGAGGTTATCTCAACATCATGAGCTATCTAACCCATTTTCAAAAAAATCATTCTAAGGGTGAAGAGGTTTGAAGAGCCAGGATTTGATAAATAAAAAGAGAGTGAAATCCTATATCTTAGATCTAAATACATCAGCATAAAAGTGATAGAAAACCTAGAATAGTAAAAGTCACATAATTACCAGGTAATTATTTTGTACATGACATTAACATCATAACATAGACACTTGCATTGATGATAGTTTCAGAGGTGACAATATTTTCATGTCTATAAAAATAATATTTCCATATTTTGATGACTATTCTATAATCATTATCCTACACACTTATACTTGTAAACACTAATTTTAGTAAAAGTACACATATTGATAGTCTTTTTTAATGTATATACTTTTTACTAAGAATTAGACATCTAGTGTCATAGTCTCTCATGGACCTATTTAGTTCCATCTTATTTCATTTATTTACTTAGCTCTAGATGTATGTGTTATGTCTATTTATCTTCATCTAGTGTATGCCAAAGATCCCTACCCATTTTACCTATTATCTATATGTTTTTAGCCCATGGGCACTTGCATATGTTTTGTATACTAACATTGATATTAATTTCTAATGTCGATGTAATTTTCCAAACTTATTTTTTCATCTTTTCCATATCTTTCACTTTGTGACCATTTCATTAGCCCTATTTGCCCATCCTATGGTTATTTTTTCATGTGTCACTAGGTTCTAGTTCAAATTCAGAAGGTTTATATTATACAAAGGCTATGGTATAACTAATAGACCTTCCTATTTAATAAGGAAACTCTATAATAAGAAGGTATTGTTTATTTCAAGCTATCAAATTGCACTACAACACTAAATAAAATATCTAAAGCATTCAAAGGTCAAATATACTATTGCATCACTTATACCAAGGGTTACTAGGAGAAATAACATATAGTCATATTGTTAAAATTCCACACACACGATAGGAGGTATAACTACATGCGATTGTGAGGCCCTATTAGGAGTATTGCCTATTTAGGTATAACTTAACAACAAGGTTGATAGACTAGATAAAATCACATTACTAACCAATTTTTACCAAGTTTCAAGGGGTGAAATGTAAAGGAACTAGGTTTTCCTATTATTTGGATCTGGTACACAAACAAACATAATTTGAAGCATATAATGATTACACATGGGGAAATGTAGTTGTTAGCAGGTAGATATGAGTGTAATACTACATGTTTGGATGTATGTAAGAAATATATTTAATGTTGGATTTATTATTACATAGTTATTATAATTATTTGACAAGCATATTTTCTTTAGGAATAGCTTGATAAAGTTATAACAATATCATATTGATGTCTATACATGTTTTTTCATGAATGTAATAGAGGGGTTGGACTTATTGTACTCAATAACTAGCTCTACGATTATGGTGTATTTATTATAATATAAAGATTGCTTGATAACTATTTTTATATGTTTTTATCATTTATATAATAGATATTCATCTAACTTTCCTATGGTTTTATCTCTATTTTCATTTATGGATTTTCATAGTTAGATGTATGTGAATGGCTTCTTTCCATATTTATATTAACATCGTTATAATAGTCAAGCTCGATCCATGTGATTATTATAACTTATTAAGATAATAATCTATGTTTACTTCAGGATGTATTATGTTCCTTTTATTGTCTATGTTTACTCTTACTTCTTATTTTGATTCACACAACTATCCATTTAATTAACATGTTCTAATTAATCATTAAGAACCTATGATAACAATGGTACGATGAATGTGGAACATCATTGGCTAAGGAGATGCTATGATGGTTACCTAGTCAAAGTGAAGTTTAAAGTTAGTTAGAACAAAATATTCATAATTTCATAGAGGAAGAAGACCAAAGGATAGGATGTACCATGATAAAAATAGTATAACAACATATCTATGGTGAGACTTATGAAATCTTTGGTGAAAACTTCCTAGACTATTAGATGCTTGGTTGTCTTGATTAGAATACCATTATTTTCAATTTAGATCTATAAATATTATTTCATGGACTAAATATAAGATAGAGTGGTTTTAGAACCTTGACAATAGTTGGAATTGTGTGATTGATCACTAGATAACTTCTACCATTGATAGATACATAACTAAGTTTGTAGTACAAGGGTATATAAAATTTGAAGTGACAAAGGATATATTTATTAGGGGTATCAGAGGAATTTTTTTTAGTAAATCCATTTTTTTATTAAGATGTTGCCTATAAAAAAGGCCATGGTACCTATTCTGGTTAAAATAGAGTAGCCACTTTAGGCACCATGGGGTGTGTGTGACTAACAGGTGAATGGTGAGATAATAAAAAGGTAGAGTTTGAACCTAATACTAAATAGAAAATCAATAGGATAAAATTAGAAGAAGACTCAAGTTAGAAAGAGATATATGATAATAGAAATGATGGAATAAATGGAGTGAGACCTAAGAAGTTAAAAATAGAAAGAGTTATACTAGCATAGAAGACAATGATAAGAAGGAGATAAGGGAAGAAGAGATAGGTGATGAGAGGAGTAAGGAGACCATGCTTAGTATGGATAGAGAATGTTAGTATGAGGAGGATCAATCAAGAGAGGAAGAAGAAGAAAATATTATATAAGTAGATCAGGTAGTTAAGAGTTTGAAGGTGTATATAAGAGTATTCCATAGAGGATAAACAAGATTGCCATATAGTCATAGACACATCATAGGTTCAAGCTCTAAGAAACATGTTTTTGGAGGTACAATAATTTGCCTTGGAGCACACATCCCCCAAGCATATTTTTTTTCATAATCATAGTAATTACAATACTAATTTAGAAGATGAGGATTGGCAAGGACCATTCACAAAAATGATTCACCAAAAGGTATCAAGGCATAAAATGTATCACATCATGAAGTCACACATAGTTTTTCTAAATAACATAAGAATAATATACAAGCATTAACATTGACATAATATATCCCTTAATTATTATGTAACTAAGGGATTTCCTTGCACAAATAGATATATTGTAAGATGAGGAACATGATTAGGATACATCTAAGGTTGTGTCATCACTAGACTGAGAAAGGATAATTCAAGAATTGAAATCTCAAGTATTCCCCTCAATTCAAAAATATTTTAAAATATTGATTGTTTAGTAACCAACTATGAAATTTATGATAAATATCAATATGGAAAATTAGTTAGGAACCTTTATAAATCTGGCATCATATGATGGGTCAATGGACCTAGAATAGTATTTGTTCACCTATGACATGAAGTGGCAGGCCAAACAAATTACTGATGATACAATAAATAAATGAAAACTAATTGTATTTTTGTGTGGTAATACATTAGAATTCATATTCTAAATAAATGTTAATCAAACAAATCTATAACATGTAAAATAAATGTTTATCACATTATTTAATATCAAGAGATGTTCTAGTCAAAATACAAAAGATTTGAAAGAAATCTGTTAGGGATCAAAAGAGACCATATTTTAATATGATCATAGATTATTTGATGTGATGAATAAAGTGAATTTTTATATAGAAGATAAATATAAAGTGGATTGGTTTGTAAAAAGACTATGAATAATAATATGATTTACCATCACTCAAACATAATCAAACACCTAGGTAAATGTAATATAAAGTACAACTAGAATTGAATATATCAAAGAGTATGATGATACTTTGAGTTTAACTTAAAAATTAGAGAAAACTCTATGAACACTCCTAAGAAGGAGGAATCAATATCAAGAGGGAGGATACAAGTATAAGTCTAGTCTATTGTATATAGAGTGCTACATGGTTGGGTATGAGACATCTCACTACCAATTTCTTTAATATTATATCAATAATCCATAGAATTTGTATTGTAACTTCTACAAGCCACCTAATCATGATAAAAATAGTTGCAGATCTCTCTAAAAATTAAAGGAGGATATTACAAAGAATGTGTTTGTGATCACTACATAAAAACAACTACTAAAAATAGAATAATTCCCAATCTATAAGTTATCATGATAGGTGAAACATAATTAGGTACACCATGGATTTAAAAGGGACCATAATATCAACCTATATATATGGTTGGTTGGACACCACTATCTAGGCTTGGATAACCCCACCCTAGAACTAGACACCTTTATCAACACAATATCAATCTTCACCCCATTAGAATTTTGTGATTCCTTAGGCATGATAGGTGACTAAGGAAACATCACTTCCTTAATACCAATATGGTGGGTAAGATGACCTAATATAAGAGTAAGGGTGGAGTGCACAACATGCTATAAGAGCATTATGCCACCATGATAAATTTGTTTTGAATTAAAATAAAATATATGAGGATATAGGGAAGGATATTGAGGTGTTGTATAAGGATGTAAGGGAAATAATTACCAAATACCTCCAATTCAGTGCGACTTGTGTGGATAATTCAATCATGAACAAAGGAATTATCCATAAAATCCTTAGTGACAATCCTATTATGTCTATTATAGAGTTTCAAATCAACATGACATAGAGTACTATCTAGTTTTAGAGAAATAGAAAATGGATAAGGCAATAAGAAATGTGAATGTGATTAATACACAACCCTGAGAATATGTCTTTGTAAAATTTGTCACTTAGTAATAACATGCAGAATAAGGATTATCTCATCTAGAAATGCCATAAGATCAAGGAATAAGAAAGGTTTGGTAAGATAAATTTCCTAAACCAACCACTAAGAAAGGATTAAAGTGGGAAGATACATAGATTTTGAAAACATTCCAACAATAAGAGACTATAAGATTATGTTATGGTTACAAATGTGAAAATGTATGGATAGATAACATGAATTATGCAAAAATATGGTATTGTCACTAACCTAATAGATTTAATGAGTTTACTCAGTATACTATGTAATGAAGACATTTCATATAATATCACCATTATACTCTATAATTTGATGGAATGTGTGCATAAAGGCCAGTAGTGGGTAGATAAAATGATATGGTATATTAAGTATAAAAAAAACCTTGGGATGTTAACTCTATAATGGATATCGATTTGGCAGGGTATGAAATACATAATGTAGTATTTAATTTTGGTAGCATTATTAACATAATCCCAAGGTTAAAATGGGTAGTTATTGGGTGATCTTCATTGAGCTATAGTCCCATCACTTTAAGACTTATGGACTATAGACATGTTGAGCTTATTAGACATGTAGAGAATGTGGAAATAAAAGTCATAGAGTTGAGTCTTCTTGGTGACTTTTAAGTCATTGACATGAACATAGATGAGACTCACTAACCTAAATTAATTAGAAAAAAATGGGTGTATGATGGTTATATGAACATCAACATAGTGATGAATCAACTAGAAGTTCATCAAGAATATAAGATCATAGTAATTCCATTAAATAAATGTCATAAAAAACCATATTAAATACCCAAATATCCTGACTCACCATATATGTATGGGGAAAGTAACTAGATGAAAGTGAATGGATATGATAAATAAAATCTATGAGAACTAATAAATATAGGGTTATATATGATAATATCAATCCACAAACATAGACTTCATGCAAGTATAACTACTTTTCAAGCCTCTACTAAATCACATAGATATTCCATAGTTGGAATTGGAAGATGTTTGAACTATGTCTATAAGGTCTCCAACTTGGTTTAACATAGACATCTTATACTAGATAGGTGACATGAACAAAGATTACATAGAACTGACTCTAGAAGGAATTCTACCATGGGATATAGCTTCTTTAGCGAGTGGGGATTTTGATATACACATACTCAATTGGGTTAAGGGAGATCATGACATACATTTTCTATGATGGTCTTTGTGATAGAATGAGAAATACCCCAATATTTTTCCATTGAGGATATCAACCATTTTATCCTATGATTCCAATAACATGTATCAAATATTTTCTAGAGGGTCAGTTTTGTCAATTATGTAGTGAAAGGGATTTCTATGAACTAGTGGTTAGTTCACCATGATGAGAAACTGAGCTAGGATGAATCATGTGAAATATTATTATCCTAGTTTCAATTACTAGAGGATGTTAGAAAATACTAGCAAATGTTTAAAGAGGGAGACCATCTAGAGCTTCATATTTACTAATGCATCAAATTCTATCTTTTAAAATTTGTGGTTCTAAAGTACTAGGTGCATCTTTTTAAATATACACTAGATATTTTCCCAACCAATTACTACATACATCAAGAGCATAAGTGAGAAATAAATAATTTGTCACATGTCCAAAGTGACTTCATTCAAATGTTCATTTTTGAAGATGACAATCCTTTGACACACAAAGCATTAAATAAGTTAAAGACTTCTCTATGTCATGGGAGAGCCAAAGACTTAGATAGTATGGTCTAGTCGTCTTCACAATAAAGCATAGCCTGTGACTTGAATGAATCCTTGTGCATCTACAAAGAAAAAATTGAAAGGAATAAATCCTTTTGTAGCCTTACTATAAGATACACGATTGAGATGATGAAATGTCAAATCTGGATGATGAGGATGACATGGATTTAGTTAATTTATTTAAACCTAAATGAGAGGTTGATTCACTCTTAGACCCATTTGTAAAGAAGATAGAAGAAGAAAAGCTATGACATATCAATTTTCTAGAGTTACAAGTCTATAGATGCTATACAACTCAATTCCTGAGGGGAAACATAACATCTATCAAGAACCTTGAAGGAACACATGGGGAACATTGGAATAGATTCCATTCCCAAGTTAGCACATATTAGATATTATTGGTCTCAAAAGTACATATCAAAATTTATTATGGATCACCAAGATGTATTCCCCAAAAAATTCACAAAGGTTAAGGGTGTGGATCCATGATTAATGGAAATACACATTGAATGAAAGGAGTATGCCCAATCAATAAAATATCATACCACTTGAATACAAACATGCATCTTAAAGTGAAAGTTAATTAGATTACATGCAATAAGTTGGTATTATCTTTATTTTAGAAAAATTTGATTGGGTTAGCCTCATGGTTTTTTAACCTAAGAAGACTGGTGAGATACAAATTTGTAGAGACTATCACATCTTGATTGAGGTTTGTGTCAATTATCTATTTCCTATTCCATTCATAGATGAAGTTTTATAAGTGGTCACATGGCATGAAGTGTATTATTTCATAGATTGCTTCAATGGATATCATTAGATCCTGATCATAAAAGAGGATAGGGCCAAGACCACTTTCACAACTGAATAAGGCTCTTTTGCATATAAGGGAATACCATTTAGTTTGCATAACACACTTGAAAAGATGTAGTGTATTGTGAATTAGGATCAATTTGAATAAATGTTTATTTTTTACGTTGTTTGGAGTTCTTATAAGACATGTAGTATGTAGCAGGGGCATCTTGGTAGATCAATATAAGATCATAGTAATTGTGGGAATGCATCCACCTACAATTTTATTAGAGATGTGATATTTTTTGGGACATATAGGATACTACTGGAAGTTTATTAATGTGTATTCAACCCTATATGTCACTTTGGAGAAGTTATTGCACAAAGTAATGTAGTTTGCATGAATAGATGAATGCCAAGTAATATTCATTTAATTTAATAAGAGACTAATGACTTTGTTGAACTTATTCTTCCCCTATTAGATTAAACCATTTCATGTACATGTTGATCATCAAGAATAATAGTTTGAATGGTATTAGTGAAATTAGGAAAGGGTAGATAGGATCACCTTATCCATCTCACAAATAGGAAATTATCTAATATGGAGGAAAATTATATGAAAATTGAGTGGGAATATTTATCTATGGTGTTTTCAATTTAAAATTTTTGGAAATACCTTTTGGATGCACCATTTGAAGTATTCACCGATCATCAAGAGTTGTAATATTTGGTTAATAATCTCATGTTAGGAGGATGCATTTTATGATGGTTAATGCTATTACAAGAATTTAAATTCTATATAAATGTTAATATAGGCTAGGAGAACATGGGTTCAAATATTTTTATTATAAAAAAAATGGTGAGTAACCAGAGGAGATCCTAGATGAGTCTCCAATTACACATATGTTTCGTCTGTCTATGATCCAAAAATATTTACAAGATATCAAAAAATTTATAAAAAAATGGATATTTATATAACATTATGTGTAAAAATATAAGAATAAACTTATTACTATATCCTTACCATATAGTATTATCAATGGAATTTTTTATCATTTCGGTAAGGATGAAGTGTTACACATAGTTCCATTGGAGCATGAAAGACCACAATTACGTGAGGAGGCACATAAAGGGATTGTATAGAGTCATTTCATAGGAGATGAAACTTATATTAAGATATTACAAAGTGGTATTCTTTAGCCCTATCTATTTTAATATTCCCATAGATTTGTACAACAATGTGATGTATGTTAGCAGATGGGTAAACCAAACCAAATAGATGAAATGCCTCTAGAGCTAATGTTAGTGTAATGAACATTTGACCAATGGGGAATTTAGTTTTTTGGGCCCATTATTTGACCCATAAAATGAAACCATGTGACATATATTACTATTGTGCTAAACTATTTTATGAAATGGGTGGAAGCTCTTGTGATGACTAGTTTTGGTGCCAAGGATGCAGTAAAGTTCCTATATGAAAATATCATTACTAGGTTTAGCTATCATATAAAATTTGTGAGTGATATGGGAACCCAAATATTTAAAAAAACAATAAATATTATCATTTATTATTTTTTAATTTTACACCACAAAAGTAAAACCTATCACTCCCCAGGATAACGACCAAATTGAAGCTATGAACAAGGTGATAGGTAATATGCTTAATAAAATATAAAATGTTGAAAAGTATCTAGGAGGACTAAATTTATATCATTATATGGGAATATCATACACATTATAAACATAAAACATGTTCACTTCATTAAAATTTGTTTATGATTTAGAAACAATCATGACCATGGAGTAAATAATACCTAGTCTATGAATAGTAATCATTATGCACATGGGTGATAATTAATCATTGACAAGTAGGTTATTGGAGATTAATCACATGGATGAATATATACATAGAACATATTGGATAGAGGAGGTACATAAACACAACCATAAACATTAACATGACAATAACCTATATACCAAAGAGTTTTAGGTAAATCAACTGGTATTACATTATGATAGTTAATTTAGAGCCTTATCAAGAAATATTAACATCAAATGGAAAGGTCCATACATTATCCATGAGTTATCACCACCCAATAAATTTAGTTTTAAGATATTTTAATGGCACCATTTTACCTATATAGTTTAATGATAGTAGGCTAAAACCTTACTACCAATAAATAGCCTCTACAAGTATGAGAAGGTGTTAAGTTGCACCATGTACTTTAGGATTTTTTTAAAGTTATGTTGAGTGGAGTGCAGTTATTTTTTTTATGGGTGCATAGGTTAGAATATGATTTTTGATCATCATATGGGAGTGGAATAAGGATAAATGTTATCAAAGGTGACATTAATGAAGAGTATTTATCAAAGGATATAATGAGTTCCAAAAGATAATGTATGACTTCAACTAAGTCCCAAAATCATAGGGTAGAATAATCTCAAGTATATACAGATATTAATGGTCAAATACATATACTAATGAAAAATTGGGTGATTATATTAATAAATATCCCAAAATAGGTCAAAGGTCAACATCACAAATATAATGATGAAGTATAATGTCTGAAAAATAGGGTGATGAAATATTTCTTATATTTCATCCATTGTCAAAAGGCAAGATAGCTTAACAAATTTGACATATCATATAGATAATATTATTTCTATTTTATGTACACATGGAAAAGATTGAATGATAATCAATAAAATTTAAATCAATAGTAGGAATAAAAGTGTGTAGGAAGCTATAAAAGTTAGGTGGGATACATAATCTAGGTATACTATAATTAGTGCATATCAAGATTTAGCCATATCTATAATTTTTCATATTCTTGAGAGAAGCACAAGTTTTATACATTTTATATCACACTAGACTTTGAGAAGAAATAGTGGCTACTTTTGATCTTTACCAATCCCTCATAACTATCACTAAATCTCAAAAAGAAGATTTGGGAATTGGGTTGAATTTGTCACAAATAAAATTCTCAACCCCATATGCCTATAAATTCACCAAATTTGGGTATCAAATTTGTTTATTCCATAATAAATCCAAGGCATGGAAGCCCTCACTTTTGTATAACCACATCACTTTCATTCCATAGATGTCAAACACCTAATGTTGCTTCCAAATTTTAGTGACATCAATGAAATTATGCAATTATTTCAAGGCCAATTTAATGAGGGTAAGATCTATCTCTCTCAGGAGGTTACCATTTACATTATGAGGTTGTGATGGAACTAGCCATGGGTTTTCTAACTTAAGTCAAATTAGTTGAAACTTATAAATAAAATGCACCACCAACTCTACCAAAAATTTATGAAACCTATGATAGGGGATCTAGGGAAATCCCCAATACCAATATTATTGATGAGAAACTCTAAGTGTTCATATCATGCATCACATGAAGATATTATAAAATGACCAAGAATGCCAAGCAAAATATAGAAGGGGTAACTGACATTGCCCATCATATCATGCACCTCAATGAAGACTTAAACTAGCCTAAATTCTTGGTCTCCAAGTTTACCACCAAAATAAACAAAGTCTTGACTTCTATGAACCAAAATTTCTAGTATCAATTCTAGGTTATCCTATTAATCTTCTCATAGCGGAATTCACCTAAAAAAGAGGTGCATCAGATTCCAACTACTGGCCTAACATTGAGTTTAGGAATTTGATTTAGATTCCACATAGCACATACTTTACACACTAAGAAAAGTTACAACCATGGTGGTAGGAATTGATTTAACTCATTACATCCAATCCTAAAGTTCTTCCTAATGTAATGTAGTACTTGGGTCAACATGCCATGATAACTAAGATTTACAAGGGAATTATGGTACATATATATGAGTTATCAACCAAAATGGGTCCCATTCTTCTATTTTTCATCGATATACAAATGGCATAAAAAGATGTTAGTAAATAAAAATAATTAACTATGCACCACATAATGCCACTATAAATAGTACATCTAAGTGTTTCAATATAGATAGCATAGCAACCAAATCCTATCACAGTGAAAACATAAATGAAAAATATAAAAGCACCAGTTGAAATCCAATACCCTCCTCCTCGAAATGGAAAAACACACAATAATTATACCTAGCTATATGATCCATAAGTGTGAATAAATACAAAATTAAGGTGATTAAAACATAAAACACTTCCAAGCAATGTGGAACCTTGTGATTCTAATGATATTAGCCTTTTAACATTTCAAAAATACATACTACATCTTTATACATAGGTGTTCCATTACCAAATATTTCCAAAAATGATTAACAATCCATCATCCCTACATTATATACCAATGGTATTTTTCAAACACTAAAAAAAGCCTCAACTTATTTGTATGGCATGCTATCTATTATGATTACCATCAGAGATTTACAATAATAAGTTAATACTCTTAAGTTTAAAGTTTTTTCTCATGAATCTATTCTTAAGGGGAACACATTATTAGAGCAAACTCCTCTTAGGGATGTGTTTGAGTATCCTTATCCTTTAAAAAAATTATTCCTAAATTCTCCTCTTTTGATGGTCAAGGAGATCCTACTATTCATTGACAATAATATACACACTCCTTTGAACATTGGGCCCAAAATGGAAACTTTCTCTTAAAGGATTTTTATCACATCTTAACTAAAGGGGCACTTGATTGGTTTTATAATTTGTAAAATGGTTCATCGTAAACTTTAAAAAAACTTTAAGATGTATTTTTATCACATTTTTAGTGTTATACCTTAATAAAATTACCATTAGATCATTTAAAAATGTTGACACAAACACGAGATGAGACTATACAAGATTATATCATTTGATTTAAGGATGTTTTATATTATTTACATTACACACCCTTGAATTTAGAGATCCAATTTATATTTATTAGATGTATTTTTTCTCTTATAAGAGAAAGAGCATTATATACTCCTTTTGATTAATTTGATATATTATATTGGGATGTACATAAATATGCATGCATGCTAAACAATACATAAATTAAGTTGCCTGTTTATCCATTTAAGAAAAAACATGATAAAAATATTATCCCCAAAGTATATAAACAAGATACAAAAAATCTTGAACAACTTCCAAATAATTATATATAACCAACCCCATCTATCATGAAAAAACCAATAAAGGAAGGAAACATGTTTTTAGAGTACCTCCCATAGTTGGACCAAATATAATCACAAAATGGAAACCTCTTCAGTTTGATTGGTATCGAGATAAAACACATGACATATTACAATTGTTTTTGGATAAAAACATGATCAAACTCCCTCCTAATTCACATTACCCACCTGATAGATTTGATAAGGAAAAATGACAACACTTTTTCATTTATCATGGTATTAATGGTCATCGAGATAATGAGTGTTTTTCTCTCAAAAAAATATTACATATTTAGTCGATCATGGAATCATTGTATATCAAAAATATATTCTATACATGTTTCACATACTTATCTAAGATCTCACCTAAGGAGGAAGAGATATCCCATGATGAGCCCTGAATCGAACACATAGTCCACCAATATTCATAGAGGATGACTTCTAGTATAAGTACTTCTCCCATTGTACCTCTCCTAGGAATGATATCTCCTAACTGATCCTACCAAGGAACCATTGGTTGACTATGGCATTGTTCACAGGGATTGTATTTGGTATCGAATATATTTGCATTATTTCAGTCTATGTTGGTCATTGTATAGTTTTTTAATTGCATTTTATTTCCATGGTGTATGTTGTGTATTTTTTAAAGTATGTGTATTTTTCTATAAATAAATAAGTTACTGAATGCAATGATATATATATATATATATATATATATAATGATACAATATTTTTACAAATAATCATATCAATAATAACTCAAGGGCATATCCCTTGGGGCATACTCATCACTATCAACATATAAAAAATCTAACACTTCTAGATGTAGATGCACTAAGATCAATCTATGGGCCTTGTGTAGGTGATAACACACATATTATCTCCTTAAAATCACATATCCACCACATTGTCTCCTCATGATACCATTTAAAATCATCATAGTTCTTAATGAGGGTTTGTATAGTCTCAATAGAACTCCATTGTGGGATGTCTTGTATATCTAACTCTACACATAACTCTTTGCACTTCATGGTTGCATTATGGTATGCTACCACAACTCTTGTAATGTGATAAAAAATAGTGCATAAACACCAAAATGTCAAAAAATATATGGATAAATATGTATCTAGATACATCCATAGACTATGAGTAAGGTCCTAAATCACTTGATCCACCATTGTCAACCACTCCTGGTTACCTAGACATATTTTAGATAATACATTAATTAGCAATAAATATAAACACCACATAAATTTATAACCAAATCAAATGTAAAAACTTAAAACTATGGTACTCATATGTGGTTCTATAGGATTCCTCATCTACCAATGTTGGTCCTATAAGAGTACCATTTTCCACATCACCACTTATCTATCTAACACCACCATGCGTTGCAAGAATGGAACCTAGAGCCATAACTACAATAGGAAGCAATAATAACCATTAGGCTCTAACCCACCACTATACATACCCATAAATACACCCCAAATCATCTCCTACTACCAAGGGAACCACAAGAACTTTCTCATCATATGGGTGTGGGGCTAGATCTATAGAAGTAGGTGTTTGCCTATTATGCAGCCTATGACCACTTCATACTATGTGATGTCATGGATATAGTACTGAGGGAACTACATGATCAATCCAAAATTATCATAAAACTTGATCATACTAAAATAACTCATAAAAAATAGTAAATTAATAAATCAGCCACATACTAACACAAACCTTCTATAACTCATGGCCATCCTTAGGCCACCTAGTAAAAGTCATGTAAGGACACCACATAAGTTGATATGGAGACAACCTATCCAAATTAGTATATTAATACATTATGGTATCAAGTCTACCAAATGAGAATACACACTAATAAAAAAACCTACATATGAGCCCATTTATGGAGAGGACCATGAAATAGCCATACTATTGTGATATGATCATACACCCAACATGCAATAGAGTCACCACCCCAATACCCCCACTATGAATCTCTAGTGTAAATCTATAGAGATATATGGATAAGTGGGATAGTATAGTTCAATCCCATGAATCCTTGGTATATATATCTAAATGTACCACACTATTTGGTACATAAAATAAGAAATACCAATAGTCTCACCATCCACAACTATAAATGATGCTAGTAACACAAAAATAAACTTCCATAGTTATAGAACATCACATATAATAATGTCATCAAATTAAACCATACTACTTGGATCTAATTAAATTTGCCTCTAACAATTAAAATATACATGATACCACTAAATATATCCATGGATACCATTTCCATCAACTTAAACTCTCTCATCCCTAATCGGTAGATAAAAATATGATATACTTGTTCTAGGGTGATGGCCATATCACTAGTAGGAAGCTAGAATGTACATGTATCTAGATTTCACCTCTCCACTAGGGTTTTGAGGAGGTGGATATCATATTATATTTATACCAAATGGGAAACATTCCCCAATCCCACCTGATCAATAACATTCTATTCAGTTGCATCTAGACCTAGCTCTACTAATGTCAACTAATATCAACTATGTCATAACACTTGAATATGCACATCCTTATAAAATAAATAAATAAAAAATATAAACTTGTTAGTAATCATATTTTTTTGAAAAAATCCATAAACATCAATGAATTGAACACAAAATATAAAGACATTAGAGTTAGATGCTAGCATCTATGCAAGACATGAGTGTTAGATGCTAACGTTTGAGCTAGGCAAATTTTCTAGATGGTATCATCTAGAAGTGGATATTTGTGTCTCCATCCCAATGAAAAAATCTAGGATACCAATGAAATCATCCATATTCCTTAAAAACATTCTTAAAAATATACTCAAAATGCAAATTTTCAAAAAAACTAAATTACTAATAAATTTTCATAAAGTTACTAGCTTAGAAAAATACTAGCCTACTAACACACTTTAGATCACATCAAATCACAATGGGAAAGGAGATATATGTGTCGTTGTTCTTCTCTAGACTTAGAGCTCAAAATGTAAAAAAAATCAAAATTCAAAATATTTCAAAATTCTATGACAACCCACCTAATATACCACTTTGGAACAACTTCAAATGACCATATCTTGAGCCCCAATTATCCAAATTAAAAAATGTAAGTTGTATTGGGATATATATAATGAGACATTAAATATTATTATTAATTTGAAAATTTTCAAACACTACCAAAAATGACTAAACAAATTGTTACATAGATACCTTGTTACATTCCAAATACTACTAAAAATAATGTTAAAAATTCTTGGCCACAACATTACCAAAATATTACCAAGTCAAATGTTATCCAACAAATTCTCCGTTATTCCTTTAATGAGGAGACCACTAAAAATAACTATATTATCTCATCCCAAAAGGGGGGCATATAATTAGGGGTATGCTTATGAACATGTTATACACAATCAAAATACATGTGTAAAATTTCTTACATTACAATGAGGACATGCTTTGGAAGCATGTTATCCATATTCATTTAGTATGTGGTACCTATATCTAATTTTAGATTTAGTGGGAGTATGTCATATGGGCATGGCTTCCACACATTCATATCTATCAAATTTAATGGGGGTATATTTTTGAAGCATGTTCTCCACACCTATTCAGTATTCAACATTTCCAGTTTATAGTGGGGGCATGTTTTGGAAATAGGTCCTCCACATTGATAATTATTACAATTTTATATTTATCCATATATAATGGGAGCATGATTTGGAAGCATACTCTCCACAAATAGTTTCCAAATTGGTATAAAAATACACAATATATGATCCAAATTCATAATTGTGGTAAAATTTTACACATTGGTACCATTTACTATACATAATTTTAGCATGAGACATATCCAAGGTGCATATACTATGCAATGTGTGTCTAACATTAAAAGTCCAAATCAGTCTAAAATTTTCAAAAATCTTTATGGAATATTACCATAGTATAAAACATTTTACATATTGATACCCCAATGTATTGATACCTTGGTTGAGCATCCATAGACTGTATTAAGACTTACTCATCTACAGTGGTTGGTTATTCATTTTGATGTGATTGGAAGGATTAAATTATCTAGTTTCATCAAGTTTTTTGGGTAAAAATTATTACATCACTCACTCTATATTTATCTATACATATATATTTTGCACTCAATTTGTGGTCATCTAGAAATGGTACTCTTGATGGATGAAGCACTAATATTCCTATTTTAGGTTGGGGGAATGATCACCTACAAACTCTCTCTACTCTAGGTAAACACTACCATGGTGTAACACACTTTTACCACTTGTATAATCACTCATATTCCTAGATAGAATATGGATGAGGTTACATGTCTCTTATTTGCTTATCTAGTTGCTATCATTCCAAACCCAATTACTATGTGACATGTACATATGTGTACTCTATCCATGCTCTTTCTTTATGCTACTTTTAACTATTGCTTACATACACATTATATACACTAATTTACATTTTTTGGCATATCCTTGGTTGTAGGTAATGTTCAAAAGGATGAAATATTGAAGGAACAACTTGAGAAAAGACAAGGTGTGTTATCCACACCATATTATGTATTTTATTTTCCTTTAAAATCGTAATTCTAGTTTTTACTAAATTGATCAATTAAAGGGGGGAAATGTAGACACCCATTTTGGTATAAGTACACATATTTCTAGTCTTATTATATATATCTAGATTTTTACTAAGAATTAGACATCTAATGATGCAATTTCTCATGGACCTCTTTATTTCCATTTTATATCACTTGATTTACCTTCCCCTTGGGCCTATGTCCTATGTTAGTTTATCTTCATCTAGTGTATGATATAGACCCCTAACTATTATACTTTTTTTGTATGTTTTTATCCCATAGATACTTGAATTTATCCTAGATAATAATGTTGGCCAAAATTGGACTATATATGCAAATTTTTCCCAGTTGCATCAGATCACTCTCTTAGAGTATTTAGTGACCTTTTACCCCCATGACTAGTCTCTTTATAGTCTTGACTTGATGATCTAGTAAAATATTTTGGAAGGTCTTGGTGTGGTGTGAGGAGTTATGAAGAGTCCTTGTACAATGGGTGATCCAATTATGGAAAGAGAAAAAAACCTCATGACCCTACCTCATGTCACTTGCAAGCTTTTGAAACACTTTAAGTAAGGCTTAAGGTGAAATTGGATATTTTGAGGAAAAGGCCTAGAAACAAGTCTTGAATTTAAAGCAAAGGATCTAAATGGTTTCTAGGGTGTTTGAGAATTTAATTTTAGGAAGTAGATCTGCATAAAGTGTCAAATATTTTAATGGGTCAAAAATGAGGTCTAAAAAAGATAATTTACCCAAAATACCCTCAAAAGTGCATTAGATGACTTAAGGGTCTTCTAAATAGAATTTTCAAGTGAAAAAGTAACTTTTTATGGAATTAAAATTGTTTTTTACTTCCTCCCACATCCTTATGGAGTTTTTTCCCCATATTTTGACATGTTTAAGGCCATTTCAAGTCATTTGGATTGGAGGATAGGGGTTTGGGATCAAAAACATGCATTTTAGAGCTTTGG
The DNA here is from genome assembly GCA_037957365.1 of Torreya grandis. NCBI lineage: Eukaryota > Viridiplantae > Streptophyta > Pinopsida > Cupressales > Taxaceae > Torreya > Torreya grandis. The sequence goes on along the minus strand of JARHVA010006931.1, from coordinate 528,579 downwards.
TTGAATAGGTTTTTGAAGGATTTGATTAATATAGGGAATAATGTATAATATACATGAATCCATGGTGTCTATAATATCCTATCTTATTATTTTAATATCATATTCAAGCACAAGAACCAACAAAGGTAAGGAAAACCTACTAGTTGTAAACTAGGCATGAAACAAGTTTTCTACCATTAACAGAGGTCCAAGAATTTAAGAAGTTTTAAATAAGTAAGAAAAGGTAATTTAAATCATAAAAATTATTTCACAAGTGTTGGATTTCATAGTTAGGATTTTGGTTCTTCATGCTAAGTAAAAACCATTTTGGGTAGTCTGGGACAGCTTTGGGAGAGCCTTAGGTTTTCACTCGGTATAGTCAAGAGAGAGAGTTGGGATAGAATATTTTGGAAAGTGATGGTACCATAGTGTAATTACACTTTGTGTAATTAGTTTTTTGGTTATTCTCTCCATATTTATGAATAAACACTAATAATGCAAGGCTATCTAGATGGCCTATTCATCCAAATAGGTTCCAAGTTTTTTTTTTTTTTTTTGATTTAGAAAATGGTGGGGAATAATTGTTTTTAGGATTTTTTATAAAATTCCTATATGTCCATTTCATGGTTATTTAATTATCTAATTCATCTATATGAGTAAGTTTTAATTGAAAGGTGAAGGTCTTAGTGTATAGGTTACTTTGATGGATTCTACTACAAATCTTGTTTTCTATTCATGGTGGTCATTATTAGAAGTTTAAAACCTTACATAAATAATATAATTTCATAAAAAGTCATTAAATTCATATGTTTTCTTGAAACAACCACCCTTGAGATATTTAGAGTCAAGATTTAATGGAAATCATGATCCAAAATAAATCATAGAGTGTGAAAATAAATCCTCAAAACTCATTTATCTCTTTCAAGACATGAAATATCACCAAGAAAATCTCTTTCTTAACATATGATCATTCTCAATTTGTACACCTTCCTTACAGTTGTGTCAAATTGAAGAGAGTCAACAGGTTTTGATGATTAGCTTCATGTTTTCAGAGGTATATGGTTGATAAACCTAGTTATTAGTATATGTGAAAGATTCTTTAAGAATGAGAGAGAAGAGACAAGATTTTCTCAAATGTTGTCAACAAACCTAAGATATTCACCTATAGTGGCAAACAAGAGAATAAATGTTTGGGGATGGTCTTGGAGGTGTTAAAGGAGTTGAATCAAAGGTTCAAGAAAACCAAGTGATAATCACATAAATTAATTGAGGATACTAATGAGATCATGGGGAAATTTAGTCTATGGAGCTAGTTTTTTTCAAGAAACAACATTGTAAAATCCATTTTTTTAAGAAATTAAGGTATTTTAGCTTTGTTTAAGGTAAATAGTTTTTTCTTTAGTTCTTACTATTCAAGCCTCTTCATATCAAGTTCAAAGTTTCTTCAAGTTAATGAAAGAGCATGGAATGTTTATTTGAAGTTATAAGATTAATTTTGTCACTTGAGGCTTTCCAATCACCTATCCTCAATCCATATAGTGGTTTAATCCACATCTACAGCCATTTAATGAAGAGAATGAACTAGAGGTGTAATCAATGAAAGGTAGAGTATGCAGAGGTCATTTAGGACCTAGGTGGGAACTCTAATAAATCATGAAACATTTAAGAAAATGAGAAGGTATATAATGTTTTGTATAATGAAATGAGTTATATATTTTGTAGTCAAGATACTAAATGAATAGATAGAGACATAGGTTTGTGTATGGTAGTAGGAGAAGACAAAGATTTAAAGAGGTTATAAAAGGGCATATGTACATGTTATGGACTTAACATAAGTGTAAAAGTATTTAATTAAATGTTTTAAATATATATTAAATTATTTTATATACTAATATAATGATATATATACACCTCATATTCTAAATGAGTCTATAATCTAGAAATATTCACCTATAGTTGTGTATGAAGATAATAAGATTTTGACTGTCTAAGGTACTAAGATGGAATAAAATGGTTAATAAAATATAACATTATCAACATGAAGCTTATTAACATTAAATAATAACTTATAATATGGTAAAAATAATCAATGGTTTCATGATCTAAAGCCTTCATTATGGGAATAACACATACAACCAGTGTTGGTAGGGTGCAAATTAGTAAGCAATGAGAAGAGATAGTGTAGTGATAGGGTGTGTGGGGACAATAAATTACTAATAGAGGGAAATTAAAATTTTATAGTAATACTAATAAATTATAAATTACTTATTTATATTACCATACCATCATGACAAGGTAAAATAAGAAAAGCTAAGTCATGAGCCTAAAAAGCATAAAAAACTTGGCAACTCAAACTAGATTTTAGTAAAAAGAGCCTACAAGATAAAATATATATACACAACATTAAATTTGGTAATATTTGTAATTTTGAATTTATAAAACTATAAAAAATACTTTTGAGGTCATTTTATGATTCTAAGTACTTGATGTGTTTACACAGTCCTATACTTGTCTGTTGAGGAGAATATGGAGCTAGGCAAGCTTCTTGAAGGGCTTTAACATATGAAGGATGGTTTTAACCTCATGTGAGTGGTTTTTAATAATTTTGGAGTTATTTTAGGTCTTAAAAAACCTTATTAGAGTGATCATATTCAAAATTTCAAGTAAAAATGAAGAAAGGTTCAAGTTGGCCAAATTTAGGGTTTTGGCATGCAAATGTAAACAATTAGAAAAGGGGTTTTTGAGACATTTAAAGGATTTAATGATAAAATATAATGATTGGATAAGTTTTATGGTCATTTAATGTTATAATTAAAAATTAATTATGTCTTCATACCTCATAAAACTCAATATGCACCTGTTGCTATTTCCCTATGTCTTGTAATTCTCATTTTTTGAGTGTGTATCAAGCTTATATTATTGATTTCAGATGTTTTTTAATGTTTAATGGAAAATAAATGATTTTATTAGTTTTTTAAGTCATTTAATGTATTAATTAAAAAATAGTGGGGTCTTGGGAAATCATAAACCTAAAAAAAATGGATCTTAAGCCTTGCATGTTCCAACATAATCTTGTAAAGAGAGTTTAGAACTTTGTGTTTTTAGTTGTTTCAAGTTTTTTAAGGGTTTAATAATGATTATAACCTATTTTTAAATATGTTTTAGGTTAATAAAAACTTTTATATGGTCTTTTTTTCCATTCAAACCTCTTTAAGATCAATATATGGATTTTAGAGTGCTCTCAGCCTCTATAGGCAACCACCTAGGGTTTCTAACCAAAAAAACCCATATCTAAAGTTTTAACTAGTGAAAAATACTAAAAACTTGTAATAAAATATTTTTTATAATATAAAAATTTAATCATAAGGTTTTGTTTTGATTTTTTATAGTATAGTAGGGTTTTGAAGTGATAGGGTGTGTGATAGGGCTTAAGAGGCCTAATTCGAAGCATGCTAACAAAGGAAGTAAATTCTAAGCTTGGAGTCAGACCTTAATTTTTTTTTAAAAGTTGTAATGATATATAAAGTGGTTATATAAGGTATAATTTATCAAATAATGTTTTCAAAGTGTTTAAACAAAGATAAAATGTGTGAAAATGGGATACAAGGTAAACCTTAAAACCAAGGCAATAGGTATACAATCGACTTTATGGGAAACAAATAAAGGAATTGGTTTTCCATATATAATAAAAATATGAAAGTACACTTCACATCATTAAAATATTTACAAGGGACCTTGCATACTTACCTATGATTATACTAGACAATCATTGTGAAGTTTGGTCATGACATCAATGTATAAGAGAAGGAGTTTCAAGATTTCTTGGTTTCTTACTTGTAGGGGTCTCCATCAGGTTCATATGTCCTCTCCTCATGTTCTCAAGGTTTCATGAAGTTTCATATCTAATAATATCATCAATGGATCTTAATAATCCTAAAAATTCACTATTTATCAAATTTTAAGATTTCTTAGCATTTTTTAAAGTTTTAGCAGACTCCTAGGTTTCCATTTTGGCATCATATCCTTGTCCAAAGACTTTAAAATTGATAAATTTTGTTGAAAAGGTGATCATGCTTGCTTAATATATTAAATTTAGTCTTGAATTAACACTTTTCATGTTATAAACACCTCCATTATGTTACATTTATCCTCATTACCTTGTCACTTCCTTTCCACTATTGTGAAGCTCCATTTTCACTCCATCACCATTCCATTCTCCATCATCCATTATCTTCACCTCACTCCATCTCACTTTCATCTCATGGGAAAATATCAAGAGGATTAAAGTACTGGTCTAATAATCATGGTCATGAGGATATGATATTAAAATCATAAAATATTGTTAAAATAGAAAAAAACATCCACCTATAGCCATGATAAATCCACTCAAGGATGTGTCTCATGAGAGACCTATTTTGAGGCAGCTAGGAAGCATGTTTCTCAAATTAAGGAAGTTTAACCATATATTAAATTTGTATAGTGAAGGATAATATTATAAATAATTTTTGTGACATCCTCAAGGTCATAATTTTGACATATTTTGTAGAACGGCCTAATGCTCACATATAGTCAAGCCTATAAAGAACAAAAAGCCTATTTATAGGAAAGTAGAGAAATGAGTATGATGATGAAATGTGGTAAGTGATGCACATAAAGGGGATAATACAAGTGAAATTAAAATTCAAAATTTTAATTTTTTCATGATATGATCACCTAAAATTAGGATTAAATAATTCTTTCAAGCACATATATAGTCAGGCTAGGACTATGAGGTCTTATCATGTTTCTTTGAGTTCATAAGGTTATGTTACATTAGAGAGTATCATTGAAATGGTATGATGAGTTATAATAAACCTTTGAGCTAAAATGACACATGATTTTCAATTGCACAACACTTAGTCAACCACCTCATAGACTCCACCTACAACTATGTTACCATAGGATTTTATTCAAGTTGGCATGGAGAATGAGATCATAATCTATAATAGAGTTTAATGTTCAAGAAAGTGTTTTAATATAGAAATAAGATAAAATCATTATCAGGAAAAATATGAATAGTGACTCCAAAAAATCACACAATCAAGGTTAAACAAGATAGAACACCACCTATAGCCATACAAATGACTTTCTCTTTGATACAATCCCACTTTCTCAAGGTGTAACTCAAAACCACTCTAGGAAATGAGGATAATTATGAGGTTTAATATGAAATTAAAGTGAATATTTGTAATCTAAAATACCTTTTTCAAGATATAAAATAATTCCAACTCAATAATATGAAGGTACACAAGCTAACTATACAGATTTGGACTGTGTAAGGTTTGAGAACATAGTTTGAGGAGTCAATATGATAGTAAGATCATGTGAGGAAGGTTTTAGATAAATTAGTTGGGGGGGGTGTCAAGGCACCAAGTTATGATGTAATTAATACCAAAAAATTACAATATCATCAATAACACCTACATTTGTGAATAAGATAGTCATATTAATGAGATTCTTAAGGAAGCATGGTATGTTATATGGTGATGGACAATATGATCGAATAAGTGGCTAATGAAGAGAAAGAAAGATTAAAATAAGGTTTATTATGACATATAAAAAGTATATAAATAATTATTAAAATAAAATACATGGTAAAACATTAAATAATATTCCTTTGACATGAAAATATAGTCAGGTTTGAACATGATCAACTTTTGAGGGCAGTTTTGAAGGGTTTTGAGGTTTTAAAGCACCTACACATGTAGTCAAGACCTAAAATTTAGAATAGACGGTCCTTATGATATATTATATCCAAATATATTTTATATTTTTCATGAAAAAAAGGGACATATTCATTTATTTGTCTCAAACTTGAGTCACTCTCCATGAAAATTCAAGCAGCCTATTAGTAAATTTTGGTAAAAATCACCTACAAGACTCAATATGCATGATCCAAGTATGAAACTTTGTGGAGAAGATAATAATGAGTTTATATACATATATATAATATGTGTGAGTCAAATATAATACGGAAACTACTCTCTATTTTGTATCAGACCTCATGTAATCATAATCAGTCATGCATGTAGGTGGTCCACTAGTAAATTTTGAGAAAAAAATCATCTACAGTTCTCTAAAAGTGAGATCCAACTATGAAAATTGGTTAAAATTATTTTTATTATTTTTTATAAGAATAAATAATCTTATTTGGGCCACATAAATAGTGTAGGTGTCTATTATTTTGTCACGACCATGTGCTTATCCGTTGACACCCACTATTGGAACTTGAAAGGTTTTTGAAAAGTACACATATAAATTTTTTTTTGACCTTATGGTATATTTTAAAGGTTTTTTAAGGTTTTTATAAATATTAATAAACATTATTATATTGTATTTTCTCTTGGTTTCATACAAGGATGCTCTTGAGGGCTATCTAAAGGATGCAAAACACAAGTCTCTGTGCATAGTTTGAAACTTCTTACTTAGTTCATTGTTTCTTTAAGTATAATGTAATTTTTAAAGGTTTTTAAGTTCCCTTAAGGTGTTTTAAATAATTTTATATGTAAATTGAGGAGATTTAGAGTTTTCAAGTCTAAGACACCCAATTCAAACCCCTCTTCAGATGCTCGTATCCTCCATACCATATGGAGCTGGTAAAAATGATTTTAGTATGTATTTATTATCAATATTTAATTGAAATTAATTTTTTGTGTATTATTTTTAAGTATGTAGTATTTACAAATAATTGTTAAGATTCTAGCAGGCCTAGAATGCATGCAAAACCCCATAAATAAACTTCTTATATATGGATCTTTGCATACCTTATAAATTGTAGACCAAAAATTTCAAGTTTTTTGAATGTTTATATGTAATAAATTCACATGTCAAGAATTTTTTTAATATAGGCCTACATTTTATGAACAATCACTGAGAATATAGGCCTGTCTAAGCTGCCTAAGGAGCCTTTTTGGCTAGTTTTGGGTTTTTGGACTCATAGGTTAATGAAATGTCCTATAATAACTTGGAAAACACATAAAACATGTATAATAATCTCTTAATATCATGTATAACCTATTTTTTAGAATAATTTGGCTTGTGTGGAGGCTTAGGAGGCCAAAAATGGCCAAAAAATTCCTATTTTTATAGGTCTTCAAAGATAAAAACTCTTTAAATTAATGAAAGAGGAATATTGGGACATGAAACACAATTATAAATCATCTAGATCCATTCATAAGGGTTTGTAGGGTGTCTTGTTGAGCTGAAGGGTCAAAAACCCAATATTTTGACATTTTGTAAATGGTTACAAGTTTAATGGTGGTTTCCACCATTGTTTTAGGTCTTAAAGGTGGTATACATATTAATTTTATTCCTCATATCAGTTAAATGGATTAATATAAGCATTTTATAGGTCTATAAGTGGTTTTCATGGTGCCAAATTACCTTGGGAGTATGTTCTTACATAGTTGCTTGAGGATGGCTCAAGCTTGGAGAGCTCCATCAATGGAGTCTATGAGATTTATAGGTTTCATGGAGTATTTTATAGGTTGAAGGAGAAAAAAAGAGTTGAGAATAAAAGAAAACATCAAAAAGTTAACACTAAAATATAACCTCCATATTTAGTTAAGCATAAAGTGTCAAGTCCACTAACCATGTACCAAGAAGATTCTAGAAGTGCAAGTGGAGTGGGGTGTAGAAGTCCAATCAAGAGAGTTTGGAGGTTGGAAGAGAAAGTTAGATCATTTAATGTGTTTTATATTCTTTTGAGACTTTTCTCATGTGAGTGTAATGAGACATTATCATCCTCATAGGTTTTCATATTCTAGTGTCTTTCTAAGCTAATGAGAAGGCTTAAAGACCCTTTTGACCTTTCGAGGTTAATTTGTTGAGAAGATATCAGTGATAATTAATCCAAATTTGGTTGATACTCCATAGAAGGTGGTTGTGATTCATTTATTAGTTTATGAGTGCTTGCTTCTCCTCTCTCTCATCCCTTTTGTCCTATATCTCCCATTCTCCACCATTTGTATGATATACTTTCATTTGATAAGGGAAAAATATGTAAAAATTTGTAATAAGTACCTTTTGAATCAATAAGATTATTGTTTTTTTGATCTCTTTGCCTTTAACTTGTGCATGATGGCTTTATAAAGAAGTATTCTTCCATGGTTATTGTCCTTCTTTCTTACCTTTTTTAGGTGTTTTCAAGATTTTTTTAGGTCTAACCATATGATTTTTATACTATTAAATGGATTCTTAGTATGATTTTTATAACCTCTCTTTTCTTCATCTCTTGCTTAGTGAGCCTAGTTTCAGAAATACTATTGCAAATTGGCTAGTTTGGGAGATTATGTGAGCAAAGATTGTCTTTATGTTGAATTAGTGTTTGTTTCAATATTATTAGAGTGTCATTAAATTTTTACCATCACCCTTTTAGTGTTCTTAGTCATCCCATACCCCCTTTTTATCCCTTTTCTAAGTATAAATATTAGTTTAGGTGATCTACCAAGAGGAAGCTCACCTTATTCAGAGGTTTAACCTTATTACAAAATACCCACATCCTAAGGTTTCTCCAATAGTATATATAGGAGTGAGAGAGCTTAAATCACCCTCTCACAAGGTGTAATTCTATGCTACATTAGTTTATAACATGCCTAGTGGGACCCACATTATTCACTAAGTGAAGAGTTTTTGTGTTCTCTTCATCCAATCAGCCTTTGGATGCATGTATGTAAACACCAATGGAAACTCTAGGTATTTATCAACTGGTATAAGCAACCCCAGTGCCTAATCATCATTATTTGGTATGTATTGTCACTTAATTGATAAAAATACATGTTCCTTACTCCCTTATCCTTTATATCATATTAGTAATGTTTATGACTTCACCCTACATGGCTCTCAAGATTTAGTGTATCGACCTTATCAGAGTTTATATATCTTTAAAAGTGAAATTGAAAAAATTATTATAGAAATAATACTTGATTTTAAAAAATAAATGAGAGAGAGTGATAGGGTGGAAGAGTGTTATAGGAAGAAAGAAAATCTTAAACACTAATTTTTTATTTAAGAGCAAGAGTTGAGGTTTTAGGAAGAGTGATTGGTTAGGCAAGACCAAGATAAGAAAGAAATGACTATCAGTTGTTCCTAAGAATGAGAGAAACTAATATTAGACCCTGATTTCCATCTCCTACCCCTAATTATGCTCAAAACCATCCCTCTAGTCAACCTTGTCAAATCTCATCTTTGTCAAGAGTCAAGAAATTCATTATATACCATGGGACATCAATCATGAAGGTGAATGTAGAGGTAGCCCTTGGAAAATATTTCCCCATCCATGCTATGAATAGGATAATGAACTTATTTCAAGAGTTTTGGAGTATGTGAGTAGCTATTTAGTAAGAAAATTATCCAAACTTTGGGAAGAACTAAGTAAAAGAATAGATACTCTAAATAAAGGATATGTTGAATCATTGGGAAGATGATTATGTCAAACGTAAACCAATTAGTTTGACCTCACCTACACCTATGCCCATTCACAATCAAGATTTTGAAACCATCTCAACTTGGACACCCCTTACATTTTGGACCCTGACTATGTCATGCCCTATCTTGTGAAAACACCCTCTCTTATACCCATTCAATAAGAAAAGAAGGTGATTGTACCCTATATATTCCCCTCATAGAAACCAATCAAGGACAACATTGAGGAAAAATAGGAGGTGCTAGTTGAAGTAGTCTAAAAAGTAGTCTTAGAGGAAGAGGAATTAGTTATTCAAAAAGTGAATCAAGAAACCATAGCTCATCTTACTAAGCTTGCTCTATATAATTATCAAGACTCTCTCCCTTCTCCAAGAACCACCAAAAGAAGCCTTCAAAGTCCCTAGTTGGAAGGATACTCTCCTAATTTACAAGTAAGGTGAATTTTTTGACCTTCCCACCATCTCCCTCTTGAAGAATGAACCTATTATACCAGTCCATGGTAAAGAGGAAAGGATTGATTAGTTGACATTGATATATCCATAAATATTCCCTTAGGATGTTACTATGAATGAAGAAATGGAAGACCAAAATGAGTTTACAGAGGTTGACCAATCACAAGGGGTAAATTCTATTAAAGTATTGATGCCTTCATACTTCAAGAGATGTTTATTTAGGTTGTAGATGAGAGAAAAATATATTTTGAATTATTTCAAGAGATTCCATTTGGTATGGTTTAAGATGAACATGATCAAGGTGCATAAATAAATATGGTTGTAATAGTCAATCAATCAGTTGGTCATGTTAAAGAGGTCATAAATGAGCAAGAGAAAAAGATAGAGGAGTAATTATTATAACATCTTGGTGAGGTTAAGGAGATTGATGCAATATATTTGTAACCAAATGTCCTTAATGATGCTTCAAATGTGTAAGAAATATTTGAACAAGGTAAGTGTGAAGACTTTTTTAAAGTGTTGGAAGCAAGCTATATATTAGTTTTAGGTAATTATTAGTTGACTAAGGTAATTAAAGGTAGTATTCATGACCTAATTAGTGAGGTATAAGTGGTGAATAAATAAGTGGAAACTCCTCAAGAGGTTACTGAGATCCAAATATGCCACTTCAATCAAACATGGGTGAATAAGGTTGTAGTAGTTGATCAATCATGAGATGAAATGTCACTTAAAGTTAGTATTGATATTTTTAGGTTTGACAAAGATTGGTCAAATAAATATCCTTAAATTACTACCCCTATTACAAATGACCAAGAAGAAGCTACCTTTTAGGATGAATTATAACTCTTTTGCCTAAGCTTGGCTAGTCAACCTTCACATTCAAAAGAGCCATCAAGTGAGAAGATTGTAAGTGTTCCTATAGTCCAACATGAAGCAAGAGTTAAATACTTAGACCAATATGTATACATTGGAGACATGTTTTACCTTTTCATCCACTTGATAAAATTTCAAGATTGACAATCAAGAAGCCCAACGTAAGATTGGCACCAAGAAAATTGACACCCAAGCACGCTCTCTCATACCATGACCCATCTAATGAAGGAGGTGATCCAAAATATTTTCAATTTGATCCAAGTGGAAGGTGATGGTGATTTTTTATCCTTGTATTTATTAAATTATATGTGTCATTGCTCCTTTTGTTTTATTTTCCCTTCTTTTAAGTACCTTATGCACATATTTTTTAGTTGTGTGTTTCCTTCCCTAAGTGCCTTGGGCATAGTGTTGGTTTTGTTTCTTTTTGTCCTTACTACTTCAAGAGGAATTTTTCATAAGTGTAAATCATTGTATCAATCTCATATCAGTTGGAAAAGATATTATTGTGACCCCATAAGCATAATGGACATGATTTAGGCCACTAATATATTATATAATAGGCATGTAATCCTAGGAGGTCACCAAAAATGTTGGCCATAATTAGCCTACATATGAAAATTTTGCCTAGATGGACCAGGCCACTCTCCTATACTATTCAATGACCTTTTACCCCCATGATTAATCTCTTTCTAGTCTTAACTTGATGAAGCAGTGTAGTATTATATAGGGTCTTGGTGTGATGTAAGGAGATGTGTAGATTCCTTATATAGTGGGAGATCCAATGTTAGAAAGAGAAAAAAACCTCATGACCCTACCTCATGTCTCATGTAATATTTTGAAACACTTTAATAAAGTTTTAAGGTGAATTCATAGATTTTGAGGAAAGGCCTAGAAATAGGTCTTAAACTACAAGTGAAGGATCCATCTGGTTTCCAAAGTGTTTGAGTATTCAGGGTAAGGAAGGATACTTGCACAAAGTTTCATAGATTTTAATGGGTCAAAAATGATGTCTAACAAAGCTAATTTTCCCAAAATACCCCAAAAAGTGTATTAGATGACTTAAGGGTCTTCTAAATAGAATTTCCACATTAAAAAGTAACTTTTTAGGGAATTAAAATTGTTTTTGACTTCCTTCCACCTCCTTCTAGAGTGTTTTCCATATTTTTACATGTTCAAGGCCATTTCAAGTCATTTGGAGTGGAGGAGAGGGGTTTGAGAGCATAAAAATGATTTTTTAAGCCTTTTGGAGCTTTGGATAAATAGGTTTTTAAAGTATTTTATTAATATAGGGACTAAAATATAATATCCTCTTTTAGGCCTCTAAAACCATATTCAATCACAAGAACGAATGGAGGTAAGGAAAACTTATTAGCTACAACTTATGCATGAAACATGTTTTCTACAATTAATGGTAGTCCTAAATTCAATTTTTTTTTAAATAAGTAAGGAAAGGTAATTTACATAATAAAAACACTTTCCCAAGTGTTGTATTTCATATGAAGGATTTTGGTTCTTCATGCTAAGGAAAAATTATTTTGGGTAGTCTTGGACAACTCTAAGAGAGCCTAAGGTTCTTACTCAGTATAGTTAGGAGAGAGAGAGATTTGGTTCAAAATATTTTTAGAAATGATATGGACCATAGTGGAATTCTAATTGTTATAATTTTATTTATGAACAATCACTAACAATGTAGGGATGTCTATATGGCCTATTCATCTTGATAAGGTATAGGTTTTCTTCTTTTTCTTTGCTTTATAAAATGGTGGGGAAGAATTATTTTATATCCCTTTCATGGTGCTTTCATTATCTAATTCATCTCTATGAGGAAGTTTCACTTGAAAGGAAATGGTCTTAGTCTATAAGTTTCTTTGATGGATTATGTTACAAATCTTGTTTTATCTTCATGATGGTCATTCTTAGAAGTTTACAACCTTCCATAAATAATATAGTATCCTAAAATTTATGGAATTCATAGGTTTTATTTAAATAACCACCCTTTAGCTATTTAGAGTCAATATATAATGGAAAACATGATCCAAAATGACACTTTGAGCAAGATAATGGAGTGTGAAAAGAAGTTTTAGGTTTTCAAATCCATATAACATGGCTTGGGAAATTGTAATCCATGTTGAGCATGTATGGACATCACAAAGAGTGTGAAATGAACTCATCCTAACTCATTTATCTCTTTAAAGAAATGAAAGTTCATACAGAAAATCTCTTTCTTATCACATGATCATTCTCATTTTGTACACCTTCCTTACAGTTGTGTCAAATTGAAGAGAGTCAATAGGTTTTTACGATTGGATTCATGTTTATAGAGGTATATGGTTGATAAACCTAGTTCCTGGTATATGTGAAACCTTGTTTAATAATGAGAGAGAATAGACAAGAGGTTCTCAACTATTGTAAATAAACCTAAGATGTTTACCTACAGTGGAAAATAAGAGAACAAAGGTTTGGGGATGGTTTTAGAGGTGTTAGAGGATTTGAATCAAAGTTTCAAGAAAACCAAGTGATAATCACATCAATTAATGGAAACTAATGATATCACGAAGGAATTAAGTTGTATAGATCTATTTTTATTTAAGAAATAACATTGAAAAGTCATTTTTCAGAGAAATTAAGGTATTTTAGCTTTGTTTAAGGTAAATATTTGTTTCTTGAGTTCTTACTATTCAAGCCTCTTCATATCAAGTTAAAAGTTTCTCCACGATAATGAAAGAACATGGAAGGTTGACTTAAAGTGATAAGATTACTTTTTTCACCTGAGGCCTACCACTCACCTTTCCTTAGTCCATACGGTGGTTTAATCTACATCTACAACCATTCAATAAAGAGAATTAACTAGAGGTGTAATCAATAAAAGGTCGATTATGTGGAGGTCATTTAGGACTCAAGTAAGAACTCAAATAAATCATGAGACATTGATGAAAATGATAAGGTATATCATATGTTGGATAATGAGATGAGTTATAGATCTCATATTCAAGATACTAAATGAATAGATAAACACATAGTTTTGTGTATGGTAGTAAGGAGAAGACAAATATTCAAAGAGGTCATAAATGGACATAGGTAAATTTTATAGAATTAATAGAGGTATAAAAGGATTTAAGTAATTTTTTTATATATATATTAACTTATCTAATATACTAATACAATTATCTCTATACACCTCATATTCCAAAGGAGTCTATAATCTATAAATCTTCACCTACAACTATATATGGAGATAATAAGAGTTTGACTATATGGGGTACTGGGATGGAATAAATAGGTTAATATAATATAACATGATGGAAATGAAGATTACTAATATTAAATAATAAATTATAATATGGTAAAAATATTCAAGGGGTTCATGATTTAAATCATTAATTATGAGAATAACACCTACAACCAGTGTTAGCAGGGTGCAAATTAGTAAGTAATGAGAAGAGAAGGTATGGAGATAGGGTGTGTGGGGATGAGAAATGAATGATGGAGGGAAATAAAAATGTGATAGGAATAATATGAAATTATAAATTAATTATTTTTATTATCATAACATCATGATAAGGTGAAATAAGACAATCTTAGTCATGAGCCTAAGAAGCATAAAAAACTAGGTAGCTCAAACTAGCTTTTAATAAATAGAGCCTACAGGACAAAAATATGCATCCAAAAGGAATGAAATTTGGTATTATTGGTAATTATGAATTTATAAAACTATAAAAAATATTTTTTAGGTCATTTTATGAGCATAATTACCCTCTATTTTTACATATTCCTATGTTTGTCCATTAAAGAGAATATAGAGCTAAGTAAGCTTTTTGAAGGGATTTAACGTATGACAAATGGTTTAAACCTAATGTGAGTGTTTGTGAATAATTTGGGTGATTTTATTTATTAAAAAAACCTTTTATAGTTATTATATTCAAAATTTTGAGGCAAAATGAAGAAATGTGTAAGTTGGCCAAATTCAGGATTTTGGCATGCAAATGTAGACAACCAAAAAAGGATTTTTTAAAGAATTTAAAGGATTTAATGATAAAATATAATTATTTTATAATTTTTATGGGTATTTAAAGGTTAAAATTAAAACTTAAATAGGTATTTAAACCTTATAAATATCAATATACACGTATTTCTCTCTCCTTATGTCTTGTAGTTCTCTTTTTTTTAGTGTGTATCAGTATTAGATTATTGATTCTGGATGTTTTTATTGATTGATAATGAAAAAATTGATTGTGTTAGTTTTTTGGGTCATTAAAATTAATAATTAAAAAATTAATTTGGTCTTGGTACCTCATAAAAAATTTTAAAAATGGATCTTAAGCCTTGCATGTTTTAACACAATCTTGTAAAGAGAGTTTAGAACTCTATATTTTGAGTTGTTTCAAGTCTTTTAAGGGTTGATCAATGATTATAACATACTTTTAAAGATTGGGAAGGTTAGGAAAAACTTTTATATGGTATTTTTTTCCATTTAAACCTCCTCAATCTCAATATATGGATTTTAGAGTGCTCTCGACCTCTATAGGCAACCACCTAGGGTTTCTAACCAAAAAACCCCATATCTCAAGTTTTAACCAGTGAAAAACCTTAAATATTTGTAATAAGGTATGTTTTATCATATAAAATATCAATAAAAAGTTTTTATTATTATTATTTCATATGGTATAGTATATATTTGAGGTGATAGGGTGTGAGATAGGGCTTACGAGGCCTAATTTGAAGCATGTTAACAAAGGAAGTACCTTATAAGCTTGGAGTCAAACCTTGAAACTTTGTTGAAGGTTATAAGGAGCTATAAGGTGGTTAAATAATTTATTATCTATAAAATAAGGTTTTAAAATATTTCAAAATAAGACAAAATATGGGGAAAAGGGCTACAAGGTAGACCTTAAAACCAAGGCAAGTAAGTATATAGACTATATGGGAAACCAATAAAAGAATTGGTTTTCCATCTATAATAACCATATGAAGGTATAATTTACATAATTGTAAAATTTAAAATGGGGATTGTATAATTACCTATTGTTTTACTACATAGTCATTGTGAAGTTTGGTCATGACATCAATGTATAATAGAAGTAGTTTCAAGATTTCTTGGCTTCTTACTTTCAGGGGTCTCCACCAGGGTCATATGTCTTCTCCTCATGTTCTCAAGGTTTCATGAAGTTTCATAGCCAATAATTTCACCAATGTATATCTATAATCCTATAAATTTAGTGTTTAAAAAATTTAAAGATTTCTTAGCATTTTTTAAGGTTTTAGTAGGCTCCTAGGTTTTCATTTTGGCATCATATCCTTATCCAAATGCTTCCAAACTATTAAATTTTGTTGAAAAGGTGATCATGATTTATTAATATATTAAATTTGGTCTTTAAATACCACTTTTAATTATATAAATACCTCCATATTGTTACCTTCATCCTCACTACCTTGTCATTGCCTTTACAATACTATAAAGCTCCATTTTCTCTCCATCATCCATCATCTTCACCTCCCTCCATCTAACCTTCATCTCCTGAGAAAATATCAAGAGGAGTCAAGGACTAGTATAAGAATCATGGCCATGAGGATATGATATTAAAATCATAAAATCCTACTAAATAGTAGAAAAAAAAAACACCTACAACCATGATAAAGCCACTCAAGGATGTGTCTCCTAAGAGAACTATTTTGAGGGAACTAGGAAGAATGTTTCTCAAATTAATGAGGTTGAAACATATATTAAATAGTGAATTATAATATTATAAACAATTTTTGTGACATAATTAATGTTATAATTTTGATATATTCCATACAAGGGCCTAATGCTCACATACAGTCAAGACTATAAAGAAGAAAAAGCCTATTTGTAGGAAAGTAGAGCAATGAGTATGAGGATCAAATGTGTTAAGTGATGCACATCAAGGGGATAATATAAGTGAGATTAAAATTTTTAAAAATCATGTTTTCATGATATGATCACCTAGAGCTAGCATTAGAGGATTATTTCAAGCACGTATATACAATCAAGTTAGGATTATGACGTCTTATCATGTTTATTTTAGTTCATAAAGTTATGATATATTCAGGAGTATCATTGAAATGGTATAATGAGTTATATTGTAAATTTTAGTTCAAATTACATGAGTTTAAATTTCACAACACTCAATCAACCACCTCATAAACCCCACCTACAACCATGTTAACACAAGCTTTTCTTCAAGTTGGCATGGAGAATGAGAACATAGTCTATAAAGGAGTTTTGTGTTCAAGAAAGTGTTTCAAGAGAAAAATTAGATAACATAATAATAATTAATATTATGAATAGATACTCAAAAAAATCACACAGTCAAGGTTAAATAGGAGAGAACACCACCTACAACCATACAAATGACTTTCTCATTGATATGGTCCCACTTTCTCAAAGTGTAACTCAAAACCACTCTATGAAAGGAGGATAATTATGAGGTTTCCTATGTAATTAAAGTGAATTTTTTTCATATCTAAGACATTTTTCAAGATATAAAACAATGATAACTCAATAAAATGAAGGTACACATGCTAACTATATGGATTTGGATTGTGTAAGGTATGACAACATCATTTTAGGAGTCAATATGCTAGTAAGAGCATGTGAGAAAGGTTATCGATCACTTAGGAGTGGTGTAAAGGGAAAAAATGATGATGTAATTAATAAAAAAATCTCATAATATCATAAATAACACGTACATTAGTGAATAAGTCAGTCATATTAATGAGATTCTTAAGGAAGCAGGGTATGTTGTATGGTGATTGATAATATGATCCAAGAAGTGGCTAATGAAGAGTAAAAAAGATTGCAAGGAGGTTTGTTATTACCTATAAAAATTATATAAATAATTATTAAAATAAAATAAATGGTAAAACATTAAATAATATTCCTTTGACATCAAAATATAGTCAGGTTCAAACACGATCAAATTTTGAGGGTATTTTTGAAGGGTTTTGAGGTTTTGGAGCACCTACGTATGGAATCAAGACCTAAAATTTGGAACATAGGGTCATTATGAAATATTAGAGCCCCATATAATTTATATTTTTCATGAAAAACAAGTGACATATCCATTGTTTTGTCTCAGACCTGAGGCACTCTTCATGAAAATTCAGGCAGCCTACTGGTAAATTTTGGTAAAAATGACCTATATGCCTCAATATGCATGAGCTAAGTATGAAACTTTGTGGAGATTATAATCATGAGTTTATATAAATATTAATAATATTTTTTAGGATAATAATATATGTAAACTACTTAATATTTTTTATCAGACCTCATGCAGTCATAATCAGTTATGAATGTCGGTAATCCACTAATAAATTTTGAGAAAATTTAATCTTCATGTCTCTATAGGTGAGATCTAAAAATGAAAATTGATAATAATGATGTTAATGAGTGTTTATAATCATAAATAATATTATTTTGGATAAATAAATAGTTTAATTATCCACTTTTTTGTCATGGCCATGTGTTTGTCCATTGATAGCCACCATTAGAGCTCGTAAGGTTTTTGAAAAGTACACATATGATAAAAGGTTTTTGAACTTTTGGGAGAATTTTGAGGTTTTTTAATGTGTTTTAAGTTGTTTATAAGTATTAATACACATTATTATAGTGTCCAAACTCTTGTTTTCATACAAGGATGTCGTTGAGGGCTATCTAAAAGATGTAGAACATAGGCATGTGTGCATAGTCTGAAACCTCTTGCTTAGTTAAAAGTTTTTTGAAGTATCATGTGTTTTTTTAAGGTTTTTAAAGTCACTAAAGGATTTTAAAATCATGGGATATGTCAATTGAGGATTAAATTTTGGTCCAATGAGAAATTTGGACTTTTCAAGTTTAAGACACCCAGTTTAAGCCCCTCTTCAAATGCTTGTAACTTTCATACCATAAGGAGTTGGAAAAAAATGCTTTTAGTATGTTTTTAGTACCCATATTTAATTTAAATAATTTTTTAATTTATCTATTTTAATTTTATAAGGTTTACAAACAATCATTAAGACTCTAAGCCAGCCTAGAATGCATGGAGAACCCCATAAACAAACTTCTTATGTATGTATCTTTGCATACTTTCCACATGGGAGACCAAAATTTTTAGGGATGTTGAAGGGGTATATGTAATAAATATAATTTTTAAGAATTTTTGGAATGGATTTATACATTTTATGAACAATCACTGAGAAGATAGGCCTATTTGAGTTGTCTAAGGAGCCTTTTTGACTAGTTTTGGGTTTTTGAACTAATAGGTCCATTAAATGGCCTATAATAATTTATAAACCACATTTAACATGTATAATACTATATAAATATCATTTATAGCCTATTTTTCATTATAATTTGGCACGTGTGGATGCCTAGGAAGCCCAAAATAGCCCAAAAAATGCCCATTTTTGTAGGTATTCAAAGAAAGAAATGGTCTAAATGTATGAAAGAGGCATAATTTGACATAAAAAACCATTATACAGCACTTGGATCCCTTAATATGGGTTTATATGGTGCCTTGTTGAGCTGAAGTGTAAAAAACCCAAGTTTTTTAACATTTTATGAATGGTTATAAGTTTAATAGCAATTTCCACCATTGTTTCAGGTCTTAAAGGTGGTCTAAATATTCATTTTATTCTTCAAAGGATTTATATTGATTATTATAAGCCTTATAAATGTCTATAAGTGGTTATCATGGTTCCAAATGGCCTTGGGAGCAGTTCTCTCACAACTAGTCAAGGATGGCACAATCTTGGAAACCTCCATTAATGGAGTCTATGAGATTTTCAGGTTCCATGGAGTATTTTAAATGTTATAGGAGGATAGAGGAGTCGAAAATAAAATAAAAAATAAAGAAATGAACACTAAAATATAACCTCCATGGTTAGTTAAACATAAAGTACCAGGTTTGCTAACCATGTGCCAAGAACTTCTAAAAGTGCAAGTGGAGTGGGGTATAGAAGTCCAAGTGGGAGAGTTTGCAGGTTGGGACAAAAATTTGGATCATTATATGTGTTTTCTAGTCTTTGAATACTTTTCTCATGTGAGTGGAATGTGACATATCCTCAAAGGTTTTCATCTTCTAGTGTCTTTCTAGGTCAATGAGAAGGCTTGAAGACCCTTTTGACCTTTAGATGTTAATTATTTGAGAGGAGGTTAGTTATAAGAAATAAAAATGTGGTTGATACTCCATGAAATATGGTTGTTCTTCATTTATTTAATTTTGAGTGCTTGTTTCTCCTCTCTATCTTCCCTTTTCTCCTATATCTCCCTTTTCTCCCCATTTGTAAGATATACTCTCATTTGAAAAGAGAAAACTATGTCAAAATTTGTAATAAGTAACTTTTGAAGCAATAAGATTATTATTTCACCTATCTCTTTGCCTTTAGCTTTTTCTTTGAAACCTTGTTCATGATGGCTTTATGAAGAAGTGTTCTTCCATGGTTCTTATCCATCTTTATTACCTCTTTTTAGGTATTTTAAAGATATTTATAGGTATGAAATTGTGATTTTTATAAAATTAATTGATGCTTAGTGTGATTTTTATAACCCATCTTTGCTTCATCTCTTGCTTAGTGAGCCTAGTTTCAAAAATACTATTGCAAATTGGCTAGTTTGGGAGATTATGTGAGAAAATATTGTCTTTATATTGAATTAATATTTTTTAAAAGTTTATTAGAGTGTTATTTAATTTGTTTCATCACCATTTTAGTTCTATTAGTCATCCCATACCCCTTTTTATTCATTTTCCAAGTAGAAATATCAGTTTAGGTGATCTACCAAAAGGAAGCTAGCCTTCTCTAGAAGTTCAACCCCATTACAGGATACCCATAGCTTGAGTTTGCTCCAATAGTGTAGCTAAGAGTGAGAGAGATGGAATAACCCTCTCATAGAGTGCAATTATATGCTATAATAGTTTCTAGTATTCCTAGTGAGACCCACATTGTTTACTGAGTGAAGAGTTTTGGTGCTCTCTTCATCCAATCAGCCTTTAGAGGCATGTGTGCAAACACCAATGGTGACTCTAAGTATTTATCAGATGGTATATGTAGCCCAAGTTCCTAATAATAATTATTTGGTATGTATTATCACTTAATTGATGAAAATGGATGTTCTTTAATCCCTTATCCTTCATATCAGATTAGTAATGTTTATGGTTTCACCCCAAGTGGATCTCAAGAATTCAGTGTATCAACCTTGTTAGAGTTTGACTCTCTTTAGTTAACCAAAAAATAATCTTAGAGAGATAAGTCTTGATTTTGAAAAATAATTGAGAGAGATTGATAAGGTGGAAGATTGTTATAGGTAATAAGAAAATCTTAAACACGAAGCTTTTGTTCAGGAGAAAGATTTGAGGTTTCAAGAAGAGTGTTTGGTTAGGAAAGACCAAGTTAGGAAATAAATGACTATAATTTGTTATTAAGAATGATATCAGAAAATTTTAGACCCTAATTTTCCTATTCTACCTTTGTTTATGCTCAAATTTATCCCCCTAGTCAACCTTGTTAAATATCATCTTTGTCAGGATTCAAGTAAGTAATTCTAGACCATGGAAGATCGATCATGAAGGTGAATTAAAAGGTATCCCTTGGAAAATAAATCCCCATTAATTAAATTAATAAGATAAATGACTTCTTGTAAGAGTTTTAAATTGTGTGGGTAACCATTGAAGAGGGAGATTATATAGACTTTGAGAAGAACTGAGTAAAAGAATGGATAATCTCAATAGAGGAGATTATGACTCATTATGAGAATGAGTATGTCAAACCCAAACCAATCAATTTTCCCTCTCCTATACCTATGCCCTTTCACACTCAATATTTATAAACCATCTCAACTTGGACACCCCCTACAACTTGGACCCTAGCTATGTCATGCCCTATCTTATGAAACCACCCTCTCCTATACCCATTTGAGAAGAAGAGAAGGTGACTATACCCTATACACTCCCCACATGGAAGCCAATCAAGGAGAGTATTGAGAAGAAAGAGGATGTACTAGTTGAGGCAATCTAAGAAGCAGTCTTGGATAAAGAGGGAAGGAGTTATTCAAAAAGTGAATTAGACAACCATAGCTTAGCTTAATGAGCTTAGTCTACAGGATTCTCAAGACTCTCTCTCCCTTCCCCAAGAACCACCTAAAGGAACCTTCAAAGTCCCTAGTTAGAAGGATACTCTCCTAATTTGCAAGCAAGATGAAATTTTCCACCCTCCCACCATCTCCCTCTTGAAAAAGAGACCTGTTATATCATTCCATGGTGAAGGGTAAAATCTTGATGATTTGGTAATGATAGATCCATAAATAGACCCTTAGGATGCTACTATGAATGAATAAATAGAAGATCAAAATGAGTTTGCAAAGGTTGATCAATCACAAGAGGTAAAGTTAATTAAAGGTAGTATCGATTAATTCATACTTGAAGAGATGTGTATTCAAGTTTTAGCTTAGATAAAAAGATATTTTTTATTGTTTCAAGAGTTTCCATTTGGTATGGTTGAAGATGAAGATGAGAAAGGTGTAGAAATTGATATGGTCACAATAGTCAATCAGTTAGTTGGTTATGTTAAACATGTCACAAATGAGCAAGAGAAAGAGATAGAAGATTAGTTCTTAGAACATCTTGGTGAGGTTAAGGATCTTAATATAGTAGACTTGAAACTAGGTGTCCTTAATGATGATTCAAATGTCCAAGAAATGGTTAAACAAGGTAACTATGAAGACTTGTTTGAAGTGTTGGAAGTAATCTATATGTTGTAGTCAAGTAATTATGAGTTGAATAAGGTAATTGGAGGTAGTCTTGATGACCTAAGTAGTGAGATATAAGTGGTGGATGAACAAGTGGAAAATCCTAAAGAGGCTACTAAGAGCCAAATATGCCACTTTAATCAGTCATGGGTGAATAAGGTTGCAACATTTGATCAATCAAGAGATGAAGTGTCACTTGAAGGTATTACTGATGTTTTTAGGTTTGATGAAGATTGGTCAAATAAATATCCTTAAATGATTACACATCTTACAAATGACTAAGAGGAAGCTTCATTTTGGGATGAATTAGAACTCTTTTGCCTAATCTTAGATAGTTGACCTTCACATTCTAAAGAGACATCAAGTGAAAATATTTTAATTGCTCTTATATTCTAACATGAAGCAAAATCTAAAGACTTAGACCAATATGTCTACATTGGATACATGTTTTCCCTTTTCATCCTCTCGAGATAATGTCAAGAACATTGACAATCAAGCAACCCAATATAAGATTGGCACTAAGAAAATTGACACCCAAGCATGCTATCTCACACCATGACGCATCTAATGAAGGAGGTGAGCCAAAATATTTTCATTTTTATCTAAGTAGAAGGTACTAGTTAGTTTTCATCCTTTTACATATTAAATTATGTGTGTCTTTGACCCTTGTGTTTTCTTTTCCCTTCCTCCAAGTGCCTTGTGCTCATCTTTTTTAGTTGTGTTTCCCTTCCCTATGTGATATGGGAAAAGTGTTGGTTCTATTTCATGTTGTCCTTGCTACTTCAAGATGATTTTTTTAGAATTTGATAGCCTTATAACAATATCATATCAATTGGGAAAGAGAGTCTTGTGACCCTGTAATCCTAATGGATAGGATTTAGGCCACTAATTTATTATATAATAGGCATGTAATCCCAACAGGTCACAAGAAATTTTGGCCAAAATTAGCCTATATAAAAAAAAATTATACATGGATCAATCCACTCTCCTAAACTATTTAGTGACCTTTTACCCCCATGACTAGTCTCTTTCTAGTCCTAACTTGATGATGAAGTGCAGTATTCTAGAAGGTCCTAGTGTGGTGTGAGGAGCTATATAGAGTCCTTATACAGTGGTTTATCAAATGGTGGAAAGATAAAACAAACCTCATGACCCTACCTCATGTCCCTTGCAAGATTTTGAAACACTTTAAGAAAGTTTTAAGGTGAATTTGGATATTTTGAGGAAAAGGCCTAGAAATGGGTCTTGAACTACATGTGAAAGATCCAGCTAGTTTCTAGGGTGTTTGAACATTAAAGGGTAAGAATTATATTTTAACAAAGTGTCAGAGATTATAATGTGTTGAAAATGAGGTCTAACAAATCTAATTTTCCCAAAATACCCTCAAAAGTGCATTAGATGACATAAGGGTCTTCTAACTATAATTTTCAAGTGAAAAAGTAACTTTTTGTGAAAGTCAAATTGGTTTTGACTTAATCCCACCTTATTATGGTGTTTTTTTAACCTATTTGGACATTTTAAAGGCCATTTTAAGTCATTTTGAGTGGAGGAGA
Source organism: Torreya grandis (assembly GCA_037957365.1). Lineage (NCBI taxonomy): Eukaryota > Viridiplantae > Streptophyta > Pinopsida > Cupressales > Taxaceae > Torreya > Torreya grandis. Next base: position 504,520 of record JARHVA010006931.1, on the reverse strand, counting down.
GGGGTTTGAGAGCAAAATAATGCATTTTGGAGCCTTTTAGATCTTTGGCTAAATAGGTTTTTGAAGGATTTTATTAATATAGGAACTCAAGTATCATTTTCAAACATCCATGGTGTCATAATATCCTCTATTAGGCCTCTGAAATCATATTCAATCACAATAACTAGTAAAGTCAAGGAAAACCTATTAGTTGTAAACTAGGCATGAAATAGGTTTTATGTCATTAATGGAGGTCCAAGCATTTCAAAAGTTATATATAATTAATTAAAGGTAATTTACATCATATAAACTATTTTCCAAGTTTTTTATTTCATATTAAGTCTTTTGGTTCTTCATGTTAATGAAAAACCATTTTTGGATAGTCTTGGATAGCTCTAGGAGAGCCTCAGGCTTTCACTCAGTATGGTCGAGAGAGAGAGAGAGAGAGAGAGAGAGAGAGAGAGAGAGAGAGAGAGAGAGAGAGAGAGAGAGGAGGAGAGAGAGAGAGAGAAGAGAGAGAGAGAGAGAGAGAGAGAGACGAGAGAGGAGAGAGAGAGAGAGGAGAGGAGAGAGAGAGAGCTGAGAGAGAGGCTAGAATATTTTGGGAAGTGATAGGGACCCATAGTGTCCTTACACTTTTTTATTTATTTTCTAGTTCATCTCCCCATATTTATGAATAATTTCTAGCAATCTAGAAGTGTCTAGATGTCTTATTCATCCAGAAAGGTCCAGGTTTTCTTCTTTTATCTTTGATTCATAAAAATAGTGGGGAAGAATGATTTTGAGGATTTTATACAATTATTTGAGATTTATTCATGGTTATTTAATTATTTAATTCATATCTATGATTAATTTTCACTTTAAAGGATAAGGTCTTAGTGTATGGGTTGTTTTGATGGATTATGCTGTAAATCTTGTTTTCTCTTCATGATGGTCATTTTTTAGAAGTTTTCAACCTTCCATAAATCATATAGGATCCTCCAAAGTCATGGAATTAATATTTTTTCTTGAAATAACCACCCTTGATCTATTTATATTTAATATTTAATGGAATACATGGTCCAAAATGGCACTTTGAGCAAGATAATAAAGTGTGAAAATAAGTTTTAGGTTTACAAATCCATCTAACATGGCTTGGGAAATCAAAATCCATGTTGAGAATGTATTGAAATCATATATCATGTGAAATGAACTAATTTAAAATAATTTATCTCTTTCAAGACATTGAAATATCACCAATAAAATATCTTTCTTAACACATGATCATTCTCAGTCTGTACACCTTCCTTACAGTTGTGTCAAATTGAAGATAGTCAGTAGGGTTTGATGATTGCATTCATGTTTATCATGGTATATGGTTGAGAAACCTAGTTCTCAGTCTATTCAAAAGATTATTTAAGAATTTGAGAGAAGATACAAGTAAGAGGTTCTCAAATGTTGTCAATAAACCTATAATGTTCACCTACAATGGAAAACAAGATAATAGAGGTCTGGGGATGATCTTGGAGGTGTTAGAGGATCTCAATCAAAGTTTCAAAAATAATAAGTTATTATCACATCAATTAATTAAGGAGACTAATGAGATCATGGGGGGATTAAGTATTATGGAGCTACTTCTAGTCAAGAAAAAACATTGTAAAATCTTTTTTTAGGAGAAATTAAGGTATTTTAGCTTTGTTTAAGGTAAATAGTTGTTTCTTTAGTTCTTACTATTCAATCCTCTTCATATAAAGTTTAAATTTTATCCAAGTTAACACAAGAACATGGAAGGTTTATTTTAAGTTTAAATATCAATTTTTTCAATTAATTCCTTCCACTCACCTCTCCTCAATCTGTACAGTGGTTTAATCTACATCTACAAACATTCAATGAAGAGAATGAACTAGAGGTGTAATCAATGAAAATCAAAGTATGTGGAGGTCATTTATGACCAGTGTGGGAAATAAAATAAATCATGAAAAATTGAATAAAATGAGAAGGTATATCATGTTTTGGATAATGATATGATTGATAGATCTCATAGTTAATATATTAAATGAATAGATAGACACATAGGTCTATGTATGGATGTAAGGAGATGACAACGATTCAAAGAGGTCATAAAAGGGCATAGGTACATGTTATGGACTTAATAGAGGTGGAAAAGGATTTAATTAAATGTTTTAAATATATATTAACTTATCTTAGATACTAAGACAATTATCTCTATACACCTCATATTCCAAATGAGTCTAGAATCTATAAATCTTCACCTACAACTATGTATGGAGATAATAAGAGTTTGACTATGTGGGGTACTAGGATGAAATAAAATGGTTATTAAAATATAAAATAATGTAAATTAGTATTATTAATATTGAATAATAATTTATAATATGGTCAAAAGACTCAATGGTTTCATGATATAAATCCTTCATTATGAGAATAACACCTACAACTAGTGTTGGTGGGGTGCAAATTAGTAAGCAATGAGAAGAGATGGTGTGGTGATAAGGTGTGTGAGGATGAGAAATGAATAATATATGGAAATTAAAATTTGAGAGGAATAATATGAAATTATAAATTCATTATTTTTATTCTCATACCATCATGAAAAGGTGAAATAAGATGAGCTCAGTCATGAGCCTAAGAAACATAAGAAACTAGGTAGCTCAAACTGGTTTTTAGTAAAAAGAACCTACAAGACAAAATATGCATCCAAAATGAATGAAATTTGGTAGGGTTTTTACTTGAGAATTTATAAACCTATAAAAAATATTTTTAAATTCATTTTATGAGTGTAAGTACCTTCTATTTTTACACAATTCTATGTTTGTTCATGAGAATATGGAGCTCAACAAGCTTCTTGAAGTGCTTTAACATATGAAGGATGCTTTTAACCTCATGTGAGTGTTTTTTAAAATTTTTTGGGTGATTATAGGTCTTAAAAAACCTGATTCTATTTATCATATTCAAAATTTCAAGGAAAAATGAATAAAAGTGCAAGTTGGCCAAATTTAGGATTTTAACATGTAAATGTAGATAGTTAAAAAAGGGTTTTTTTTGAGGAATTTGAGTGATTTAATAATAAAATATAATTATTGTATAAGTTTTGGGTATATTTAAAGGTTAAAATTTAAAATTAATGATGTATTTCTACCTCATAAATCTCAAGATACACCTATTTCTCTCTCCTTGTGTCTCGTAATTCTCATTTTTTGAGTGTGTATCAGGCTTATATTATTGATTCTGGATATTTTTATTGATTAATAATAAAAAAAATGATTGGATTAGTTTTGGGGTCCATAAATATAACAATTAAAAATTAATTGGGTATTGGGACCTTATAAAACTAAAAAAATGGATCATAAGCCTTGCATGTTCTAACACAATCTTATAAAGAGAGTTTAAAACTTTGTGTTTTGAGTTATTTCAAGTGTTTTAAGGGTTGAAAAATGGTTATAAAATATTTTTAAATATGGGTAATGTCAATACATACATGGATATGGTATTTGTTTCCATTTAAAACTCCTCAAGCTCAAGATATGGATTTTAGAGTGCTCTTGGCCTCTATAGGTAGCCACTTAGAGTTTCTAACCAAAAAACAACATATATCAAGTTTAAGATGTGAAAAATCCTAAAAATTTGTAATAATGTCTATTTTATCATATAAAAAGTGAATCACAATTTTTTATTTTTATTTCATATGGTATAGTATGAATTTGAGGTGATAGGGATTAGGAGGCCTAATTGGAAGCATGCTAACAAAGGAAGTACCTTCTAAGCTTGGAGTCAGACCTTGAAACTTTGTGGAATGTTGTGAGGAGATATAATGAGGTCAAATATTCTATTATTTAGAAAATAAGGATTTAAAAGTGGTAAAACAAATAGAAAATGTGGAAAAAATGGCTACAATCTAGACCTTAGAACCAAGGCAAGTAGGTATACAATAGACTATATGGGAAACCAATAAAGGAATTGGTTTTCCATCTATAAGAACCATATGATAGTATAGTTCAAATAATTGGAAGATGTACAATATACTTTGTATAGTTACCTATGGCTATACTACACATTCATTGTGAAGTTTGGTCATGGCATCAATGTATAAGAGGAGTTTCAAGATTTCTTGGTTTCTTGCTTGTAGGGTTATCCATATGGTTCATATGTCCTCTCCTCATGTTCTCAAGGTATAATAGAAAATAAAATCATAAATGGCTCTAAATAATCCTCAAAATTAACTATGTATCAAATTTTAAGATTTATTAGCATTTTTTAAGGTTTTAGTAGACTCCTAAGTTTACATTTTGGCATCATATCCTTGTCTAAAGGCTTCCAAATTGTTAGATTTTATTGAAAAGGTGCTCATGATTACTTAATATATTCAATTTGGTCTTAAAATTCCAATTTTCATGCTAGAGACACCTCCATATTTTTACCTTTATCCTCACTTCCTTGTCACTACCTTAGCACTGTTGTAAAGCTCCATTTTCACTCCATCACCATTCCATTCTCCATTCTCCATCATCTTCACCTCCCTCCATCTCACCTTCATCTCATAAGAAACTATAAAGAGGAGTAAAGGACTGGTATAGTAATCATGGTAATGAGTATATGATATTCAAATCATAAAATCTTTCTAAAATAGTAAAAAAACATTCACCTACAACCATGATAAAGCCACTCAAGGATGTGTCTCATGAAAGAACTATTTTGAGGTAACTAGCAAGTATGTTTCTCTACTGAATGAGGTTGAACCATCTCTTCAATTTTTATATTGAAGGATAAGCTTATAAATATTTTTGTTGAAATCCTCAAGGTCATAATTTTGACATGTTTTGTACAAGGGCCTGATGCTCACATACAGTCAAGCCTATAAAGAAGAAAAAGCCTATTTACAAGAAAATAGAGCAATGAGTATGAGGATAAAATGTGGTAAGTGATGAACATAAAGGGGAGAATATAAGTGATACTAAACTTCAAAAATTTCATGTTTTCATGATATGATCACCTACAACTGGGATTAAAGGATTCTTTCAAGCATGTATATACAATTAGGATAGGACTATGAGGTCTTATCTTTCTTTTTTTCTGAGTTCATAAGGTTATATTGTATTAGAAAGTCTCATTAAAATATTATTACTATTTATAATAAACCTTTGAGTTAAAATGACACATGAGGTTTCATTACACAACACTCAGTCAACCACCTCTTAAACTCCACCTACAACCATGTTAACACAAGCTTTTCTTTAAGTTGGCATGGAGAATGAGAGAATAGTATATAAAGGAGATTCATGTTAAAGAAAGTGTTTCAAGAGAAGAAATAGATAGAATAATCACCAAGAATAATATTAATAGATACTCCAAACAATCACATAGACAAGGTTAAACAAGAGAGAACACCACTTACAACCATACAAATGACTTTCTCATTGATACAGTCCCACTTTCTCAAGGTGCAACTCAGAAGAACTCTAGGAAAGGAGGATTATTATGAGGTTTAATATGAAATTAAAGTGACTAGTTATCATATACAAGACCTTTGTGAATATATAAATTAATTAAAACTCAAGAAGATGAAGTTACATAGGCTAACTGTACGGAGTTGGACTATGTAAGGTCTAAGAACATAGTTTAAGGAGTCAATATACTAGTAAGATCATGTGAGGAAGTTTTAAAATCACTTATGTGGTGTGTCAAGGCACCAAATTATTATGTAATTAATAAAAAAAACTTAAAATCTCATAAATAAAACCTAAAATAGTGAATAAGATAGTCATATTAATGAGATTCTTAAGGAAGCATGGTATGTTGTATGGTGATAGACAATATGATTGAAGAAGTGGCTAATGAAGAGCAAGAAAGACTACACCAAGGTTTCTTATGACCTATAAAAATTATATAAAGAATTATTAAACTAAAATATAGGGTAAGACATGAAATCATAGTCCTTTGACATGAAAATATAGTCAAGTTGAAACATGGTCAACTTTTTAGGGTAGTTTTGATGGGTTTTGAGGTTTTATAGCACCTAAACATGGAGTTAAGACCTCAAATTTGGTACAAAGGGTCCTTATGACCTAATATATCCCTATATAATTTATATTTTTCATGAAAAACAAGTTACATATCTTCTGTTTTATCGCATACTTGAGGCACTCTCCATGAAAAATTAGGCAACCTACTAGTAGATTTTGGTAAAAATCACCTATAGGCCTCAATATACATGATCAAAGTATGAAACTTGGTGGATATTATAATAATGAGTTTATATACCTATAAATAATATTTATGAGTCAAATTTAATAGGGAAATAACTCTATATTTTGTATCATACCTCATGCAGTCATAATCAGTCATGCACATAGGTAGTCCACTAGTTAATTTTGAGAAAAAATCATCTACAATTATTTACAGGTGAGATCAAAATATGAAACTTGGTAAAAATTATTTTAATTAGTGTTTATCATAATAAATAATATTATTTTTGACACATACATAGTGTAATTATCCATTGTTTTGTCATGGCCATGTGATTGTCCATTAATAGCCACTGTTGGAGCTCAGAAGGTTTTTGAAAAGTACACATATAACATATTTTTTTGAAATTTTGTGAGTTTTTTTAGGGTTTTTAAGGTTTTTATAAGTATTAATACACCTCATTATAGTGTTCAAAATCTTGGTTCCATACAAGGATTCCCTTGAGAGCTATCTAAAGGATGTAAAACATAGGCCTGTGTGCATAGTCTGAAACTTCTTGCTTAGTTCAAAGTTTTTTGAAGTATAATGTGATTTTTTAAGGTTTTTCATGTCTTTAAAGGTGTCTTAAATCATTTTATATTTAAATTGAGGATCCAATTCCAATCCAAGGATAAATTTGAACTTTTCAAGTCTAAAACACCCAGTTCAAGCCCCTCTTTAGATGCTCATATCTTTCATGCAATAAGGAGTTGGGCCCAATTATTTAATTATGTTTTTATTACTCATATTTAATTTAAATTATTTTTTTATTTATTTTTGTTAAGGTCCTAAGATTTATGAACATTTTTTAAGACTTTGAGTAGGCCTATAATGCATACAAAACCCCATAAGAAAACTTCTTATGTTTGTATCTTTGCATACCTTTTACATGGGAGATAAAAGAATTTATGGATTTTTAAGTGGTTTATGGAATAAATATCCATGGTAAGAATTTATAGAATGGAGGTTTACATTTTATGAATAATCACTGAGAAGATAGGCCTGCATGAGCTACCTAAGAATCCTTTTTGACCAATTTTGGGTTTTTTAACCCATAGGCCTATAAAATGGCCTAAAATCACTTAGAAACCACCTAGAACATTTATAATACTTTATTAGTCTCATTTCTAACCTATTTTTCATAAGAAGTTGACACATGTGGATGCCTAGGAGGCCCAAAGTGGCCAAAAATGTATTTTTTATAGGTCTTCAAAGAGAGAAATGGTATAAATTAATTAAAGAAGCATAATTGGACATTAAAAACCATTATACATCACTTGGATCCCTTAATAAGGCTTTATAAGGTGCCTTACTGAGCTGAAGGGTAAAAAACCCAAGTTTTTGACATTTTGTGAATGGATGCAGGTTTAATGGTGATTTACACCATTTTTGTATGTCTTGAAGGTGGTATAAATATTAATTTTATTCCTCATAGGAATTATATGTATTCTTTTAATCCTTATATAGGTCCATAAATGGTTCTCATGGTGCCAAATGGCCTTGGGAGTAGGTTCTTATATAACTGGTTGAGGATGGCTTAAGCTTGGAGACATCCATCAATGGAGTCTATGATATTTTTAGGTTTCATGGAGTATTTTACAAGATTTAGGAGTGAATAGGAGTGGATAATAAAATAAAACATAAAAAAATAAACACTAAAAGATAACCTCCATGGTTAGTTAAGCATAAAGTGTCAGGTCCACTAACCATGTGCCAAGAAGCTTCTAGAAATGCAAGTGGAATGGGTTGTAAAAGTATAATTGGGGGATTTTTGAGGTTTGGAGATAAATTTGGAGAATTAAATGTGTTTTTAGTCTTTTAAGACTTTTCTCATGTTATTATAATGTGACATCATCATCCTCAAAGGTTTTCATCTTCTAGAGTCTTTCTAGGCTAATGAGAAGGCTTGAAGAACCTTTTAACCTTTGGAGGTTAATTTTTTGAGAGGATATTAGTGATAAGCAATTAAAATGTGGTTGGGACTCTATGTAAGGTGGTTGTGCTTTATTTATTGATTTTTGAGTGTTTTCTTCTCCTCTCTCTCTTCCCTTTTCTCCTATATCTCCCATTTCTCCCCCATTTGTATAGTATACTCTCATTTGACAAGGAAAAACTATGTCAAAATTTGGAATAACTAATTTTTTAAGCAATAATATTATTATTTCACCTATCTCTTTGCCTTTAACTTATGCTTAGTAAGTTTGTGTATGATGGCTTTATGAAGAAGTGTTCTTGCATGGTTATTGTCCTTATTTCTTGCCTCTTTTTAGGTATTTTCAAACTATTTGCAAATCTAAACTTGTGATTTTTATACCATTAATGGATGATTAGTGTGATTTTTAGAACCATTTTTTCTTCATTTCTTGCTTAGTGAGCTTAGTTTTGATTCAAATTGGCTAGTTTGGGAGATTATGTGAACAAAGATTGTCTTTATGTTGAATTAGTGTTTGTTTCAAGATTATTAGAGTGTCATTTATTTTTTAAAATCACCTATTTAGTGATATTAGTCATCCCATACCCCATTTTTACTCCTTTTCCAAGAAAAAATATTAGTTTAGGTGATCTACCAAGAGGAAGTTAGCCTTATCCAGAGGTTTAACCTTATTATAAGATACCCACAACCTAAGGTTGATCCAATAGTGTTACTAGGAGTGAGAGAGCTTAAAAAACCTCTCATAGTGTGTAATTCTATTCTAAAATAGCTAGCATTAATGTTAGTGTCCAATGTTGACGTAATTGTTTAGACTTATCTTTTTATTTTTTATGTATCTTTCATTTTGGGACCATTTTTTATACCTCTTTGCCCATCCTATGGTCAAATTTTTACATGTCATTAGGTTATAATTCAAATTAAATTTTTTTCTATATATAAAAGTACTATGTTATAACTAATAGACCTTGTAATTTGATAAGTCAACTCTGTAATAAGAAAGTACTATTCATTTCAAGCTATCAAATTACACTACAACATTGAATCAAATATTTGAATTATTAAAAAGGTCAAATACATTATTGCATCACTTTTACCAAGGTTTAATATGTGAAAGAGCATATATTCATACTATTAAAATTCCATAAACATTCATAGGAAGAAAAATTACACGTTATTTTGAGTCTTTCTTAGGAGTATTCACTATGTAGACAACACTTAGAAATACCAAGGTTGTTAGGGGTATCTTGACTCATGTTACTAATCCATTTTTACCAGGTTATAACGTAAAATGTGAAGGAACTAGGGTTTCCTATTATATGGATCTAGTACATAGGTGATCATAATTTGAATCATATAATTAATAAATAGGGGGTAGCATAGGTCTGGTCCAAATTTGAAGTCACTCTTGTGTATATCTGTCATTGGACACTTATGTCAAATACAAAAATTAGGAATTGAGATTAATGTCCCAAATTGACACAACATTTTGAAGGTTAAAAACCATTAGAATACATAAAAAATAAATTTAATATCTCTAATATATCCCTATGATTATTCCTGATCATTACACAATCTACAATAGAATAAAAAATATGATACACTCTCTTTATCCCTTAGTTGTTTAGTACTTGTATTTATTACACATGCTTAAATGAGATATATTATCAAAATATTGTGTTACATCATTAAAATTTGAATAATACTTGATTATAATTTAAACAAATTTATTGCTTGATGTTTCTCTTATGATTCCATAAGCATTAAAACATTACCTTAGTTCAACCTAGATTTGTTTGTGCATAATAAACCTAAATAGTTATAATTTTTATTTGGTATTTAAATAAATTAAAACATCTTTCAAATTTGGTACTTTATATATTTATCCTTAGTATTACAATTTAGAATATTCTTTTATCTAAGTTTCAAATTAATTGGATTTCTAAATATTAGTTTATCACCCTTGTACTTGAACCACTTATAGATTCTCAAACCTATTCCCCACAATCTTAAATTTAGGGTTAAACATAAAAAAAAATTAATGTGGCACTCAAGAGGGCCAAAACCCTTGCTAAAATGATAGATTAGTTATAAAATGAATGTATTAGGATGAGATATAGACATCATTTTCTCTTGGTATCCATACCTTCATGGAACATGGATGGGGAGTAGCCCCTAAACAAGTTTGAAATATGGAATGCAAACACAAAATTAAGATAAAGGGCATGTTAATATGGAATGTATTAATAGTTGGAATTTTTTTATAAAGGATTAATATTTCACTAGACTCCTATAATCCCTTTAGGATTATTAGATATGAATTTATAAATTATTGATTTTTATACCATTTATGTCCTTCAAAAAATTTATTTACATGATACAACATTATATAAAAAAGTGTTTCATCAAATGTATAATTTCTTTTTAATCTTATGCTCATGGGCTACCTTAATCCAAAAATTAGATATGCATTAGAAAGGACTAATTTGTAAAAGTAATATTCATAAATATATATGGTGTTAGTCTAAATTAAAGTATGGGATAGTCTAAGGATTCAAACACCTTTTATTAGAATATTGTATAATGTGAAATTTGTGTTGAAGGACATACATAAAATAATGACAATAAATTTTCCATTTATACTAATCATGGTAATTTTCATGGGAATTAATTATAATATATTTTAAAAATGTATATAGGTGTTCAATGATAATAACTATTACTAAAGGTAGAAATATGAATGAATTCAACAAACACCATTCATTTCATCTTTCCATTTTAAGAACAAGGCATATTAGACAAATATTTGAGGACCTTAACCATAAAATAAAAGAATGACAAATATCTATAATAATGACATACCTTTCATATAATATATTGATTGTGTTTAAGGATAATAGTGTGAAGGTGTTCAATGATTTAAAATATTATATGTCTAATTAGATACACAAATGTTTTAGATCAAAATGAAATACTCCAAAACAAGGAAGTAATCTCCCTAAACAATTTTATAATTAGGCATTCAATGGGGACAAAACACTTGTTAAAACAATATATAAATTTTATAATTAATGGATTGGGATGAGATACAATCCTAGAATATCTTAAATCATGAGAAAATAATGACACTATAAATTGTCTCATATATTAGTAGAAAACAAGTAACACTTTTTATCCTTCTTGAACTCTAAGTTTAAAAACGGATTTAAGTGTTCCAAGTAACTATTGAATCTATATTATTATAAGCATATACTAAATATTTAATTTGGTATAAGTTTGTATATGAATTTGGATCTATACCATTCTAGGTTACTATTGACTAATACATAAAAGTGTTGAATGTTCTAGTCATTTGGCTCCAAGCTATTTTAGGAATTTGGCTCTAGATTATTCATGGTAACTCACATAAATGGATTGGTTAATATAATTATTTAATTATTTGTTTCCACTATATTATTTACTATTATTAAAAATAATCCATACAATTTGAGGTTGTTAACATTGTTTTATCTTTTATTTTTTCATGAAGAGTCAAAGTTATGAAGATTCAATATTTTAAAGGGGGAAGTTAAAAACCACTCATGAATAACCTGATATAACAACAAATTGATTGAAAATAACATTAAAAAATTGTTATATATATGTAAAATATGATTAGTATCATTATTTTTATTAGTACTCCTTCCATGGGACTCAATTAGAGTGGGTGAATTAAAAATAGGATGAGTTATCTTGTTGTTTGACTATGTAATGGTTCAACATAGTTTTAGGTAATAAAGTGAAAATAACATTAGTAGATTATAAATTAGAGTGTGAAGTAACCCACTATAATATTCACATGAATCTCAAGATTTACTTAGTCTAAATAGGATGCATAATGAGTAATTTTCTTGACACTCTGGCAATGTGGTGAATTCATTTTTTTTATAAAACCTATATATAAAAATTAAAAATAATTTAACATTATTATTTTTTATTATGAGTAATGTGGATATTTTTTGAAAAGGAATATAAAATTTTACAAATGAACCACATAAAATGTCTCAAGAATCATAAAAATTAAAAATTATACAAATAAGATTAAAAAAATGAATAAATGGGTAAATCACTAGTACATCACAACAAGAAAAATAACAACTGATGGTAAAATGATAACACAAGACAATAGTTCACTAAGATATATACCCTCCATGGGCCTCATCCCAATTATCCAACATTTCCTTCAAATTTTGTTCTATATAGTCCATATTAAGAGAATAAATATTATATATTTTTTTTTATGGTTCCTTTAGCCTTCTTGGAATTATTTATCAATTCACCATCAGGTCACTTATTTATGAGTTGGATAAGAACTCTCATTAAAGATAAATGATTTTTTTATTATGGATTTTTTTAACCTACTATAGATTTTAGATTATTTTTGAGAGAGATTTTATCTTCTTCCACCCTATAGAATCTCTCCTTGAGTCTTCTCAATAGCATGGTCATCTCCTAAATGTCCTTTTTTGTCACTTGAACTTTTCTCTTCCAAGAATGAATGTTATTGTTATCTTTGAGAAAATTATGGTCTTTATAAACCATATGAGGAAATATATATGTAAATGAATCTCTTTAAACAATAATTTAAATTTGTCCTACTCCTTGAAGTAATAAATATTTCCTGGAAGTCTTCACCAAATTTTATTTTTCTTTTCCCATTCTATTTGATTATGTTTTTATTGCAAGGTCCCAAGGATTTTAAGAGTTTTAACCCTCAATAATCTCTTCAAGTATCTCTTATTTAAGGATATTGTTTCATCCTTAGAGCTAAAATTATTCACAATAGGGTTTCTATCTAAGTTTATCACCTCCTTATTAAGAGGAATTTTATTTATAAATGATATATGAGGATTCCTAATGGAATTCCCATTTTTTTTGTCTTTATTCTTATCTCCCTAAAGGTCACATGAACATGGCCCATCTTCTCAACTTTAGAATAATTATACCTCAAGAGTATCACAACTTGATACATAATAAACCTAAAATTTCTTTTTTTAGATTATAAAATTAAGCTTTCCATCAAATTTAAAATGTAAAATGGATATTAACTGAGTAGTGATTCCTTAATGAGAAAAATAAAATGGAAAGTGAGAACAAAATTTTACCTACCATCTAATGCTATAAATTTAATGACCTACTTATATTAAGTAAGCATGTTATTTATTTGTGTAATGGTAAACCATCATTTTAGGTAATTATATAGTGAAAATAGGATTAATAGCTATATGCAAAGGAAAATGTAGTTGAATTGTTAATCAATCCTAGCTTCGAGAAGATAAATCCTACTTACACTTCTGATTGTTGATACATTATATATTTAGGATCATGACCAAGATGATTTTTATAGACCTAACTAAAGGTATCTAACCATAATAACATTAATAGAGAGGTTTATAAAGGCTATGTTAAATAAAAACCATGCAATAACCCTAGTTAGGTACTATGTTTTGATATTCACAAAGTAAATTCAAAGCAAAGTGAAATATAATATATTTCTCACCAAGACTTCTGGCACAAAATGGGGGTAATAAAAATAAAAATAAAACATGCATAGAATATCCATACTCAAATTAATGTATATGAAATATTAATGAATGGGAGAGAAGTAAAAATGTAAATCTATCTACTTTTAAAAAGGAAGAACAAAGTTAGTAATACTTAACTTTAAAGATGAACCTGTTGAGCCTCAATCTCTCCCTTAGCCAAGGTTCTTCACAAGAGGTTATTTTGGTATGTAAGGATAAAAAGAATAAGTCAGATCTAGGATACAAAAATTATCTATGTATACAAAATACTTATCCACATGACAATATCCATATCTCCAAATAAAGTATTGAAACCCTAAGCTATGATCATCAAGTAGAATGGTGGATAAGTAAATGCACAATATATTATTATTATTATTATTATTTATTATTATTATTATTATTATTATTATTATTGTCTTGTATAAATGATATAAATGGATATGTATATAGCTAAATATAACCCTAAACCTTTCCTAAAGTTTAGTCATCAAGGTCATCCTAATATAATCTTATCTTTAATTGATAAAAATAAGTTAGATCTTAATTTAGGTCGACCAGAGTGGACCTAGACCTATTACATTATTTTAACAATTTGAATACAAAGTCAGCCTAGGCTGACATTGTAATGTAAACTATAAAAAGGGTTTTAAGCATAAGAAGGGGTTAAGTAAATTGGTAAATTATTTGGAGGAGCGTGCAAGAGAGGACGTAAGTCTTAGGGAAGTACATAGGAGAAGGTTGTATATATAGAAAGTGGTAGTATAGGAAATAATAATCATGTGAATTACCAATGGTCTACCCACCCTTTTCTTGATTTAACCTTATAAGTTGTACACGTAAATATATTAATACTTGATGGGTTCTTGCAAGAAAGTAATATTAGTAATTGATAAAATTTGAAAATATTATGTGTATACATATTCCCCATTTGAAGCTCATCACCTATCACAAAAGGTATAACATAGGATGGTGCTTTAGGAAAATAACATAGCAACACATAGTGTTGAAGATGAATAAATTGTAGTAAGAAGCAAATAAGATAAATGAAAAGATAGAATTAAAAATGTATACCTTTACCTACCTTAGTTCTATACATAAGAAATGAGTTGAAATAAGTGTGAAGGTGTCCAATCTAGGGAACATCAGGCAAACCTATAAAAATTAGTGAAAAATAGATAAAAATGAAATTTTTGCAAAATATACATGTAATATGCAAAAATATTCTCTACAATGTCAAGATTATAGAACATATTTTAGTTTTAAAAAAGAGCTAGTAGACACAAAGATATGGGAAAAAATGGAATATGGTGGTAAATATTCGATAGGTAAATAATTTTGAATATATATATATATATATATATATATATATATATATATATATATATATGGTGAAAAAAATTCATATTTTATTTTTACTATTCTAAGAGAACAAATCTCTAAGAAACCCAATTCAAGTCTAGAGAGCAACTACGGTGAAGAGATGACAACTAAAATGGGGAGGGTAAATATAATCTAAAATGAGTGAAACACAGGTAAGAAAACATAAATTTCAACTTTCTTGAGCAATTTTATTTAAAAATGAGCTAAATATAGAAAATTTATTAGAAGGAAAATATAGACATTAAAACTTACCCTAAGAAATTTTTAGGTACACTAGGGGTAGAATGAGGTACTAGGTAGGAAAAAGTTAGACCAATAAATGCCTAAGGCATTAATGTAAATGGTTAAAAATTTACCATAGATAAAGAATAGAGTCAACCTAGTCAACTCAGTTTGTAAGGCAAGAAGAAAGTAGGGGGCTAATTGCGTAGCAGTGGGTCAACATAATATTGCTAAAAGTGGCCAAATATGTATTAGTAGGTCAATATATTATTAAATAGGAAGATGTAAAACATATTAACCTCTGGCCAATGCATTTGGTAATATGTGGCAGATATAATTTACTAAAGTGGGTTGATAATGTACTAGAGGGTTGATGTAGTATGCTAAAGTTGTCAAAGTGTTGATTTAGTATCAAATGAGCTAATATAGTCTAAATTAAAAAGGATTATTGTGTGTTAGAGGGTTGATGGTGTATAATAGGATTTCAATAGGGATAATTTAGTATCAAATGGGTCAATTATGTAGGAACATAGGAAGACTAGAAAACTAAATGAAACAAATTATCAAAATTAGTTGATTTATAAATTTTTGAGAATGTATTTAATTATTATTACATAAATTTATAATACATAATCTATTATTTAATATTTTGAAGATATTACATAGATATTGGCACCTGGTAGATGCATCATGGCTACTATATCTATTAGATCATTTGGATGACATGTATAGAGCTTGGTTGGTCCCCTTAGGCTTTGATAACATCATGGAGATGAGATTGATCCATCTAAGTGTTCATCATATTATCATATTCCTAGGATCATGAGAAAATTTATAATATGAGGTGGAGGGGGACACCATTAAGGTGGTGATTACTTTGGAAGACATCCATACATTACATTGACATATGATAGGTGTGACACCAGTGATCATTGATACACCAAAGTTAGAGGATGAGAGATAAGCCTTAGTCTAGTGGGATACATGTGTAGATAGGATCCACCCTAGGTTGAGGGTTAGATTTTTCAATGTATATATTAAATCTATTCCATACATATAAAATGTAGAGATAAGACTTGTGACATCATGAGTGTAGTACACAAATCAGATGACAAGGTATCGATATTTGTGATAGCCTTCTTCCAGTTGATATTGGACCAAGTAGCACTCTAAAATTTTAGGTCTATCATATCTATATAACTCATGCATGATATGAATGGGATATTGTCTATAAGGTAGAAGATGATGGGACCAATGATTTTGCTTAGTGCATGGGGATATGAGAGGTTCTCTATAGATTAGTCAGCTAAGTATGCTCATATAATTAACGATAGTATGGAAAAAGTTTTATGATGGAGATAAGACCATGTAGTACATTCCATTCCCCATGTGACATATTTTTAGGCCATCACATGAGGGCAGATAATGTGGCATCCCTACACTCACATAGCTTCCATATGGCATAATTAATCTACTATTTCAAGAGGGTTGGCATGTGTGGTATCATGAGACACTACACTTCATGGGTGGATCCTCATCCAGTGGATCCATACCTAGATAGTTGGGACTCCCCTATCTAGTAGTGTATGATTATTTTTAATAACATGTAGAGATCCAAGAGGGAGAGGTGTTGGAAGCATAATGACTGGGGGTGAATCAATCTTCAAAACCTTTCATTCAATTCCACTTAGCATTCAAGAATCATTCAAATAATATCATGAACTATTAAAAACATAAAAAAGCATTCATATGAGAATGATATAAGATCATAACACATGGCACATTGATTTGAGTGGGAAACCCTCAAGGAGAAGAAAACCCATTGGTCTTTGCAAATGGACTACTATCCTATAAAATAAAAGATCAAGTTTAGTGAAGCACCAAATTCAAATGAATTACTAACCCTAACTAGCTAAGCACCAAATCAGCTAGGATTTATCAAGCACAAACTTATAAGGAGGCACCAACCCCCTAGATGACTCAAAACCAACTCAACCACCTAATTTAGTGAAGCACTAACTTAACATGGAACACCAACCCCAACTATCCAAGTACCCTCTTGTAAGGAGGCACCTACCCCCTAGATGACTCAACACCAACTTAGCCACCTAAAACCTTTAATCAAATTTAGAACCATTTATTTCTCATACAATAGATGATGATCTCCTTCTTCAGCTCTTCTCATTCTTATCTCCCTCTTAAACTACCTTCTAGGCTTCTTTGCTCATCTAGGTCTCTTCAAGGCATATTAGGTCATATGACCTTGATATTAATATAAATTATCCCTATTATAGCTTATTTATAGTTTATCTACACCCCTATTATGGTTTAGAAGACCTCCTTCAGCTCTTCAATGTGTTATTTCCTTCGCTTGCATTCTCTAATTCTCTTATCAAATAATTAGGCCTATTAGACCTTGTTCTTATACAATCCTCCACCTCACACACCTCTTGGTTATACATACACACTTGAAAATTTTCATTACCATTAAAATAGGTCTTATTACATGTTTCATACATTAATAAATCATTATAATATTTTGGTTACAACCTAAAATACCAAAACCTCTTTTAGGCCTTAAGGAGACCTAATTTAATTAGGCCTTCATTAGTACACATTACCCTTTAATCTCATTAGGACACTTTAAGACTCAAAAAATGGTATGAAAAATTCATATACCACTCAAATATACCTTATATAACTTTAAATTAGGTACACAAAACCTTTTAGGTCCAACCACCACTTGAACCTTTTCTCAAAATAATGTTCACGATAGGCCTGTGCATACACAAAAAATCTCTCTTGAATAACTAAAGCTTAAAAAACATTTTGTGAAAAAAATGGAAAATAATCATATATAAAAAATAATCATGACCTTAGGTTCATCACCATATGATATATACTTCAAAACTTATGGCTAAAGTACTCAAACTCTTTTCTACAAATAACTCACTCAGAAATCCAATAAGCCTCAAAATATAGTCATGGAAAAATAACCTAAAAAACTTATATAATAAATATAAAATACTTTAAATTCATTTAAATTATCCTAAAACATCCTCAAAATAACCTCAAACATATCATAATCTCTAATGTAAACTATTGGTCTTATAGACCAATATACTGACTTTCTCTCTCACAGACTTCACTCAGCTAGACAAGCCACTTTGGACTCAATATTAAAACCTATTAAAATAAATTAAAATATTGTTAAAATCATGGATATATAATTAAATTCCCAAAAAATATCATTATGTGAACTATATATATCAAATCATGGCATAGAGTCTCAAACCCATCAATGTAACTTGCTTACCTAGATTTATTAGTTTTTCTTAAAACATAGTCATGGTGACAATGACCTTCAAAACTTGTGTAGACACTTTTAGAGACTTATTATTCATCTAGATTATCTTATGAGATAATTATTAAAGTCTTATATATAAATATACTATACTAAATGTTAATATTGGTCTTTGTAGACCAATCTCACAACCTCACACCTTCACTATCTTATCTACACTAGATAGGTCTATTAGCAATAGGTCAACTTGTATGACTAGTTTATCATAAATAAAATATATAACCTAGTCAAAAAACACCATGTACACAAACTAAAATTATCACACTTTAACCTCCATCCATTTGCATACTTTGACTTGGTCAACTCTATTTGTTACATCAAATTTCCTAGAAACAAGAACTTTCCTATAGAATTTTCTAACTCACCTAAGAAAATAATCACATATAGAGGTTATTTATATAATTTAATACAACCTAAAATCACTATTATATCAATAACAATCCATTATAGTAACTTTATAAAAATATCTTCAACATCGGGTCATTGTTAGGGTTCATTGAGTGTTTAAACCATCTTCCAGTCTTAGCAATCATTCATAAAGCTTAGCCCCTTATTCCAAAAACCAATGTTTTAAAATTTTATCTAAGACCCTTACCCATCCAACATGAATATCTTAGGTCCTCATTATGATTTTTCACATGCCATTAAGCACATAAAAACCCTTATCAGGTAGACAACTCTTTGTTTTATGCACTTAAGAGACCTTAAGACACTTATTATTACTTTAAACTTTAATTTTTGACTTTAAACTTCATTAACATGCTTAAAAAATATTTATTTACCTTTTTCAAAGTTTAACTTATCACCCATGACTTGGAAACTAATCTTGATACCTCATTAGGCCACCATCTCTCTTTGCTCTCTAGGTTTTAACCTACAAGTCTTATTAGGTCTTGAAACTAACCTTCAAACCTATTTCCACCTCAATTACATTCTAACATAGAATATCACATTCTCAAAAAATGTCAAACATCCTTCATTTTCCTTAAAATACCTTGTGACACCTCATTAGGTTAGGTAGGGTCTAAACCTAGTCTAGTTATAGATTTGGGTTTAAGGCCTTACCCCTACAAGCTTACCTTGACATTTTCCTAAGTAATCCATCACCTAATATACCTTCTCAATTAACCTCATTATCATCTTATTTATATATTCAATATAAAATATTCATATCTTGATGGATCATCTTCAGAGTTGCTTACATATATTTTTAGAGCTACCTAGGTGGATCTTCAAAGCTTCAACAAAATGTCTTTAGAGCTACCTGATGGATCTTTGGAGATTAACTAAGGATATTAATAGCTCACTGTGTTCTATGTTGAGTCTTTATATCAGGGATATAATATCATACCCCACACACCATGCATCTTGACATTAATGACATCAACCTTGACATCAATGACAACTCTTCATAATAACAAAAACAATGCTCAACAATCTCACCCTTTGTCATTGATGGTAAACCATATTAAACATTGATCATCCTTATCTCCCCATACTAGTATTTCTCCCCCTTTAACATAAATGAAAAAGTTATTTCTAAAATTCTTTGGATCACACTCCTAGCAACTAAATACTCAACACACAAAACTTATGAGTTTATTAGACATAAAACAAACATGTTCCCTCTATTTCCATGCATACCTTATTTGAATAACTCACCTGTTATTAGAGATAATGATCATGATTATTTCCCCCTTAGTAATTGAATTTTTAAATGATTTCTAGGGTAGTAATTATACCCAATTCCTATCTTAAGAGTTCACAAATTACCTTTGGAAGTGGTTTGGTTAGGATGTCTATAATATGATCCTATATAGAAACATATTCAAGTTTGACACTTTGTTAACTTACCTAATCTTTTAGAAAATGATAACTAATGGGAATATGTTTTCTCTATGAATACATGATAGGGTTATTTGAGATGCTTATAGCACCTGTGTTATCATAATAGATAGGGCTAGGACCATCATACTCCACCTTGTAGTCTTTTAGGGTCTATCTCATCCATAAGACCTAAATGCAACATGAAGTTACTACAATGTACTCAAACTCACAAGTGGACAAGGATACTAATGGTTGCTTCTTTCTTATCCATGAAACTAAGTGCCTACCTAGGAAGAAAGCTCCTCTACTATTACTCTTCCTATCATATATACTTATTTCCCAATCTATATCTATGTAGGCTATCAAATTAAAATCTTTGGTTCTTGGATACCACAATCCATACTATATAGTCCCCTTGAGATACCTAAGTATCCTTTTGACTACTTATAGATTATTCTTCTTTGGATCTTATTGAAACCTTTCCATAAGAACTACTACTTGCATGATGTTAGGTATAGATAAATTGGTATACAATAAAATTTTAATAATTGACCTATATGACATCTAATTGACCTTTGAAGACTCATCTTCCTTGTTTAACTTACATCATGTGATCATGGGTTTACTAACTTCTTTGCAATCCTCCATCTCAAACGTCTTCAACATCTCTATTATGTACTTGGTTTGTGAAATGAATATACCTTTCTCATAGATTTATTTACAACCCAAGAAATAATGATATTTATCCTAACATGGACATCTAAAATTCTTTCTTCATCACCTATATAAAGGCCTTTGTCATGTTCTCATTATTTCCAACAAAGATGATGTCATCCACATAGACAACTAATATTAGCTAATGGTCATCTTCTACCTTGATGTATATATTACTATCTACAACTCCTCTTTTTAATCCTTAATATAATAGATACTTTTCCAACCTATCATATCAATCTCTAAGAGCTTACTTTAAACCATAGATATCCTTTTTCAATATAAAAACATAGTCTTTATCATATGATAGTAAGAACCCTTAAGGTTACTCAATGCATACTTCTTCTAAATTCCCATTTAAAAAGGTATATTTGACATCCATCTAGTATACCTTGAATCTTTTGAATCCTGCATAAACTATAAATAATTTGATGGCCTCCAATCTTGCTACTAATACAAAGGCCTCTTCAAATTCTACCCCTTCAACTTGTGCAAATCCCTTTCATACCAATATATCCTTGTTCCTAGTGATCTCTCCATCTTCATTCAACCTATTTCTAATCATCCATTTTTTGTCAATGACATTTTTGTCTTTAGGTCTAGTAACTAGTTCCCAAGTCTCATTCTTCTCTATTTGATCTAACTCCTCATTAATAATACCTATACCAAATGTGTATTTGATTATTTATATAAGACTCTTAGGTTAAATCTTGGATAAGAGAGTAACATTCTCTTGATTTATATTATTTACCAATGTTTTCCTTATTTTCATACTTGCATTCTTGTTGCCAATGATTTGAGATTTATGATGATCTCTTTGAATCTATCCTGAGGGTCCTTTTGAGTCCTATCTCTCTTTAAATTATTATTCTTCTTTATTAACCTTATATTATTCTCATCATTCTTGAATTCTAAGTTCTCTAAACTATTCTTTGATCATGAATGAAATTTCCTTATCTCATCAATATTTACATTGTTACTTTCCACTATCTTTTATAGTCTCTTGTTATAACATCTATAGGCTAAGTTCATTAATGAGTATCCTAGGAATATGCCTTCATTATATCTGTAATCAAACTTACCCAAGTCTTAATCATCTCTTTTGATGAAACATCTACTCCTAAATGCTCTAACATATTCTACATTTTTAGTTCTACCATTCCATAGTTCATAAGGAGGCCTATTGCCATTAGTCCTTATCTATCCTCTATTCAGAATGTAGATAATAATGCTTACTACCTCTCTCTATTATCTATCATAAAATATAGACACATTCAACATAGTTCTATCCATGTCTTGAACCATCCTATTATTCCTTTCCACTACCCCATTTTGTTGAGGTGTCTTAGTTATTAAGAATTGTCTCCTTATTCCATGAACCTCACAGAAGTGATCAAACTCTTTAGACCAAAAATATCCTTCTCTATCATATATTATTCAATTAATCTTCAATTTATTATCATTCTCAATAAGGTCCTTCAATGTATTGAACTTGTCAAGATCTTTTGATTTCTCTTTTAGGAATGCAACCCAAGTCATTTTTATGTAATGATAAATGAGTAACATGAAGTAACTATCTCTTTGAATGCTTTGAATTATTTTAGGCCCACATAGATTAATGTATATTAACTCCAAAGGTTTTATGGTAGATTACTCCTTTTACTTGAACCTTCTTTTAGTCTTCTTACCATGTTGACATGCCTTGAAAAGTATGTTTTTAGGTTTGATGATCTTAGGCATGTTCTTCACAGACTTCTTAGTTCTAATTCTAAATAGATTGTCAAGGTTTAGGTGACCTAGCCTTCTATATCATATCTAAATTTCATATATATTTCTCATGAAACATCTCTCTTCTTGATCTCATTCAATACATATAGGTTGTTCTCAATCCTCTTGGCATTGGTAATTAGCCTTCCTAATTTGGATCTCATTATCTCACATCCTCTGTCATGAAAGGTAAGTGTGTGTCCTTGATTTCACATTTGACTTGCATTGAAAATATTATGTCTCAATCCTTCCACATACAACACATTTTATGTCTTGGTCTTTCCATTATCCAAATGTAAGACACCCTTGCCAACTATAGTGGTAGTTTTGTTGTCTCCAAACCTCAATGTCCCTGAAGCATTCTTATTTAATGAGATGAAATTATTTTTTTCTCTTATCATGTGACTTGAGAAACCACTATCTATATACCATTTCATTCCTTCATCTTGAATGTGAAATTCAATCTGAGTTAGCATAGAATCCTCTTTGGTCTTATGTTCATCCTTCACAAATAGTCCATCTTACCTCTTGAGCTCAATATGTTTTATCCTAACTTGTTTTGTAATCCATACCAATATTTGACCCTTTTTTGTGAATTCTAGGATCTTTATATGTCTTGTTGAATCTTATATGCCTTCCAATTTTATTATAGTAAAAACTTGCAATGTGTCTTGTATTGTGACCTATGTATAAAACAACATTCGTGTACTTACCATGGTTCCAAGATGGATTATGATTTATTGTATTGGGTTGCCTTATTAGTTTTTTTATGTTGATATTCTTGACTTTTTATGACTGCTCAAACTCTCTCTCAACCTTGCTCATTTTTTCTATTAGCTTCACATGTTCAACCTTGAACTAGTCATACTCAAATTCTTTTGACTTAAACCTTGTGTTGACATATTCTAAATAACTATTGATATAATTTATAGTCTTATTTTGATGCTTAAAATCATCAAGGGTTTTTATGAGCTCAATTTTAAGGTCTACTTATTCATCATACATATTTTTTTCCTTGTTGATCACAAGACATTTTGTGCTTCTTAGGATACCTTCAAGTTGTTAAACTTGTCACAAAGGTCCAATATCTAATACCAATTGTTAAAAGTACAATGAATGAGAGGGGGGTTGAATTAGTCTTCAAAATATTTCATTCAATTCCACTTATAATTCATGAATCATTGAAACAATATAGTGAACTAACAAAAACATCAATAACCATTCATATGAGCATGCGATAATAGAATAACACATAGAACACTAATATAAATGGGAAAACCTCAAGGGGAATAAAACCAATTGATATATACAAATGGACTACTATTCCAAAAAATAAAATATCAATTTTAGTGAAGTACCAACTCCACATGGAGCACCAACCCCAACTAGCTAATGATGAAATTCATGTATGAATCAATAAACATAGATATAGAAGATAGTTAATGATAAAAACATAAAAAAATAAACCTAGATTAATTAAACACATAGAGATACATGAATTATCATGGGAAAACCTCTATGAGGTAAAAAAACTCACCAAAAGTGATTTTCATTATTGAGAAACAAAGTACCCTAATACAACTTCTCTTCTCACTTATCTCCAAAATAACCTTCACAAAACTCTTGAGTAGATTCCCATGAATAATCCCATGAATCTAAATATGAAATAACCAATAGGTGTAAACCCTATTAAATAGGTGATTTTGAATGGAGGTAACCATTGTGAATAACAGGTCCAACCATCCTGAAGAGTAATTAAAAATATTGGTAACTATTAAATAATTATAATAATGTTATTTATTTTCATGAAGTTTTCACCTCTTGTTAATAAGTTTAAATAATCACCAATCAATCATTAAATTCTCTAACACTCCCCCTTAATGTTAAGTGGGGATAAAAGCCATTGTCACCATAAAAGAATTATACTATGTGCAAAAATTGAAGGATTTTGAAACCTTCATCATGCCAAAAGTCACCTTTTGAAACAAAAGGAATTATAATCTATAAATGACTCAAAATTAAATTTAGGATAGCATGATTGTGTGATTAGATCTCATGAAAAATCACTAAGCATATTTGGATCCTTTCATAACATAAGGACCTCCATTACAAATTATACTATTTAATGTATTGGGGTAAAAAAGTAAGACTTCCACATAAAGTTTATTCAAATCACATAATTTCCATACAAATCTTACAATGAGAATAATTATAGATAAATAGAAGAAACAAATGGTTGTTAGGAAGTTGCATTGTCATGCACACTCCCCCTCAATGGCAACTTTGAGAGGCCCAACATTTCATAAAATTGACAAAACGTGGTAGCACCAAGTAGTTTTGTGAAGATATCACCATTGAGGACTTTCTCTTGGATGAAATGCACATGAACTTCAATGTGTTTGCTTTTTTGGTGTTGCACTAGATTTTTTGCCAAAGCTATACACTTTGGTTATCATAAAGAAGAATGGTACTCTGAGAAACATCCAAATGAAGTTCTCCCAAAATTATTCACAGCCATATGTCTTCTTTAATATATTACATATCACTTTAATAGAGAGATAATAGGTTGATTCTTGATACTTCAATTGATAACACCTTTACCAAACTTAAACATATATCCAGAAGTAGATTTATAATCTAAAGTATCACCAGTATGGTTAGCATCACAATACTGATATAAATTAGAATTATCAATGGATGAATAAAATAAACCATAGTTTAGATTTAATTTGATATAATGAATAATACGTTTAGATAGTTTCCAATGATCCAACTAAGGATCATGCATAAATCTAGAGAAAAAACTAACATATGAAATATCTAGCCTAGTAATGGTTAGATAAATCAAAATTCTAATAGGAATTCATGTATGAAGAAACACACATGGATATATAATATAGTTAATGATTAAATCATAAAAAAATTAACTTGGATCAATTAAACACATGGAGACACATGAATTATCTTAGGAAAACTCTAAGGTAAAAAACCCACCAAAAGTGATTTTCATTATTGAGAAACAAAGTACCCCAATATAAATTATCTTCTCACTTCTTTTCTTCAAAATAAACTTCAAAAAACTTTTGAGTAAATTCCCATGAATCTGAATATGAAATAACCAATAAAAGTAACCCTATATTATACTTAATTTTAAAAGGAGGTGATCGTTGTGAATAACGGGTCCAACCATTTCAAAGAGTCATTAAAATAATTGATAACTATTAAATAATTATACTAATGTTATTTATTTTCATGAGGGTTATACCTTGTTTTATTAAATAATATGTTATTATTATTATTATTATTTAATAAATAACCAATATAGACTAAGGGTTAAATAATCACCACTTAGTCATTAAATTCTCTAATAACTAAGCACCAACCCGGCTAAGCTTTATAAAGCACCAAATTTAAATGAGGAACTAAACCCATAAATGGATCAACACCAACTTATCCACCTTATTTATTGAAGCACCAAATTCACATGGAGTACTAACCCCAACCAGCCAAGCACCAACTCGACTAAACTTTAGCAACCACCCACATACAAGGAGACACCAACCCCCTAGATGATTTAGCATAAACTCAACCACATTTAAAATTTGATCACTTTAAAAACACTTTGTTACTCATATAACATATGATGATATTCTTCTTCAACTCTTCTCATTCTTTTATCCCTCTCAAACTACCTTATAGGCTTCTTCTCTCATTTAAGTCTCTTCAAGATTGATTAGGTCATAAGACCTTGATATTCATCTATAATACCCATGTTATATCTTCATGATAATTTATATACACCCCTATTATGTTTTAAAATACCTCCTTATTCTCTTGAATGTGTTATTTCCTATACTTTCACTCTTTAATTCTCTGACCAAACAATTAGGCCTATTAGGCTTTGTTCTTATACAATCATTTAGCTCACACACCTATTGGTTGATGATAAAAACATCCAAACTTTTATTACCAATATTATGACACATTTCATATATGAATAAATTATTATAATAGGTTGGCCACAACTTAAAATACCAAAACCTCTTTTTGGCCTTAAGGAGACCTAATTCAATTTGGCCTTCATTATTACATGTTACCCTTTGATATCCTTCGAACACTTTAAAAAACCATACATAGTAGGGAAAATTTATATACCACTAAAATAAAATTTATCCAACTTTAATTTATGTCCAAAACACCTTTTAGGTCCAACCACCACTTGAACCTTTTCTCAAAATAATGTTCACAATAGGCCTGTGCATACATAAAAACTTTATCTTAAACAAATGAAGCATAAGAACCATTTTTAAAAAACCATGGAAAAAAATAATATATACATAATAATAATGACCTTATGGTAATCAACATATTATTTATACTTCACAACTCAAGGCTAAATTACTTAAACTATTCTCTGTAGATAGCTCACTCAAAACTACTAACAAGCCTCAAAACATAGGCATGGAAACAATGATAGAAAAAACCTGTATAATAACTTTCAAAGACTTTAAAATAATTTATATGATCTTATAAAATCTTAATAATAACCTAAAAAAATGTATCATAATTTATAATGGAAACTATTGGTCTTATAGACCAATCTATTGACTTTCTCTCTCATAGACTTCACTCAGCGAGACAAGCTAGTTTAGCTTTAATGTTCTAACCTGTTACACTAAATATTTATAGATAATTAAATTCCCAAAAAAAAACATTATATAAATTATATATCAACTCATGGCATAGATTCTCAAACCCATTACTATAACTTGCTTACCCAGGTCTGCCAATTTTCCTTAAAACATAGTCATGGTGATAATGACCTTCAAAACTTATGTATACACTTTCCAATACTTATTATGAATGTGTATTATCTTATGAGATAATTATAAAACTCTCATATATAAATATACTATAGTAAAATGGAAATATTGGTCTTTGCATACCAATCTCACAACCTCACACCTTCACTGTCGTATCTACACTAGACAGGTCTAGTAGTGATAGGTCAACTTGTATGAAAAATTTGAATACCTAAAATGTATAAAATACTCAAAAAACACCATGGAAATAAACTAAAAGTCTCACACTTTTACCTCCATCTATTTTCATACTAACTTGGTCAACTCTATCTGCTACAACAAATTTCCTAGAAATAAGCACTTTCTTATAGAGTCTGCTCACTCACTTGAGAAACCAATCACACCTAGAGGTTCCTGAGAGATTTTAATACAACCTAAAATAAATTTTATATCCATAAAAAAACATTATAGGTACTTTAGAATAAGATATTAAATAATGGGTTATTATTAGGGTTCTTTGAGGGTTTAAACCAGCTTCTAACCTTAATGATCATTCATAAATATTATCCCCTTATAGAAACCAATAATTGTAAATTTGAGATAAAAACCTTCCCCATATACCATTAATATATCAAGTCCTCATTTTTATTCTACACATGCCAACCAATACTTGAAAAAACCATATTGGGTAGAAAACTCTTCATTCTATGCACTTGAGAGAGCTTAAGACACTTATTATTGATTTAACCTTCATTTTTTGACCTAAAAATTCATGAACTTGCTTAAAACAAATTTAATCTCCTTTTTCAATTCTTACCTTCTCACCCATGCCCTAAAAATTGATCCTCATACCTCATTAGGCCACCATCTCTCTTTGCTCTCTAGGTTTTGACTTGCAAGTCATATTAGGTCTTGAAACTAGACTTAAAAACTCTTTACACCTCACTTATATGATAACACATCATCTAAAATTATCAAAAAATGTCAAAAATCCTTTATTTTCCTTGATAATACCTCATGACACCTCATTAGGTTAGATAGGGTCTAGAACTAGTCTAGTTGTAGATTTGGGTTTAAGGCCTTACCCTTCTAGGCTTGCCTTGACATTCTCATTAATAATTCATATCAAGAATATAATCATATAAACCACACACCATGAATATTAACATCAATGAAATTAACCTTCACATCAAATAATATCAACCTTGACATCAATGATAACACTTCAAAATAATAGAAATAATGTCTAATAAGAGGAGGAAAAGGGGTACCTATGGAGATACTAGTGATCAAGCTCAAGCCTCAGCATGATATACCATGGGATATTTTAACATGATAGCAAGAGGTAGTGGGGTAAAGAGTAGGTGATGTATGTCAATGTAAGAGCACAATAAGAACCACAATAGAGATAACAACAGTCATTGTGTGCTCATTAGAGATAAATGAACCATCAATGTGAGGAGATTTAGTTGATACATATTTGTAGAGGGATCCAAAAATAACTCTAGGACATAGTTGGTTCATTGAGAGACAATTGAGGAGACGATTGTGGTGGGTTTGATTGGTGACTCCTAGATATACATTAGTTTGAAGGTAGCCAATGGAAGAAGTGCTCATTAGGTGAGAAGATGGGGAGATCATGATGAATGACACTAGAAATGGTGAGAAATGTTATAATTTGATTTAAGTTTTTGATATATAACACTAGTTGTATTATGATTATGATAGACATATGATTTTAGATACATATATGTGATCTGATGTCTATCTAGTTTTGATTTT
Source organism: Torreya grandis (assembly GCA_037957365.1). NCBI lineage: Eukaryota > Viridiplantae > Streptophyta > Pinopsida > Cupressales > Taxaceae > Torreya > Torreya grandis. Next base: position 474,964 of record JARHVA010006931.1, on the reverse strand, counting down.
GTATATTTGATGATAGAGGAGGTCATATGGGGAGCCCTAGTTATAATTGTGCACCATGACATTTTGTATGGGGTGATTTCACCATAAAACAATACCAATATAGATAATATTGACATTACATCTACCCCTACCTATGTAGGCTAGTTTATAATAGTGGGAGAGGCCATAAAGTAGTTACAGGTATGCAGTGATGGGTTAAATCCACCGACAGGGCTGGGCACTAGAGAGGCATAGGTCTTATAGGACCTAACATAAGAGAGAGCCATGCACATGGTGAACACCATCTATTTAGAATAGGTATAGGCCCAGATGGACATTCTATATAGATAGGTTGCTGGATAGAGATTTTAGACTACCTCTTTATAGCATACTATTTAGAGGGGTTTGATGGGATCGAAACTCCCCAGAGCTCTGATACAACTTGTCAGAATTAAGAACACACATGATTACCTTTGTATAAGCAACTTAAACATGCAGAAATAACTAGAAGAAAAAATAACTATCAATGAGAAAACACACAAAATATGAGAGGCAACAACAATTGTATTCAACTCATTACAAAGGAAATTACAATCAAGAGATCACACTCTTCTTCCACCTCTATGAGGCTTCCTCCTTAAGGGCTCCAAGTAATCTTCCCACCTAAGTAATCTTCTCTCATAGGTCACAACACATAGCTAACACAAGTTGTTGTTTACCTCATTGTACATCTGTATAATCAAGTACAAACTAGTACTCCAAGTAGATATCACCATGATCCTGCTGATGTATTGCTGTCACCTTAGACCCTGGCCAACCGCTGATCTCGTTCTGACCCTCACATTCACACACCTCCTTGTAGACCAACTTGATATTACTTACACATACATGGGGAATCCTACATGATTCCACCATGGGAAGAACTCTCCAAGCTCCACACTTGGATTCTCCAAGTTCAACACTTAACAATACAGCCCATGAGTCTATTATATAGATCTCATGCATACACTTAATTTAGACAAGTGGCTCAAAGACTCAAATTGGTCTTTATCATGCAAACAACGTATTCACTTAACTAACTATCTGTCAACAATAGTTTTGACCAACACAGGTGACTGACATCGGTCCCTGCCTACCTGGATGTGACCGACATCGGCCGATCTCCCATCGATGTCGATTTCCCTTCTGCATCCCCTAACTGACGTCGGTTTTGGCCTACTGATGCTAGTGACTATCATGCATAGAAAACCTCCCTATTTTCCTAGGTGAAGCTTTTAGCTCCACACCCTAATAATCTCCCACTTGGAGATAAAGAGCTGCACCTGTACCCAAACTAGTACTCTGTCCAATCTGCATCCTGGCTTGTATTCCTCTTCAAGCTCCCACTTGAAGACAACCCACCACACTCCTTGTGTTGTTAATCTTATGCCTAACTTTTTTCATCCTCAGCTTGCCTTCTTCTGCCATTATTATACTCCCACTCAATCATCAACCCCTGTGAGTAACCTATAATCAACAACACTTAATAGATTTGGGCCATCTGTTAGTCAAACTCACTCTGAGAATGTCCAACCTCGCTCTGATACCATTTGATGGGACTGAAACTCCCCAGAGCTTTGACACAACTTGTCAAAATTAAGAGCACACATGATTACCTTTGTATAAGCAACTTAAACATGCGAAAATAACCAAAAGAACAAATAACTATCAATGAGAAAACACACAGAATATGAGAGGCAACACACAATTGTATTCAACTCATTACAAAGGAAATTACAATCAAGAGATCACACTCTTCTTCCACCTCTGTAAGGCTTCCTCCTCAAGGGCTCCAAGTAATCTTCCCACCTGAGTAATCTTCTCTCATAGGTCACAACACACAGCTAACACAAGCTGTTGTTTGCCTCATTATACATCTGTAAAATCGAGTATGAACTGGTACTCCAAGTAGATCTCACCATGATCCTGTTGATGTATTGCTGTCACCTTGGACCCTGGCCAACCGCTGATCTCGTTCTGACCCTCACATTCACACACCTCCTTGCAGACCAACCTGATCTTACTTACACATACATGGGGAATCCTACATGATTCCACCATGGGAAGAACTCTCTAAGCTCCACACTTGGATTCTCTAAGTTCAACACTTAATAATATAGCCCATGAGTCTATTATATAGATCTCATGTATACACTTAATTTAGACAAGTAGCTCAAAGACTTGAACTGGTCTTTATCATGTAAACAACGTGTTCACTTAACTGACTGTCTGTCAATAGTAGTTTTGACTGCCACAAGTGATCGATGTCGGTCCCTGCCTACCTAGATGTGACCAACGTCGGCCGATCTCCCGCCAATGTCGGTTTCCCTTCTGCGTCCCCTAATCGACATCATTTTTGGCCTACCGATGCCGAGGACTGTCATGCACAAAAAACCTCCCTATTTGCCTAGGTGAAGATTTTAGCTCCACACCCTAACAGGGTCATTTTTAGGCATATATGGACAATGTGTCTAAGCCACAAGATATACACGATAGATCACAACCTTAGAGTTATAGTTATTGTAATTTTTACCTTGTATCATGAGTTGTACTTGTATTTGGATGTAGATGCATGGATATATTTCCTTTCTAGCACATGTATTTAGATTTTTTTGTATATTATATGGAAAATATGTGATGTGTGTTTTCTTTTCTAGCATTATATGATACACATGTATGGTTAAAAATAAAAAGGTAAAAAATATTTGGAAAAGTATAATTAATAAAAATAAATGTAATACACACTATATCATGATGGGAAATGTGTAATAATAAAATATGACTAAATATAATACACCAAAAGGGTGGTAAAAAATAACAAATGTTTTTAAACCATGTAAAAGATTGTAGTAAATTAAAACAAGCAAAAATCACACAACATCACATTGGGAAGTATGAAAATATTATAATAAAATGGAAAGCACATGAAAACCCAATGGTATAAAAACAAAATAATTAATTTGAACAATAATATTAAATAAATATGGGAAGTAAAAAATAAAGACAAATTTTAAAAGTAAATTAAATTAATCACATTGATTTAAATTGGGAAGTATTAATAATTTAATAAAATAGTTGTAAGTATACATGTAATTGGAAAATAAGAAGATAAAAGTGAAATAGGTTATGTAGTAAGCACAAAACATACTAAATCACAATGAGAAGTATGTCAATGATGTGTAACTCATAATCAAACATTACTTATCTCAAATTTGATGCATGTAATTTCATTGTAACTTATAGTAGGAATTAGGTATTGGAATATTTTGTGAGGAGGGCCTAGTATTATCCATGGTATTACACTAAAAATCACAAAGGGAATACAGAGGAGGTGGAAATAACTATGGGAATGATTTTTAAAAATGTTTATAATTTGGTAATTTTTTAGGAGGGCCTAGTCCTATCCATGGTATTACATTACAACTCATAAAGGGAAACCCTAGGGGGAATGATCAGCTAAAAAAATGATATTTCTCAAGGGGAAATATTAGGAATGTTGTAATGAAAGAGGAAATGTAAAAATCATGGCATAGGCTTCTATGATAATACCTTAGGAAACATGAGTGATACTAGGTACAAAAGAGAGACACTAAGAGTCTAGTGACCATCAAAATACAAAGGATACCTACTCATAATAAGCACAAAGCTGTATAGGAAAATAGGTGAGATATTAATATCAAATCATGCTGGTTATATGAATAAAAAAAGTAAAATGGACCTACTTTCCCACAACATGTTTCCTATTTCTTAGGACCTCTTACTAAGTCATTGGTCTAATATGAATATTGGGTACTTATGTGAGAAAGTAGGTAGCACTATAATATTTTTTATTCTCTTTTCCCAATATACTATCCTTTTGCACCCCAATGGACCTCAACTCTATCATTAAGTCAACTTTATAGTTTGGTCTTTGATTATAAAAAGGATATGTGTTATGATTCACATATTTTAGTGTGAATTGAGTTTAAAATTTGTAAGTTGCCTTTTTTATCACTACTTTTTGCTTAAATGATTTGGAGTTTAATTTTTTATGTTTTTTATGAGTCCTCATCCATACAGGTTCAGACTAACCAACATGAGTGATAAAAGTGATACACATGAATGAGCTTTAGAATTTGGTTAAAGGAAGCTAAGTATCTAAATATATTATTTAATAAACACTTAGGCTTAGCTATGATCCAATACAAAATCTCAAGTTTCAACCATGTTTATTATTAGTATATGAAAGGATTATAAAGGAATAAATGGAGATCTAAAGTAGATTGATAGAATAGAAGTATAATGAAACATCTTATTTTCTAACTGATCATATGGTAAATAAATATTTACTAATGGTATTTAGGTTGGTATAACCATGTCATAATAATAATTATATGATTTTTTGAGATAAGATAGGAAACAATAAATTAAAGAGGAAATAAATCCATGAAAGAAAGGAATGCATAGACATAAGTGTCTGATTATGGAAATAATGAAAATAATACATAAGAAGAAGAAAATGAAGCCATATAAAATACACAAAGCATAATATAAATATCCATGTGAAATATATAGGTGAAACTAAATTTGACATAATAAAATGATATGAGATATATATAAGTGGATCACAAGTCTAATCCAAAATTAAAATAAAGAACAAAGTGTAAGAACAAAAAGTCATGTTCATAAATATTGAAAAGTTTTCCCATAAATATTATCCATGACATCTAAAACATATCTATGAAGATGGATCCTAATGATATCTAGAGTCTCATCAATCCTCATTTAAATTTGTGTAAATAACTCTCTTTGAATTTCCTTAATATAAAATGTAGGTGTAGTTAAAGGATCATACTCATGAGGGCTCTCATGCATAGAATAATCAAGGTGAGGAATAGGTGATAGAAGAGTAATGGTATCTATGGGATGATAAGGAGTCAACACTAGTGGAGAAGAAGGATCCTCAAGTGGAGAGGGGACCACAAGTAGGGAGGAAGGTACCATGGGGAAAAATGGGAAAACTTCTTACCTGGGCAACTTGTGGAAGGAGAAATAACTAGTGTAGGTATCATCTAAAGGTGATCATGAAGGTGTATGAAAATAGTCATTATGATGGGTACTACATAAGTGTCAAAGATAATATACCTCCCCATATTTGGGGATACTCTCTGGTAACAACTTGGGAGGAGGTATAGCCTTGTATTTTGGCTAAGCAAGGGTAGGACACAATGTGTCAATATATTTCCAAAGATTTCAATAATGGGTGGAAAAATGATTATCTATTCCCTAGAAGAAACATAAACACTTATTATTATACTTTGGCAGTCTATTAACAAAATAGGTAGAAAGAGAATCTGAGGATGATATATATAACTAACACTCTCTCATCTAATGACTTGTAATTTTATTAATATCAAAATATGGTTGATTGGTCCATTGGGTAGGTATGGGATTAAGATATGACAAAGGAAGAAGGCCATTACCAAGGGAAGGTGGGGCTAAAATTAAAACCAAAATAGGATCATCTAAAGGTAAATAAGGATTATAATAAGGATGAGGTTAAATTAAAGGTGAAGATGGATGCATGGAAGGGTTAAGAGCAATAGCTAACATATCTAGGGGAAGAAAACTAGAAGTATCCGAGTATCTATTAAAATAATGACCATTTATGGTATGATATATGAGCATGCTTCTAAGAGGCTCTACTAAAACTAGATGTGTACCATGTGATCACTCCATTTCTACCCTATGAAAAATAGGAAGAATACTAGAGTTAGTCACTATGAAGGAAAGAATGTTATAAGATGAATAAAAAGACTAAATAAACAAGTATGATATCAAATAATCTTAACATATCTAGCCTGGACAAGTCCTCCTAAAAATGGGTCATCTAAAGCATAACCATTATCATAATAAGGTGTATGTATGCTGATGGTACATATAGGTATGACTACATCATTTAAAGTTAAATGATGAATAGAATGTCTAGTCTTAAGACCATAAGTATATTAGTGATAAGAGATTGATGGGAATGAGGTTACAAAGAGGGAGGAAGTTGGGTGATGATATGAGGGGATAGATTATAATTTATTATCTTGAGGATTATCTCATATGACTCATCATCATTATAATCTAGGAGGTTAGGTGGTATGTTCTCAATGAGTTTGAGGTGGACATTATAACCTCGAGTAGAATTGACAAGGTAACTAAAACATTGATATTTGGGATATGAGGAAAAGGTTCAAGGGTAGGAATTTTAAAAACAACATTTCTTATAATTGTTCAAAAATCCAAGGGTTTGTGTCCCTTAAAATATTATAAATAGCATCATTATGGGGAAATTTTACATATTGGCATGCAAGTGAGATGATATCCCTCATGATATGAGACTAATGACTACCAAGAAATATGTTATAAGAGAGGGAAAAGTTAAATATCACAAATTTGACATGGATGATGGTAGGAGGGATGGTAATAGGAAACCACATGCAACCTAAATGAAGCATTTTACTTTGATCGTATCTTGACATGTGATACATGTAAACTTGAGATTACATTCAAAATATCCAAGAGTTTTAATGAAATCTATTTAAACCCTAATCAATAAATGTATGCTTTACTTAGATATCACTGATTTGGATGCCAATGAATATGGGAGGATCATCCAGATGAAGCATACTTTCATTTATAATCATGGAAGTGATAGGAAACTTAAGGGAAATAGAAGTGTTTATTATTTCATCAACATGTATGCAATTATCTTCACATTGTTGAAGAGTACTATCTTCAGACCCAAATAAGGTAGCTTCACATATTACTAGAGGAGGATGAGGGATTATAATTTAAAATATAAATTTCATTATATGGTTTTGGTGATAAAGGAAGTTCACATTAATTCATCAATGGGAGATGATAAAGTTCTGTGATGGCATCCTATTCATCATAACCCATGAGGGAATTTCTAGATATAGGTGCATAATTTTTCAAGAGCTCATATGAAGTAGGGTTAGAAGTTTAATCAAACTTTTGTTGGTAATATGTAGTTGGTTTAGGTTGAGGATAAATTGGTTGATTGTTTAGAGGTAGTGGGATGGTTGATTGAGTTATTTCTTGTGATTGGGATGAATAAATACTATTGGAAGTGTTGGGAATGTTTTCAAGAGGTGTAGATGTTGGAGGAAGAGTAGAGATAGTTTTAAAGGTATTATCTAGTTGAGTTGGTGAATGTGGTTCTTATAAAGTTATAAATTCCTCTTTCCCCAACTATGTGAGGTGATATGGGTAAGTATCTTGAATGATGTAGAACATTTGAGAGGTTTGATGCATAGGTGCTAGATTAAAGTTGATAAAAGCAACTAATATTCACATGTTATTCATATTTACCACATTTTATTCATTAGTAGTGATATCTATAAGACTTTTAAAATTATTTTAAAAATAAGTAGGCTTGTTATTACTATCTTAATGATTGGGAAGAGGATCTTTGTATATATAAAGATGAGTATTAACTTGGTTTAAAGCTTTATTTTTGTTTTGTTTTTCATGGGATTTAAAATCAATGTCATGTTTTTATTGTCACTTGTGAATGATTGATTAATGATCAAAGTTTGTTCCAAGAATAAATTCTATATATAGATTACATAATTGTCTACAAGTATCATGAGAGTGGTCCCAACTTGCATGAAACCAACATAATTTATTCTGATCATACCATGTTTTCATTGGATGAGTGGGGTCAAGATATCATAGTAAAGTCCTTGGAAGATGATTTTGAATATTTTTTAGGGGCAATGGTTTTTATAAATTTATGTTATTCATTTGAGAATAGGTAGGATTAGAAGTGTTATTTAGAGGAGGAGCATACTCCATAGTGTTATTAGGAGTGATGGCTTAAGTATTGTGAATAGTGTCATAAGTATCAGTAATGCCATTATTGGTAGCATTATGCTTTTTATTTTTAATTATCATGTGAGTGCCCACAATAGGTTGAGATGGTTCAAATTGGTGTATGAGAAAATCTTTTCACTTAGCTTGGTCGAGGGCTTTTTTCTAAAGTTTTTGGGGAGAGAATCCTAACTTGATATTGTAACTTGGGATATAGATCATTAGGGAATATGTTATCATTTGAAATATTGTTTTCACATTTTTTAGACATGTTTTCCATCATTTGATGAAATATTATGCCATTTCAGTCTCAAGTTGTTTAAAATTTATAAAGTGAGATAAGTTATTATAAGGGAGATGACTAGTTTTAAACTCTTGTACTATGGAGTTAACCAAATCTTCCAAGATAGTGATAAAATGGTTTTTTAGTTGATTTTACCAATATAAATCATGTCCTAAGAGTTTTTTATCCAATAGCTTGGTAGCAAAAAAACTATTAAGTTTGACCCAATCTTTATAGAGGTTACCAAATATTTTAAAACTTCACATGGGATTAGTAGACCCATTCTAAATGATGGTAGGTGTGATTAATATTATGTTTATATTATAAATTTGAGGTAAAATGGGTTCATTTTGGATATTTTTTATTGTTTTATTAATTAGGGGTGGTTAAGGAATAAGGTTACCATGGGAATCCCTAAGGGGTGGAGGAGGAGGGCATTTAGATTTTGTGCTCCCCATGAACCCTATTGGGGTTGATTTTGAAGGTTAATGAGAAGGTTTTACATCTAAATCATTTGATTTGTGTTATTGGTTTGAAAATTATGTATTTGATAAGTGTTTTTAATAAAATTTGATGAGTTTGGGCATTATTTTGACTATTATATGTAGCATGCAAAGCATTGGTATTGATATTAGTGGTTTGAGTTACACTATAAGTAGTATCATGAACCACACTAGGGTTATGAGAAGCACTAGAAGAAAAAATATGAATTAGTATCATGATTAGTGTTGGTAACAAATGATGCACTAGTGGCATGATTAAGGAGGAGGGTATCAGAAAAGACCCACTAGAGGTTTAACCTACCATGTTAGTGGATATACTTGGCATGGATGTTGAAGAGGCCATTTAATAAGATGTCATGGTGTGTGAAGGATAAAAAATAAAAGGGAAAGGCTAAGAATAAAAGAAAGTGTCTCCCCCAAATCTGTGAGAGAAAGTAGGGGAGGGTGAAATAGGTTCTTCAACTTGAGGACATATCATAAGATTATAAATAGTTGAAGGGTAATTTTATCTATGTTGAGGAAATTCATTAATGAAGAATATAATTTTATGAGTGTAATATAATTCATGTTCATATTCTAAAGAGAATAAAGGACTATAAATTAAGGATGAATGAGGAGGATTCTCATAATTGGTAGTGTGAGTGGTAATTTGAACATTGCTTTCATCTAAAGTAGAATCCATAAGTTATTTTTTGTAAAACCTATTAATATAGGTAAGACTCATCATGTTTGTTGGATTTAAATATATATTATACTAAGAAAGGAAATTCATGATGAGAAAGAGAAGCTAAAGAAGTGATGGAAAGAAAAAACAAGAAATAGGTTACATAATCGAATAGGTCAATAATGTTTTATAAACTAGGGAACAAAATAGAGAATAGGAGGACATAATCATGTAGGTAAACTATGTACTATTAAATAATAAATATAGTATAAAATAAGAGGACACATTCAGATAGGTTGATTGTGTACTACTTAGATAGGGAGCTTGATAACAAATAAGATGACATAGTTAGACAAGATGAACAGTCTATAAGAGACCATGTAGATAGAGATGGTAGTGTTCTAAAAATAGAGAAAGTTTTTTTAATATGATATCTAAGTAAATTAAATTAATCACACAATAAATTATATTTATGTGATGGATCCAATTGGAACCCACAATACAAACCTTACACCAATGCTAGATAATTCAAGTTTGGTAATACAAAACATAATGATCAAAGAGAAAGCAACAACTTGAATGTAAATTCTAACTAATTACTCATTTATAAGTGATATTAAGTTATAATAAAGTTTTAAATTAATGTGATGGGAATTTATTTATAATAAGGAACTATAAGGCAATCTAATGATAGTTTGAAGAAGTTTAGGTTGAAAGGGATCTATATTGGTGATGGTACTAGCTTAGTATTGGGTCCTACCCCTTCACTTCATAATCACATAGTGATAAGTGTTTTGGGTGATTAAAAAATATATAACATCAACCACATGTTTATACTTGTCTAGAAAACAAGTTATCTTCCCCCTTGGTGATGAAATCCAAGTAGGTAGACCTTGGAAAACAAATGTTTAATGTTTTTTAGTGTTAAGTGATTTAGAAGTGTGTGAAAAAGAAAAAATAGTGTGACTAAATTGGTAAATTAAGAAACCACCTAATTAATTTATGTTTGTTACTCTAATCATGCAATAAAATGAAATGAAAGTGAATTAATTACTAGAAAAAAGGTTAATTCCTTGACTATGAAGAGTATAAAATTGGTTTAGGTGATACTATATACAAACAATGTTGAACAAAGTCGACTAGGTCTCTACTATTTTGTGCAAGCAAGATATATAAGAACATAGTAAAATAAGTTGACTATGTATTCTATATATATAATAGGTTGTATATTTTTTTCAAGTGAGTTGACCCAGTTGGATGTAGGGATGTAATTTTTTAGACTATAAAATATAAAGAAGGTAAGAATGAATCTTGGTGGGATTGAAGATTTTTAGATTTAAAATGTTTATGTTGTGATGATCAAGTGATTATTTAAAAATTCTATTAATATATTTGATTGGTTCGATAGAGTTTGTAAAATATGTGTGTTGAAAAGAAGTTGAAAATAGAATCGACTGGTTTGACTATGTTTTTAGACCTATTTACTAAAAAGGAGAACTATGAATAGAATCGACTAGTTTAAATATGTATATAATCATGTATCTAAAGAAGATAATTGTGAGAGATACTCAATCTAGTCACCTATATTTGGATGAGACTTGTACAGGCATAAAAAAGTCATTTTGGGGTGACTATGTGCTAAATTTATGCACATACTATTAGAACTATACTAATAGGTTTGATGTACTATTGAAAAAATATAAATATATAATATGAAAAAAATTAATGTGTGAAAGAAAAACTATAAGGTTTTGATTCATTTTGGGCTCACCAGAATGTATATAAAAGAGAATTTAGCTGACCAATTAATCAATCCTAGTTCAGAGAAGATAAATTCTACTTACACTTTCAATTGTTAATAAATTAGATATTCTGGGTCATGATGGAAATGGATCTAGTAGACCTAACTAAGGGATATATTGACACAATAACATCACTAGAGAGAATTCTAAAACCTCTAGTCAAGTAACACCATGTAATAACCCTAGTTAGGTCCTATGTTTTGATATTCATAAAATAAATGCAAAGAAAAATAAAATCTAATTTAGTGCTCACCAAAGCTTGTGGTACAAAGTGGGGGTAATAAACATAAAATTAAACATGAATAAAAAATTTATAATCACATCATTGTATATAAAATCCTAATGCATGGGAAAGAATTAAATATGATAATTTATCTACTCTTATAAAAGAGAAACAAAGTTAGCAATACTTACTTTTGAATAAGAACATGTCAAGAATTAATCTCTCCCTTGGCTAAGGTGATTCAAAAGAGTTTGTTGTGGTATGTAAATATAATAAGGATAAATCAGCTCTATGCTATACAAATTCTCTAATCATCCAAAATACTTCTCTATAAGATAATATCCGTGTTTCCAAAAGAAGTATTAAAACCCTAATCTATGCTCCTCAAGTAGACTGGTGGATAAGAAGATGTAAAATATATTATTATTATTTTCTCTAAATGATGTAAATAGATGTGTGTATATATTTTAATCTAACCCTAAACCTTTCTAAAAGATTAGGTAATAGGGTCGACGCAATCGACTCTATATCATTTATTGATAAAAATAAGTTAAATCTTAATTTAGGTTAGCCAAATCCAACCTAGACCTATAACATGATTTTAAAAATTTAAATATAGGTTTATCCCATGATGATAGTGTAATGTAAATTTATAAAGAAAAATTATGCTTAGGAAGGGGCTATGTAAGTTATTTAATTATTTTGAGGAGCAAGTAATAGAGGAGTCAAGGCTTAAGGAAGTACATAAGATAATATAGTGTAGATAACAAGTGGTAGTATAGGGGACAAAAATTATGAAGCACCAATTGTATGCCCACCCCTTTCATGGTTCACCCTTTGAGGTGTGCACTTAGAGAGATTGAGACTTGATAAGTTTCTATAATATAAAAGTCATCATTAATTGATAAAGTTTGAAAATATTATGTGTATATGGTATCTTCTCATTTAGAGTGTGTGACCACACACTTTAAGATTCATATGAATCTTATGACTTACCTTTTTAGTGAAATTATAATGAGTAACCTTCTTGTTACATTATAAAATTATGGCTCAAAATTATCACTGAGCATGTCAATGACACACTTTTAAACTAGGTTAGACTCATTTTGATTAGAAAACCTAGATATAATATGAAAGCAATTCAACATTGTAATTTAAAATGTACATATTTTTAGGTTATACTAAAAATAGGACAAGTGGTATTATTTTTACTAATATCCCTACCATTTATCTATTTTATAGTGGGATATCACTCACTTTATTCATAGCTTTCTCTAGATGGACTTCATGTAGACATGATGACTAAGCTTGTTATTTACACATCATTTTAGGTAATATAGTGAAAATAAGATTAGTATATTCTCATTTTATTAGAGTGGGTATTTGTCCACTCTAATGAAATGAGAATACACTAATCTTATTTGAACTCGATTGGACTCATTTTGATTAAAAAACCTAGATATAACAAGTAATTCAAATTATAATTTAACATGTAAATATTTTTTAGTTAAAGTGAAAATAGGATGAGTTGTATTATTTTTACTAATAACCTTGCCATTTATCTATTTTAGAATGGGTGGTCACCCAATATATTCATATCTTTCTCTATATGGACTTCATTTAGAAATAATGACTAATCCTATTGTTTTCATATCATTTTAGGTAATATAGTGAAAATAAGATTAGTATATTCTCATTTTATTTGAGTGAGTGGCCATCCACTTAAATAAATTGAGAATATACTCTAATATTCACATTAATATCATGAATTAATTAGTTTAAATAGGCTAAGTGACCTTATTAATAATCTTAGTAACAATTCTCATTTTCCATTGAACATGTCAATGACACTATTTTCACTTGGTTGGATTCATTTTGATTACAAAACCTATATATAATAGCAATAAGTATATAAACATTATTAACATGAAAATATTTTTATATAATAATAGTGAAAATATGATGATTAATATTGTTTTTACTAATATCCCTAACATGCTTTTGTTTTGGAGTGGGTAGTCACCCACTCTATTCATAGCCTTTTCAAAATTTATTGGACTTAGTAAAAAAATAATGACTAGGCATGTTGTTTATTTATGTAATGGTTCAAAATAGTTTCAAGTAATTATATAGTGTAAATAGGAATAATATATTATCATTTATAGTGGGATAATTCCCACTCTAAGATTCATATGAATCTAAGGACTCACTTTAGTTAAAATAGGATGAGTAACCTTCTTGTTACACTAGAAAATTATGGTTTGAGTTTTCCATTGAACATGTCAATTAAGAAAATTTGTATTCATTTGGTCTCATTTTGATTTCAAAATTTATATATAACAAGAAATTAATTCAAGATTAAAATTTAGCATGTAAAGGTTTTAAGTTACAATGCATGTAAGATGAGTATTATTGTGTTTACTAATATCATTTCATGGATATATTTTGGAGTGTGATGAGACCATAACATTTGCCATTTATATCATAAATAATAACATTTTATCTTGCATAAATCATGTTTTAAAGTGGACTTAAATGTAGTTTTAAGAACTTATGCTTATTTAAAATTAAATAAGAGATATATATATCTAGTATATTATTTAAGAATTATTACAGTATACATTGTTGATATTTATAATAAGTTCTTGAAGAATAGATGAAAAATGTTGTCTCTACATTCTAAAATGAGTCATCAAGGCAAATATCAAATTTTGAAGTGATGTAACACCAAATCATGGACAAGAATGACTCATCTTCAAAGATCATTAGTAGCTTCTAATACACATATAAATCATCTCTATATTTATTTAGTGACTCTTGATAAATATGTACTAATTACATAAGATAATCCAGGACATATAAGTAACTTTTCATCAATGAAGAATAGGTTATGTGTTTTTGTATTGGTTTGTTTGTTATTTTGGTAAGTAGAGATGCAAGAATAAAATAGACAAGTTGTGATAAAAAGGATAAACAATCATAGATAACATTAGTAAACCTAAATCCTTGGAGGGGCCTAGCAAGAGAACTAGATAGAGCTCAAGAAAGAAAGCAATGCAAGAGGGAGCCATGTCAGCGGCTACTGCCATTCAGGACACTACTGTGAAAGGTAAGGAAGTAGTGAAGATGATTTTGGAACTAGAAGAATAAATCCTAGTTCTTTTAGTTGGTTGTGATATCTGGTCTTGTTTCCTGGTTTATTGTATTCTCTTGACTTTGGAGTTGCCAGGTCTCTGTAAAACCTAGGTTCTATCTTTTGGTTTTCTTTTCTGGTGGTTTTAGGTCCATGTAAAACCTGATTTTGATACTTCTTTGAAGTAGGTTTTAGGTTTTGCCTGTGGTCATAACTGTTTCATCCTTTTACCTTTGTTTCAGGGTTTCGGGGTCCCTTCAAAACCTATTTTTACCTTAATCTAAAACATTATTAAACCTAATTTTTATTTCATATTTAGATTCTTGTCAAAAAATTAGGTAAGTTAAAAATTAGAATCATCTCAATCCAAATCTATATAGAAAATTTATGAGCATTTGAAGTTGTATCTAGAGATACATATCTTGGTTCTTGAGATGAATGGTTTAGCTATGAAGATGCATCAATTTTTCTCTATAAATGCACAAAATTAATTTTATGGTCCATAATACAAAATAAATAGCGAAGGAATATATTGGTACAAGTTTTATATATATATATATATACATACATATATATATATATATATATATATATATATACATACATACATACATATATATATATATATATATATATATATATTTCTAAAAATAAACATCAATATAAATCTACTCCATAAATCTGTAAGTTTAGAAACATGAAAGCAAAGAGCTCCAAGGATGATTGCTACTAATTTTTAGAAAGTATTTATATGAGATATATTTATATTATTTTTAAAAATAGTTATTTATAAAGAAGACAAGATATTTATATTATTTAAATGACTATGAATAGATCAACATTTAATTGTTGGAAGAAAACAAAATTTTTGAAGATTATGATTGATTTTGTCCAACAAAATCAGAAGTTGTTGGAAAGAAAACTAGGCACCTAGATTCTCTCCAAAATTTTTAAATATAATGGATTTGTAAATCTATAATTTCCCACTATTTTCTCCTTCAAAATGAATATTATTACTATTATAAGAATAATTTATGAACCAAATTTGTTAACCTAGAATAAAAAGTTAGTTATAGACTAATTTTTTAGGTTGTTCACCTAGAATATGATTTAGTCATAACTTAATTTGTTAGGTTGGTATCTTATAATAAGAGTTAGTTACAAAATGATTTTTTAGGATGTTAAGATTAATAAATTAGTTCTAAAAATGATTTTTTAAGTTGTTATTCTTAAACAAGAAGTTGTTGAATAAGCTATATTATAATTAAAACATTCTCATTCATAGAATGGTGAATAGTAATAATTATAAATTTAGAAGAAGACTATATTGAATAAAGTATTTAAGAATTTATAAAGTTTTCTATTTTTAATCCATTTTCAAAAGGAAGAGCATGGGTGTCCCATTCAACCTAAGGACAAATGTTAGTTTGTATTTATGTTTTCTAAATTATATTTATTTATGTTTTATTTTTATTTCTTAATATTTATTTTATTCTTATAATATCATATAATATATATAATAATTGGATCCATAGACCAAAAATTGTTTATTTTCTTTTCATGCAATGTGTGTTTTAATTTATACAATTTCAATTATGAAGTGTGTTTTCCATTCTGAAAAGCGTGTTTGAATTCAAGCATTTGTGTTTTTAATAAAATAACTATTATCTACAAGTATTTAATGCCCTATTGCCTATAAATATTAGAGATCAATCCTAGATTGATATTATTTAATTGAATGAATTAAATAAATGAAGATGAATGATGAAACTCATCATTTTTGGCATCATTGTTGGAGACACTAGAGTCATTAGGAAATTATGGATTTTTTTATTTTATAGAATCATATTCAACTTTTATTACAATTCTCTACTCACATTAGAAAATGAATTTGTTTGATATAATTTATTTTCCATAAATTGTGTGATTTTGATTTTTATTAACGTGTGTTTTAATTTTCAGTAATTAGATTAGAAATTTAAATTTATATAAATTAGATTAAATATTTCATAATTTCATCAATTAGATTAAAAATGTGTGTTTTAATTTATAGAAAATTTATGATTTAATTTCCAACATTTAGATTAATATTTAAATTGATCATATTTGTTTTTACTCTTGTGCTTCAAAGAAAAGAATATATACAATATTTTTTAGAGACATTATTTTTTATTTAAGAATATATATATTTAATAATTATTTTAGTACAATTTCTCATTATCTTCTTATTTTTATTCCTTTTCCTTCTCCTATTTTTGAGTCAAATATCTAGTAAAGTTTCCAAAATAATATCTTTTCTTCATAGTTTTGAGTTATTGAAACATGATAGAGATTATTATATAAAATATAAATATATTAAAAACTAAGACTTACCCTCATAAAACACACACTCTCTCTCTCTCTCTCTCTCTCTCTCTCTCTCTCTCTCTCTCTCTCTCTCTCTCTCTCTCTCTCTCTCTCTCTCTCTCTCTCTCTCTCTCTCTCTCTCTCACACACACACACACACACACACACACACACACACACACACACAAACTTTGTGTAAAATAATTAAGGGATGAAAAACTTTTTCAAGGAGATCCAACCATGATACGGGGTGGACAAGAAATTTAGATTTTATTTTTGTATGTCAAGATATTTCAACCCTAAAAGTTATGATAAATGAGTTATAACAATTAAAAATGATTCATGTAACAAATTATGTAATATAGATAAGAGAAGAAAGAGGAAACAAATTTACTATTCATGCTAGAACAATAGAAGAGGATATAAAGAGAATTATCAACACACATGACATGAATGATATTAAGTGTGGTATAAAAGATGAATACAAATTGTTCACACCTACATTTATAAAAAAAATTAGCATTCAAGCTATAATATCCATCTATGAACTTGTCGATGAAGCTAAAAAAGAGAGTATAATTATAAAATTCCTAGAGGGAGAAATCCTTCAAAAACAAACAACAAAATAAGATTTGACCATTTAATATTTTTCATATTTTGAGTATGAATTTCAAGTTGTTTTTAAAAATATGTATAAATTAAAATAATCAATACATGAAAATGGAAGCATGAATGTTTTGTTTATAGTTCAAAGAGATTCATGGCCACCAAATCAAGCAAATTCAAATATGTATTTTTGTTTTTCTTATAAATATAGTTATGTTTCCTATAATTATGCATCTCATATTTTTAATAACATACCCTCACCATATCAACATTGTTAATTTTTTTTACAATATCCACTCATATAATTTCTATGATACTAAGACCATTCATGGTAGCCTTCACCCAAACCTTAATATTATGTTGGTTGTGGGCATCTCAAAAAAAAACTAGCCCAAAATTATTCCATAGCCTTGAACAATTAAATTTATACTTACACATGAATCTATTAATATTTTGGTTTAACAAGTATATAAAAATGAAATGATAACTTCCTCATATGTTTAATTCCATCCATAACTATTCATTGCATTAGTACCAAACCAAAAAATCAACCATAATAATAAAACCTATCCAGGATTGTTCTTCAATACATTATAATAATTACATTAATCATAAATAAATTAATACCTAAATTATATCCATTAATAAGAGAGAATGTTTCATCATTTCTCAATTTATATTTTTATGTATGTTTAAATCAAATAGCCTTAGTAAACATGTGATATTAAGAAATAAATATATCAGATGGATGGTTTCCAAACAACCCATGATATTGTAAAACTTATTAAACTTTCTCCATAATATTATATTTATTTATTCAAATTTATATCTGATAATTGAGTGTAATCTACATGTATTGATGATCAAATAATTTCACTCATTGGTGTGATATAAAAACTTGGTTTCATTATAGTATAATCTATAGTTTGATTATTTAAATAAAAAACTTCATATCACATCAAGGTCATTATACTGAGAATGAGTTCTTCTCCCATATTTTCACAAAGGATGGTTTTAAGAGTTGTTGAAGATGATCACAAATTTAAGCATAATTTAAGTTGGATATCCAAATAAGATGTTGAAATATGGTTATAATCTTAATTTTGGGAGACACATTATAAATTCATTAGGATTTAAAATAAATTTATTTTTAAGTTCTCATATCTCAAATATCACTTTAAATTTGAATATTATCTAGCATAGTGGAATACTTTTCTTCATAATCTTACACATAGGTTGAATTTTGGTAAATTTAGCTCATAGAAGAAGAAATTTATGAGTACAATAAACTTTTCAATTGATTTGAATGTTTTAGATGAGATGAAACAAATAATTTCTAATTTATCATCATGTTGATATATTTTTAATAATAATAATAATAATTATAATAATAATAATAAGAATAATGATGATGATGATGATGATGATGATGATGATGATGATGATGATGATGAAAACCCTAGGTATTGTTGATGGTCATGGTTAGAAAACTAGCTTTATAGCTAGTTATGTAATGCATAAAAGAGTATTAATAAAAAGTTTAGAAA
Organism: Torreya grandis; assembly: GCA_037957365.1. Classification (NCBI taxonomy): domain Eukaryota; kingdom Viridiplantae; phylum Streptophyta; class Pinopsida; order Cupressales; family Taxaceae; genus Torreya; species Torreya grandis. Next base: position 455,976 of record JARHVA010006931.1, on the reverse strand, counting down.
AAATCTAATCAAGGGAAAAATTAAAAAAAGGTAAAATTTTAAAAACCATAAAATGGTTATTTTTTCTCAAAAAAATAATAAAGTTGTACCTGATCAATATTGAATTTATGTTCTCTTTCAACATCAAATAACTTTGACCACATCAACATGAAGGAATTAAAAGATGAGTATGAATATGACTAAGTTATTTATTATATTATTTTATTTCTAAATCTATTTATAAGTTTTTAAAAATAGATACATTCACTTAAATGAATATATAGAGAAGAGAACATAAAACAAAACAATGAGCAAAAGAAAAAAAATCAAGAAAAAAAATAAATAGAAATATCCCCATGTATGAGGGCATGCATAAGTATAAGAGTAGGAGAGAATAGAATGAAAGAGTTGAAATAAATTAAATTGTGGCTCTTTTCAATGTGTACCAAATTCATGATGATTTCAAAAGAATGTTTATTGAGATATTTTATTTGAACTTGTATGGTTTGAAACAAGAGATGGGATGAATTAGATATTCTTTGAAAAAATGGAGTCAATCTTCTTAACAAAAAAATATATTTGAATCAAGTAAAAATTTAATTGTTAAAATAATCAAAAACATGAAAAGAGTGGATTAGAAGAATCTAGAAATATCCACTAATCTAAATTTCATCATATGTTAGAATAATATAACAAGCCTATGAATATTTTAAAATATGGAAAATATTTTTTCGAATAGAATAAATGGATTGATTTATACAAGGAGTGTGGATACAATAAATGATTCAAAAAACTAAATCTAAAGAGAAAATAATAACATGCATGAGTTTAAGTGTGGGAGAGATAATGAGACCATAATATGTCTCATTTATATCATAAATAATATCATTTAATTTTTTATATAATAAATGGACTTAGATGTAGTTTTAAGAACTTATGCTTGTTTAAAATTTTATATATATATATATATATATATATATATATATATATATATATATATATATATATATAGTTAGTTAGTTAGTTAGTTAGTTAGTTAGTTAGTTAGTTTTGTTGTATACAATGTTACTATTCTATAATAAGTTCTTAGAGAGTAGATTGCAAATGTTGTCTATACACGATGAAATAAGTCATCAATATAGATATAAAAGTTTAAAGTGATAAAATACCAAATCAAGGACAACCTTGAATCAACTCCAAAGATCATTTTTAGTTTCATAGACTTATACAAATCATTTATAAAATTATTTAGTACCTCTTGATATATATGAATCAATGATGTAAGATCATTCAATGCATCCAATCAAACTTGCATCCACCAAAAATAATTTTATGTTTTTATGTTGATTTGTTTGTTATTTTTACATGTGGAGATGTAAGATTAAAATAATCAGGTTGTGAGAAAAAAGAAAAACAATCATCAAGAACATCCCTAAACCTAAATGTGATTGTATATTTGTATTCTTCTGAAAAACATATAAAATTTAAAAATAATAATAATTTCTATCTGATTCCATTAACAATATATATGTAAATTTGAAGTTGGCTCTATAAATGTATAGTCTAACTATGGAGATGCACAACCTAACTCTAAAGATGCTTTTTTGGCTCTAGAAATGCATATAATTAGCTTCAAAAATATAAAAAATTAATTTTAGGTTACATAAAATCAAATAAATAATGAAATAATGTTTTTTGTATTTTTTTAATCTTTCTATATATCAAATCTATAAATATAAATTTCCAAAAATAGACATCAACAAAAAATAACTCTACAAATCTACAAGTTTAGAAACATAAAAGCAAATAACTCTAGACATAATTATACTTATTTTTAGAAATTATTCATATGAAATGTATTTATAATATTTTTACAATTAAGTATTTATAAACAAGATAAAATATTTATAGTATTTAAACTAATATTAATATATCAACATCAAGTTGTTGGAAGAAAACTGAATTGGTCAAAATTATGATTAATTATCTCCAATAAAATTAGAGGTCATTTGTAAGAAAACAAACCACATAAATTATCTCCAGGTTTTAAGATGGTGTAATTTTTAATCTATCATTTATCACTATTTTCTTATTGATGGGGATTACTACTATTATCCAATTAATTTATCAACTAAAATTGTTAGTCTAAAATAATAAATTAATTGTAAACTTATTTGTTAGGTTGTTGGATTAGAATAAGAATTAGTTGTAAACTGATTTGTTAGGTTGTTAATATTAATAAATAATTTCTATAACTATTTTTTTATGTTTTTATTCTTAAACAAGAATTTGTTAAAAAAAATATATATTATAAACTTATCCTTTTCATTCATAGAATGGTGAGTAGAAATAATTACAAAGTTGGAATAAGATTAGATCGAATAAAGAATTTGAGAATTTATAAATTTCTATGTTTTTAATTATTTTTTTAAAGGAAGATAAAAGTTCCACTCAACCTAATGAAAGGAGGATAGTTTTTATTTATGTTTTCGAGATTATATTTATTTATGTTTTTTTTTTTTTTTTTTTTGGAATATTTATTTTATTTATAGAATATCATATAATCTAAAAACTAACTAGATCCATAGACCAACAACTATTTAGTTTCCTTTCATGGAATGTGAGTTTCAATTTATAAAATTTATATTATGCAAGTGTGTTTTCCATTTTATAAAGTGTGTTAGATTTGTGCAATTTAAGTATATGCAGTGTGTTTTACTTCATGCAAGTGTACTATTAAGAAAAAACTACTATCTAAAAGTATATTTTACCCTATTGTATATATCCTTCGCACATATTTCATGATTATGAGAAAGTTATTTTTGTGTCCTAGCACTAAATAAATGAATTAAATATTTCATTTCACAAATTAAATGTTATGATATTAAATCAAAAAATATAAAAATAATTTCAAATCATATCCTAACATGGTAAAAAAATATTTTCATTTTTTGAAATAACATTTTGAATTTTGTATATGGGTCCATGGAAATAAAAATGACATAAACATAATTATAAAAAGTGATATTAACCATTATATTTTGTAGATAATATTATTAGAAATAAAAATAAAAATGATTTTCAAACAAAGTTGGTATTTGATATGAACAAAATAAGTGATTAATATTCAACAAATTATCGACATTCTATAGAATGAAAGTACTCATTTGAAATTAATACATATAAGAAACAAGTTAAATATTTTTGGTTTGAAACTTTTTAAGTATACATGTTTACAACAAAAGTTTTATGTCATGACCTGACCTTGTGACTGATTGCAAATGTTTGATAGATAGCTTGTTATAGCATCTTTGTTTAGCACTTAGACTAACAGCCACAAATGCTTATTTTATTTTAGATTTTGTGATGTGAGATATCATGGTTAACTATTATTATTTTTTTACACTTTATTTTATGCTTATTCTTGATTCATTTTATCATGCTCTATATTATTCAATTTTAGTATAATATTATATGTTATTGTTGTAGATGTTTCACTAAATTTTGATTGACACTTAGCTATTGCTATAGTTTTTAATTATGTTCAAAGGATGTGGTTCAATTATCATGGTTAATAGTATTGATTATGGTTAATTACCACTATATATATGATTATGCTTGATTCAATATATCATGTTTCAATATTATGATTTGGCCAAAAAAATTATTATTGGATATAGATACTTGTTTAAGTACTATTGATGTCTTGTTTTGGTGACTACAAGAACCAGATGATGAACTAGGCTCAGTGGTATTTTTTGATAACTAAGAAGATAAAAAGGAATCACATGAGTAGTTAGGCAAGATTCTGATAGGTATAAATGTTAAGACTAAGATTTTAAGCCATAAGGTGATTGTTTAATTTTTGATTTTGCTAGTTTGATTTATGATTATCCTTTTTAGTCTTAATTTGGATTATTTAGTGTCAATCTTGTTGGTAATTTTGGTTTGAATTAAATTGTCTCATATATTATTATATTCCTAAATGAGTTAAATTTTTATTATCATCCTTGTGATGATAATTTTAGATGTTGTTTTGACCTTTGAATGCATAATTAATTTTTTTCTTTCAAGGTCTTGTTGAACCCTTATGCTAGACTCTATTCCACCCACCCTTGCATGACCCCTCCTATTCCTTTAGTTTCTCACCTCTTTAAATTAACCTTATTAATGTTAATTAGTAACCATGATGACCTTTGACCTCCATGTTGGGGATTTTGACTAGGATTGACTTAACCCCATGGCCCCATGGGGACATTGGTTGATAGTTATCATGTGAGCAGGTTTTAATAATTGATTAGTTTTTTGGTGAGTGGCTTGACCCATACAACTTAAAATCCCACAATAACTATTGGGAACTCTACATAATTTATTAATCCATGTGGGTCGATGAAAAACCTAGGCATAGTTGGCTAGCCTATTATGGATTTTAATGGAGTTGTTGGAGACCATATAGAAGGAAAACATTCTTAAAGGGTTTTAGATGTGGGTAGAGGGAATATATTGATGAAATTATGTGGATGAGAAGTAAGGAAGTTTAAACTACCCTATGGTGTGGAAATTTTTAAATAAATAAGGAAGAATGTAGGCCATGTTGGGAGAGAAAAGAAGGCTAGTAAAGAAACCTAATGATCTTCTACACCACATCAGTGTTAGGGTGTGGAGCTAAAAGCTTCAACTGTTGTAGACATGGAGAGGTTACTAAAGTTCTAGAAGTACCAACATCAGCAGTGTAACTAACATCGGTCACATACAGTGTAGAAGGCAACCGGCATCGGTAGGGAGTCAGCCGATGTCGGTTAGCACCAGATAGACAGGGACCGATGTCAGTCACCTGTGGCAGTTCCAGAACTGCTATTGATGAACAGTCAGTTAAGTAAAGTGAGTGTTTACATGTTAAAGGGCTAATTATAGTATCGAGCTATGTTTCTAATTATTGTAATTAGAAGTCTATTTTTGTATGCATGGGATCCTATTTAAAGACCCATGAGGCATGTATTATAATTAAGCAGGCAAGTAAAGCATTGAAGTAAGGAAGCAAGGTCAAGGAGATCTACAAGCAAGTAAGGTCAAGGAGATCATCTGAAGCATTCAAGGAGGGGACAACAACTCAAATTGTTGAGTTGGTTGTGGTTGAGCAAGAGAGAGAGGGAAGAAGGTCTTGAGGTGTGGCAAGCCTTTGAGGTGGAAGAAGAAGTAGCATCTTCTTTATTGTATTTTATTTTGTGTATTGTCTCTCAAATTCTTTGTTGTTTCAAGTTTCTAGTTACTTAATCATTTTGGTATAATTCCATGTTTAATTGCTTATAATAAAAGTAATCAATTGTGCTTCCTTGGAAGGGTTCCTAACAATCAGTTTACAACTTCCAAGTAAGTGGAGTATTTTTTCATAAACAAGGAATAACTATTTTCTATTTTTTTATATGATCATGGGAAATTTAGAGGTTACTACATGTTCATATAGAATTAATGATACTTCATGATGAGCATTTAATTTCATGGAGTTGTCATGCTCCCCTTCATGTTGTATAAGCTTAATGTCATACCTTACATTCTTGGTTTGAGGAGTTTGTCAGTTTTAGTTGGATTAATGAAGGTTTTAATTGAAATAAATTTGGGGGTTTTTACCTTATTTAAGATGTTGGTTCTTTGGTTTTTGAACAAATGTATATTTTACCCAAGTCTATTGCTTGTTTAGCACAATTCATGTTAATTTAATACCTAAATAGTGTTTTGGGGCAAAGTCCTTATGATTAATTAAACCCTATTGGAGTTGGTATTTGTGAATGATTTTATTAACCTTAAAAAGGGAAATTTAGGTTTTCAAAATCATTATGGCATTCATTTGAACTGGTAGATATGAGTGGGCTGAATTATGTTTTTTTTTTTTTTTTTTTTTGTGTGTGTGTGTGTGTGTGTGTGTGTGTGTGTGTGTGTGTGTGTGTGTGTGTGTGTGTGTGTGTGTGTGTGTGTGTGTGTGTGTGTGTGTGTGTGTGTGTGTGTGTGTGTGTGTTTGTGTGAGGACATCATGATGAACCCATAAATGATTTTTATTTGGTTTGCTTCACAAAATGAAATAATGCTCCATGTGACTTTGGGTGGTGTGTGTGTCTGTGTCTATGTGTGTATTCACATTGGGATCCATGATGTAATCTACTCAGAATTGATATATACATATTTAACTAAACTTAATGGTGACTTCATTCTAATTTTTACTCCTTTTATGAGTAGTTTTCTTATTCTTGTATGGAGGACATAATTCCCTTAGCCTATTAATCATAATGTTATCTGGGTCATTCTTTTTGAGTAATATAATATGGTGATTCTATGACTTGTTCATTTTATAAGTTTATTGTTTGTTGGGACTATGTTTCTTGAAGTTTAGGGTTTATTATTGGCTAAGTACAACCACTATAATATTTAGACTATGTTTTTTTTACCTTGATCTTAAATGATGATCTAAAACATTTCTCTTCTTGGCACAATTTAGTTAATGTGATTTATCTAATTGTTAAGTATGTATGTGGGAAGGAATGGAAAGTTGTTTCAATCATTAGTAGTTAGATTTTGTTTTTTGATGTATGCTTAACAATTGGGCAAGTTTCAGGACTATGTTATTAAAATACCTTTCAAGTATGGAAACATGAACTTTATGGATTCATATTTTTAATTAAATCAATTTCCATTATTTCCTAAAACATTCTTCATATGTTGATTAAACCATTGTGTTATTAGTGAATGCATGTTATTTGACTCAATCTTAACTTTGGGTAATCATATTATGTTGTTGTAACTTATGTATCTTTGATTGGATCTTTCATATTTCTATTGATTTTTATTTAGTGTCACTAGATGGATTAGTATCTCTATTCATGCTTTTAATCTCACCCAAGTATTATTTGTTCAACTCTACCCTCCAGCTAATGGATGGGGTGGTTAGGGCCACCATATAATTAGGCTCATTGGACTAGGAACTTGGGGTGCTCTTGTGGCTTGATTTAATTTTATTATATGGATCTTCATCTTTGTGTCATGGTTTTGCTAAGATGATTGTTGATGTATATATTACTCACTAAGTGCTTCTTAGAGTGTAAATATTGCAAGTGTTATTAATACATTTAATCTTTTTTGTATGATGGATGATGTAAAATTTATCATAATTAAATTTAAATAAATTACTTAATCTAGAAACTTAGGTTAATTTTAAAACATGTATTGATGATGTAACATCTCAAGTCTAAAATTAGTAGTATTAATATGGTTATTGGACCTTTTAGTCACTTAAGGTAACATCTTAAGATATCTTGTTAATTGGTAGAAGTAACACAAGCTTATATAATCTCATTATTCATTAAATAAATCATAATTACATATTAAAATTGATTTTGGATTAACAATGGTTAGTGTGTACTGATAGGATGATCATATGGTTTTTATTCATGATTCACACTTCTAGAGTTACCACTTTGGCAACCTCAAAACAATTAGGAGTTGTGTATTTTTAGAATGCTTAAATGAAAAAGGAAATTTTGTACAATTAATATGTGTTGATATTGCTAATGGAATAAATGTAATTTCTAAATATGATGCATTTCAAGATTGTTGCTTATTATATGTAATAATCATGAGGTGATTGTTGTACCCTTAGTGATTATTTCTAAGGTTCATATTCATTTATGAATAATTGTTGATACATGGTATAGTTATTACTTTGACTGTTATACCATTGTCATTCATTATATTTTGACATTAAAATTATTAACATCTTCAATAACACAAATGATTGGTTTGAATTCTTAAATTCCAAATTTTAGATTACCTTTTGTGTACTTAGTTATGCTTAGTTGTTCTCTAAATACTATTACTTAATCTATGTTTTTGGTTAGATGCCAAAATAATAATAATAATAATAATAATAATAATAATAATAATAATAATAATAATAATAATAATTATTATTATTATTATTATTATTATTATTATTATTAGTGCTAACATTAAGGTTATTGGGGTTTATTATGGGTAATTTGTTCCTGCACCTACACTATTACTTGAAGTTATTGGAGAGGCCTAGTCAATTTTAGATGGGTGTGGTCACCTTACCTTATTTTAACAAAGAGTTGGTCATTAAGAGTAATTACACATGGTTATTATATTTTTATAAATTGATAAAGATTAGAATTAATGTAGTTGTTCATGTTTTGGTATAGGTTGGTTATTAAAAGACTATGTGGGTTTCATGTGACTATCATGCCTCTCTTATTAATTTGAGTTATGCAAGGCATTATGATCATTATTAGTTACATATATGTGGAACATACAAATATTTATAGATTCAATTATTGGTTAAGTCTGATTGACTCATGACTATAATCTATTTATTTACATATCAAGATTATTGTGAGTTTTCTCATTAGAATACTATGAATTAATCATATTAGAAGTTATGAGGTTATGATGTATTGATATTATTATAAAAAATTATCTTAATTAGACATTATTTATTTAATATTAAGACTGTAAATTATTTACATTTGATATGATAACTGGCTAAAAATTAATATTGAGCTTGTATCTAGTTATGTTCATGTAGCTTGGTTGGTTTCCAAGTAAAAATTGTTAATGCATGGAGTTATTATATATATTTATAATTTATTTGGAAAATTATACAAATATTAATTTTTTAGGGGGATAATGTGGTGCAATGATCCCTAAGTAAAGGATAACTATAACTCCTTGACATGTAGCACAAGCTAATTATTCCCAATGTTCCTTTCATTAATTCCTCTCTTCTAGTATTGATTCATTTGGATAAAAAGTAACATTGGCATGGTGGTATCTATAATGTTGTGATCATTGTCAATTAAATGGGTTCTAATATTACAAATATGATTAGATGAGGTTAGTAGTAAATAATGATTCTAATGAATGAATATTTTTGTCTTGGCTTTTTATGAGCATGTTTGTTAGTGGTAATGAATGTTAATGTTGATATTTATGATGTTCATATTAATTGGCCTCTTGTTATTAATGATAATTTATATATGTTGGAATGAACACATGGGTGAATCTAGTAGGTATTATGGATTAATGTTCTTTCCTTGATGATGGTTTAGTATGGTTTGTAATTGGGGTAGCTTTCTCTCAAACTTGGACTATCTTACAAGATAATGTCTTGTATTACCATTGAAAGAAAAGCTACTACATATCCAATATCCAAACCTGAATCCTTAGGAAGGGATAGATACTTAACCATGGGTATGGAATAATTAAATGATCCTATTTGGGGATGAGTGCCATGTATAAATTTTTTAACTTATCATTGGGAACCCATAAAATAATATGCCTTGAGATATATATCATTATAAGTGTTGGTAATTTGGCCTCCCAGGCTCAATGCCAACCCCTTTACCTAAATTCTTTTTTGTGATAACCACCCAATATTGTGCATGGTGATCTTATAATTGATGATGCCTCCTAATTGCTTCTTTAATTCATTCAATAATATTATAGGTGTCATATAGTCTTCTTGTGATCATCATATTTCCTAGATGTCTTGGGTCCTTAAGTGATGTGTTAGATCACCATGATGTCATCGATTGTCTTATAAATGGAGTATATATAAATGTCTTATCATTATCATGTCTCTATTTAAACTTGTGTTAAGTATCTTCATGATGTCTGAGTATGTTTTAAGGTCTTAAATAAGAGGATTAAAGTGGTCTTATAATCTAGAGTGCCTTATAAAGATGGTAACTTATGAATCACCATGAGATTTTTTTAATGTATTTGATATATTCAATGTATGGGGCTTACTATAGGCTTTAAAAGTGTTATGAAGATACATGTAAGCCTAATTAAAACTTTTAAGAAGGATATAAGGTACTCTTAATGATATTCATTGGCAAATCTCTTTTTGAAGCTATGTGTATGTGGTCAAAAATAAAGGTTTGTCTTAAATGACAAATTTTGAACTTAAAAGGCCACTAAAACATCAATCATATCCCTGATTTCCATCATGGTCATGATATTTATTTAGTAAAAATGTTTTATGTTTTAAATTTCCCCCCTCCATAAATCTAGAACATTGTTTTTCCATTATGTGAACCCACATGTGTGAAAACATGCCCCTTTTTCTCTCTAAAACTTATTATTTGTTTTGAGATGCCTTTTGACTCAAATTTTCCCTCATATTTACCTAAAATGGTGGCTTAGAAACTAAAACATGAGTAAATAGAGGATAATCTATAGGATTTAATAGTCTTTTCAAGTGGTATAGATCATTACAGTATGAATTTGCTCAGGAGAAGTCATGAATTTGCAATAAGGTTTTTATATAGGAACATGTTGAATATAATAGAATTTTAAAAGGCTTGAGAGGCAAAAAATTTATGTACTTTCCCTACCAATTTCATTGGAAGACATCAAGATCAATTCAAGTTTATGCTCAGTCAAAACATGGGAAAGAGAAAGAAAATTCAAGCTATTGACCAAAGGAACTAGACCTTATGACCTTATAATCATGGGTATTTATTGTTGGTTTATTCTTCCCTACTTTATGAAAAAATGAGAACTTAAGAGGTCTGTTCACTATTCACATCAGCACAAGGCAAAAGAAGCAAAATAGTTTTTCTGAGTTTTTGACTATTTTAGTCAAACTAATGATTGTTCTTGATTCTTTAGGTATTGAAGAGACCGTTCATGACTTCCTCAACATTTTTATCCACACATGTGATTATATAAGGTTGAATAAAACCTAAACTACAAAATTTATAGTCTATAGGCAAGTTTGAATGGTTGTATGGTTCAGTGATGGATTTAAGGTTGTCAAGACATAGTAAGATATTATATGAGATGTTTCATTCATGATCATATGTCCTTTGTTTATGTTTCTCAAAGCTTAATCAAGCCTCATACCCTATAAACCACTAATTTATCCTCAAACACTCTCAGAGTCTCACTTTTTAGATGTTAAGGTTGTTTGTAGAATCCTAGATTTCTCTTTTCACTATTTATGCTTTATTAAGGATCTCTAAAATAATATATTTTGTTAAGAATATGTATATGATTGTCTAGGATAATTTTAGACTATATTAACATTGTATTCATGATTCTTTCCAACCCTTTCATGTTTCATTCCATTTTCATAGCTTTTACACTACTATTCAACCATTGTTGTGAGCTTAATACTTTGTTCCTAGTTTCCATATATCCCATTATTATCACCACACACATATCACTATTGCACATCCATAACATGAATCCAAGTTTTTGGTACTCCTCAGGTTGTTAAGAATCATCATGGTCTTTAATATGTATTATATAACCTTAGACACTACTAAAAGATTATATCCTTACCTACGAGCTACAAATCAACACCTATAACCAATAACTCTAGTGTCAGTCTTGACATCCCTTTTGAGTTTTAAGGGCTAGTTAAGAAAACTAAATGCATGGTTGATTTTATTTTGATAACCTTGGTTAACACAAAGATATATAGCTACACCCCTAACTTATCACATGTATTAGGATAGGAATAGCCAACTTGTGGCTTACTTATCCCTCTTTGATGTTATATCACATTTGTATATGCATTCATTGGGTTAGTAGGTCAGCCTATGGAGTAACCATGGCATAGATAGACTATTTATAGGGGGTAGTGGGTAATTGTTTATCATCATATTGTGAATTTTGCTCTTATTAAAACTTGTGGAGGTTTCCCCCTCGAAGTGGCTTGTCTATTATCATATATTCTAATATATTTTAGTCATATTTAGATTTATTTCTACTATTCTACTTTATTTTTGAAGTAATTTCATTACAAGTGGTATCAGAGCTATGATTTGGGAAATCTTGTGGGTGAAACCCTAATTTTTTAAATTTGGATATATATAAAAAATAGTTGAAATTTTCTCTAATTTTTTTTAATGGAGGTGAGAAATAACTAAATTAAGATTCCATTAAAATTTAAGCTCATTTGGATTTGTTTTACAAAAGTTATCACCATTTTAGGGTTTTTCATAAAATTACTCTATAGTACACAATTCAAATAATTTTTATTAGTTATTTACATTTTTGGAAAGATTATAAAAATTTGGCAATGGTATTTTCTTTGTATGTTTTGATTTGAGGCTGACATAAGTCCAAAATCATTTGGTCAAAGTTGGGTCAAAACTGCTAATCAGGGTCGACATCATAAAGCCATTTTATGGCATGTCCACAAACTTGAAGCTAAGGAAAGGGTGATAAAAATCTAGGTAAAACTCCTAAAAATGAAGATATGGAGTTAGAAGGGGGATGTACTAGATCATTTGTACCAAGGTTCTCTGACATACATCACAAAGTGAGCCAGCTTGACTATAGTGTGCAAGGCATTCAAAGTGAGGTGTAAGGCATAAAATATAATATGAAATCCATATAAGATAATTTGGTAGATATCATGATGGATTTGAAAAATAATTAGTCAAATCATATAGCTATCATTATTACACAACCCCACTAGGGTGGTTTTCCCAACCAGTCTACTTCAAATACAACTACATTGCGATAGAGGAATGTGTTACCAAAGGTGGATATGCATAAATTTGATGGAAAAGATCCACTCAATTAGATCAACCAACTGGAGAATTTTTTCAATCTACATCAGATCCCATGTGGATAGAAGGTTTCCATGGCATCCTTGTATTTGAACTTGATCAATTCATTTGGTATCGATGGTTATGTGCTCAAAAGAAAAAGATGACTCTTAGTGTCACCTGGTCAATTTTTATAGAGGAGATAAAATTACACTATGGCAATAGTGTGATATAAAATTACTTCAACCAATTGGAAAAATTGTGATAGACTAGCTCCATTAAGGATTATATTCATCATTTTCAAAACCTATCCTTACATGTGGAGATAATTTTTGAGGAGAACTTGAATGACCTATTTTTGGGTGGAATCAAGGACCACATTCAACATGAGGTATGCATGCTTAATCCAATTAAGATTTATAATTCTATTATCATGGCACATAGATCTGAGGAAAAATTCATAGCCAACAAGAAGTAGCCATTCACTCACTTCAAAGATTATAACATATTCACACCAACATTTCCTCCATGTACCAGATTGACCCCTCAGCAAATTGAAGAGAAACATGTAAAAGGATTATGTTTTAGTTGTGATATCAAGTGAAGCAAAGGACATAGATTTACTAAGAAGAATTTATTCTACATTGAGGGATCCAAGGAAGATGAAGAAGAAGATGATGCCTCCAATGATGATGAGGAAGAGATAGAGGAGGTACCTAAAGATTCCCAACCTACAATCTCTTGTCATGTACTTGTAAGTATTAACACTCCACAAAATCTTAAAGTGGTAGGTTCCTCAAGAAATAGAAGGTGATAGTGTTGATTTATTTAAGGAGCACACATAAATTCATCAACCATAAGTTGGCCACTCATTTGAACTATTTCATCTACCTAGCACCAGAATTTTAGGTCATGATTGCAGATGGTGGCATAATTAATTGTTCAAGCAAATGTCATAGTATTAATCTTGTTATGGGTGAGTAAAATCTCAATTCTCCTATGTTTTCTATTCCCATAGCACAAACATTGTTTTGGGAGTCTAATGGCTCACAACCTTGGGTACCATTAAGATGAACTTTTAGGAACTATTCATGTGATTTCATTTTGAAGGTAAGAAAATTAAACTATGTGGATTACAGGCAAAATCTCCATAATTGATTAGTTCACATCAAATGACCAAGATGCTAAAAAGGGGTAGAGGGAATTATTTCATGATTATGTTCATAGAAGTTCAACCCACATAGTCATCTACACATCTTGATCTACAAATGATTCTTGATGACCACCCATCTATTTTTGGGGCCATGCCAAAAGGACTACCACCAAAAAGAGAACATGATCATGCCATTCAACTAATTCCAAGGAGTAAACCACCAAATATCATACCATATAGATATCCATATGCATATAAGAGTGAAATTGAAAAGAGGGTCCATGAGATACTAGAGGCAGGGATCATCAAGCACAACGATAGTGCATATTCATCACCAGTAGTCATGGTGTAGAAGAAGGATGGCACATGGAGGATGTGCCCAGATTATAAGGAACTCAACAAGTACACCATCAAAGATAAGTTTCCTATTCTAATAATTGATGATTTACTTGATGAGTTACATGGTTCTAATTATTTCACAAAATTAGATCTTCGCTCGGGGTAATATTAAATTAGAATCAAGGATGAAGATGTTCATAAAATTGCTTTTAGAATGTATAATGGCCATAATGAGTTTTTGGTATTGCCCTTTGGTCTAAAAAATGCACCATCTACTTTTTAGAGCTTGATGAACACTATTTTTAGGCATATTTTAAGGAAGTTTGTGTTAGTTTTCTTTGACAACATATTGATTTATAGTCAGACATGGGAAGCACATCTGCAACATGTGAAATAGGTGTTGATAGTTTTGGAGAAGCATTAGCTTTATGTGAAGCCATCCAAATGTGCTTTTGGATTATAGGAGGTAGAGTACCTAGGTCACATTGTTTCCCATGAAGGTGTCAAAGTTGATCCCTATAAGATCAAAGCTATGATGGAATGACCTATGCAAAAAATGTTAGGTTGTGGAGCTAAAAGCTTCAACCCTTTGCAAACTAAGAAACAGATGGTTGCTGAGTTCTACAGGAACCGGCATCGGCAGCAGGACCGACGACGGTAGAGACCAGTGCAGAAGGCCACTGGCGACGGCAGGAAGTCGGCCGACATCAGCAGAACCAGACAGGCAGGGACCGACGTCGGTCGCCTGTGTGTTCCAAAACTGCTCCTTTCACAGACAGTTAATTAAGTGAACGAAGAGTTTGCATGTTGAGACCAGTTAGAGTCTTGGGCTGCGAGGACAATTGTCTAAATTAAGAGTCTAAGTTATTGTTTGAGTTAGGGATCTATTTATAGACCCATTGGCATGTATTGTATAAGGTATGAGATAGAAAGGAAGAGTTCCTTCTAGTTGTAAGATCTGTGAGTTACAGGTTGTTGCAAGCTCATTGGGGATCTACATGTAAGTTTGATCTTTGAATTGCAGGTTGTAGGTTCATGAGAGATCAGCTTGAAGTGCTATAGAGTGCTTGATGTACCGGCAGGGTTATTACTGACTGGTTGGTGAGGTGAACACCAATTATGTGTGTGAGTTGGTTGTTGGGGCCGTTTTTGTGTAGGAGAGTGTGTGTGAGAAGAATTACTGAACACTTGAGGTGTGGCGAATCTCTGTAAGGTGAAAGAGTGTGGTGGCTCTTTGTTGTATTCTTTTCTGTTAGTGTTAATACAAGATAGTGTATTGTCTCTCATATTCTGTGCTATTGGTAAATTCTAGTTACTTGTGTTTCTAGTTATTTCCACATATTCAATTGCTTATATTTGGTAATCATACTGTGCTCTTTCTGAGGATCAAGATCCTAGGAGGTGGAATTAGAACAGGTGTGTTTGTTCTTGAATTTATCTTCCATCCTCCCCTCCCAACAATCAAGAATCTAGAACAACAAACATGCTCTGATACCATGTGGCGAATCTCTGTAAGGTGAAAAAGTGTGGCGGCTCTTTGTTGTATTCTTTTCTGTTAGTGTTAATACAAGATAGTGTATTGTCTCTCATATTCTGTGCTATTGGTGAATTCTAGTTACTTGTGTTTCTGGTTATTTCCGCATATTCAATTGCTTATATTTGGTAATCATACTGTGCTCTTTCTGAGGAGCAAGATCCTAGGAGGTGGAATTAGAACAGGTGTGTTTGTTCTTGGATTTATCTTCCATCCTCCCCTCCCAACAAGTGGTATCAGAGCATGTTTGTTGTTCTAGATTCCTGACAAGTGGTATCAGAGCCTTGGTTGTAGGGTCTTAAGCTTGATACCAACAATTGGTATCAGAGCTTTTGGTTGGGATACTAACGGATTGGTGTGGATCTGGGTAGTGTGTTTTGATTACAGGTTACTCACAGGGTTTCTGTTTGAGTGGGAGTTGAGCAATGATAGAAAGCAGTCAACTACGAATGGAAAAGTTTAATGGCAAGAACTACCAATTATGGAGGATGCAGATTGAGGACTATCTATATCAGAAAGATTTGTACTTACCGTTGGATGGGGTTGCTAGCAAACCCTTGGATATGAAAGATGAAGAATGGGAGGTTCTTGATCGGAAGGCTCTGGGATCTGTTAGATTGAGTCTTGCATCATCTGTGATTTCTAGCTTATCACAGTGTAAGACAACGGTGGAGTTGATGGAATCTTTGGCAAATTTATATGAAAAACCCTCGGCTTCGAATAAGGTATTTCTTATGAAGCGTTTATTTAATTTGCAAATGTTGGAAGGTGGATCTGTTCATAGCCATCTTAGTGATTTCCATGGTTTAGTAAACCAGTTAAGTTCAGTCAATATTGTATTTGATGATGAAATAAGAGCTCTCTTAATCTTGTGTTCATTACCTGAAAGTTGGGAAGGTTTGGTAATGGCAGTTTCTAATACTGTGTCTCCTTCAAAAGTCTTAAAAGTGGATGATATTGTGAGTGTAATCTTGAACGAAGAGATACTCAAGAAAAGCACAGGTGAATCATCTGGAGATGCTTTGAGTGTTGAAGGAAGAGGAAGGCCAAGAGAGAAGATAGAGCGTGGGAGATCAAGGTCGAAGATGGGCAAGAGATCCAAGTCCAGGTATGGCAGAATAACCTGTTGGAAATGTGGAAAGCAAGGGCACTTAAAGAGAGATTGCAGATCAGGTGAAGATCAGCATGAAGAACATGAAGAAGAAGCAGATGTAGCGGGTTACATTGCACAGGATGCTCTGGTATGTTCTTTAGATAAAGTAGAATATTGGGTATTAGATTCTGGTGCCTCTTTTCATGCATCCCCACATAGGGAATTTTTTCATGAGTATGTCCAGGGAGATTTTGGAGAAATTTGTGTAGGGGATGGTAAGCCTTGTCAGATTGTTGGCAAAGGCAAAGTGAAGCTGAAACTGCAGACAGGTAACACATGGGTGTTAAAGGAGGTCATGCATGTCCCAGTTCTGAAGCGGAATTTGATTTCTGTTAGAAGTTTGGGTGAAGAGGGTTGCACAGTAACTCTCACAGCAGACTCTTGGAAGGTTACCAAGGGTACACTTGTTGTAGCTAGAGGTAAGAAAGTAGGTACGCTTTATCTATCTACTTGTTTTACTGATTCTCTTTCTGGGTTATCTACTTCAACTGTAGATTCAGAGATGTGGCTTGATAGGCTTGGTCACATAGATAAGAAGGAGATGCTGGTTCTTGAGTCAAAGGATATGCTTTCAGATTTGGAAGGTATGGATCGTGATTTCTGTATGCAGAAGAAGAAGGTGAGGTTTCTTGAGGAATCCGATGTTAGTGACAAGAACAGGAAAGCCTTGGTTTTCAAGGAGAAAATGACAGACAGAGTTCAGCATAAGATGCAGAGGAATTCTGAGCAGAGCAAGGGTGATTTGGATAAGGGTTTGATCCAAAAGGAGCTCGCGGGAAAAAGTCAAGTCTCACAAGAAAAACACAGAGACCGACGTCGGCAGGAAAACCGGCGTCGGTGTCCAGACAGGGACCGACATCAGCTATGTGCAGCCTGACGTCGGTGACTCGGGGCAGACAGAGACCGGCGTCGGCCAGGGGAAACCGACGTCGGTGGAGAGGCAGTCGCAGGGAACCGACATCGTTCGGCTGTAGACTGAGATGTGACTGGCATCGGTCACTGAGACAAATTTTGGGTGGACAACAAGCTGTCATGGAGTCTCAAGTGCCCATATGGAGGACTGAAGGTGTAAGTAAGTTCTTAAATTCATCATTTCCCTTCTTTACACTACTTGTTGCTCACTTATGGCATAGGACCAGGAAGTTATTGAAGAAGTAGAACAGGTAGATCCAGGAAACAGTGGGAGCTAGGCATGGATGAGGATGTGATTCCTTGGAGGAGAACCAAATAGGTGTTTTGGGTAGTGTGGCCAGCTGGAAGTAAGCACTGAGAGATGAATGGATGTTAAGGATGAAGAAGAGTGGAAATGGATACGTGAGATGGAAGATCAGAGTATTTGATCTTGTATTAGCTGCAGGGCAATGGAGGTTTGTTCATTGTGTTTCTCTTTACTAGGTTGGATAGTATTAGCTACACTATCCTATTTTCTATATGATGTGCTTGTTGCAGGGTTACATATACAGGTATTGCTGAACTAAAGGTAAAGCTAGTTCAGGGGTTTGTCATGGAGAATCTGGGAGCAGCAAGATTCTTTGGCAAGAGTGTGTTCTAGAGACATGGAAGGTCATGTGTTGACTTTGTTTCAGGATGATTGTGTGAAACCTGTTAGCACGCCAATGGTTAGACAGTTCATAAAACAGGTGTCTTGATTCACATAATGAGGTTGAGTGCATGGTATGTACTAAACCTGAGTTTTCCCAAGCAGTGGGAGTTATCACAAGTTGGAGTCAATCCGGAAAAGTAATACTGAAGGGCAGTTCAGTGGGACCAGCAGCAGGTGCACATGCTATGCAGGGTCAAGTTCTTTTTCTACATGGTTGTAGATGCGGATGTGGCAGGTAATTTGGATGACAGGTTTTGCACCATGGATTTTGTGGTGGTTGGTCTTCAAGGGTGATTTTGAAGATGGATACATAGCCAAGGGAACAAACTAGACGGTGTACAGGTACATGTACAGGTTGCAGCTGTTTATCTCCAAGTGGGAGATTGTTAGGTTGTGGAGCTAAAAGCTTCAACCCTTTGCAAACTGAGGAACAGATGGTTGCTAAGTTCTACAAGAACTGGTGTCGGTAGCAGGATCGACGATGGTAGAGACCAGTGCAGAAGGCCACCGGCGATGGCAGGAAGTCGGCCGACATCGGCAAAACCAGACAGGCAGGGACCGACGTTGGTCGCTTGTGTGTTCCAGAAATGCTCCTTTCACAGACAGTTAGTTAAGTGAACGAAGAGTTTGCATGTTGAGACCAGTTAGAGTCTTGGGCTGTGAGGACAATTGTCTAAATTAAGAGTCTAAGTTATTGTTTGAGTTAGGGATCTATTTATAGACCCATTGGCATGTATTGTATAAGGTATGAGATAGAAAGGAAGAGTTCCTTCTAGTTGTAAGATCTGTGAGTTGTAGGTTATTGCAAGCTCATTGGGGATCTACATGTAAGTTTGGTCTTTGAATTGTAGGTTACAGGTTCATGAGAGATTAGCTTGAAGTGCTATAGAGTGCTTGATGTACCGGCAGGGTTATTACTGACTGGTTGGTGAGGTGAACACCAATTATGTGTGTGAGTTGGTTGTTGGGACCGTTTTTGTGTAGGAGAGTGTGTGTGAGAAGAATTACTGAACACTTGAGGTGTGGCGAATCTTTGTAAGGTGAAAGAGTGTGGCGGCTCTTTGTTGTATTCTTTTTTGTTAGTGTTAATACAAGATAGTGTATTGTCTCTCATATTCTGTGCTATTGGTGAATTCTAGTTACTTGTGTTTCTGGTTATTTTCGCATATTCAATTGCTTATATTTGGTAATCATACTATGCTCTTTCTGAGGAGCAAGATCCTAAGAGGTGGAATTAGAACAGGTGTGTTTGTTCTTGGATTTATCTTCCATCCTCCCCTCCCAACAAGTGGTATCAGAGCATGTTTGTTGTTCTAGATTCCTGACAAAAAACTCTCAAAAACCTCTGAGGGTTCCTAGGACTAACAAGTTACTACCAAAGATTTGTGTAAGGTTATGGTAACATAGCAGCTCCACTCACTAAATTGATAAACAAGGATACCTTCCATTGTAATGATGTCACCACCAAAGCATTTGAGAAACTAAAAGTAGCTATGTGCACCACTCTAATTTTGGCTACTCCAGACTTCTCAAAGACATTCATTATAGAATGTGATGCTTCTAGATTTGAGTTGGGAGTAATAATAATGTAGGAAGGAAGACCCATTTCATTTGAGAGTCATCAATTCAAAGGTAAGAATCTAGAAAAAACTATCTATGAGAAAGAAATGATGGCTATTCTTCATGCAGTTAAACAATGGAGGCCCTATCTGATGGGTAGACACTTTAAGGTGAAAATGGATCATGATAGTCTCAAATACTTTTTGGAGAAAATATTATCATATAAGGAACAACAAAAGTAGGTAACCAAAATTTTGGGTTATGATTTTGAAATCATCTAGAAGAAGGCTAAAGATAATGTATATCAGAAGCACTATCCATATGGGATACATCCATAAAAGCATTACTTTGTGCAATGTCCATGTTGTAAGTAGATTGGGTGGATGAAGCCAAGTTAGAATGGGAAAAAGACAAGGATACATAGGTTCTAGTTTAGAATCTCCAGCAAGTACTTTAGCCTCTAACAAATTTGAATATAAAGTTAATGTCCTATGGTATAAGGGTAGGTTATACTTATGCAAAGATTCAGAGCTTAAGCATAAGATTCTTACAGAGTTTCATGCATCTCCAATTGGGGGACACTTAGGGTTCTTAAAAATTTACCAAAAAATTAAGATATAATTATTTTGGGAAGGACTCAATGGATATGTACAAATTTTTTTGCTAGAATGTTTGATATTCCAATAGAATAAAGGTGAGATAGTTAAGACCCCGAGTCTGTTACAACTGTTAGCAATTCCTAGTCAAATGTGGGAGGAGGTTTCCATTGATTTCATCATAGGGTTGCCTTGTTTTGAAGGTAATAATGTTACCTTGGTCATTATGGATAGGCTTACAAAATATGCCCATTTGTGTGCTCTCTCACACTCATCTTCAACAAGTATAGTAGCAGCTATTTTTTTGGAGGCAGTTCTAAAATTACATGGAACCCCAAAAATAATTGTAAGTGATTATGATCTTATTTTCACTAGTAATTTCTAGACTAAACTATTTTCTTGTTTGGATACTCAGTTATCTCCTATCTCATCTTACCACCCCCAATCTGACAGACAAATAAAAGTGGTTAACAAATGTTTAGAGGGGTATCTCCATTGTTTTGTATTAGATAAATAGGAACATTGGGTTAAATGGTTACCACTTGCAGAATGGTGGTATAACACATCTTTCCATACCTCTTCTAAAATGTCTCCATTTCTAGCACTATATGGTTACCATCCACCTTCCATCACTTCTTTATTAAAGGTGTAAACCAAGGTTTGAGATGTGGAGGAGCACATTCAACATCAATAAGAGGTTTTGGCTAGTTTGAAAGAGAATTTGGCCTTGGCACAAAATAGGATAAAGCAATAAGCAGATCAACGTTGTAGTGAGAAATTTTTTGAGGTGGGTGACTGGGTATTTATATGTTTATAGCCTTATAAGTAGATGTCCTTGAAGCAACAAAAAAAGGACAATAAACTTGCTCCTAAGTATTATGGCCATTATCAGGTTCTACAAAAAATTAGAAGTGTGGCTTATAAGCTTGAGTTACCTCATTCATCTCACATACACCTAGTATTTCATGTTTCCTATTTGAAGAAGGTCATTAGATAGAAAGTTTTAGCATAAACATATCTCCTAAAACTAGATGAATAATGATAAGTCATTTTTGAACAAGAGAAGATCCTCCAAACATGTGCTAAGAGGTTGAGAACTAGAGAGATTAGGAAATATCTGATCAAGTGGAAGAACCTGAGTAGTGAAGATGCAACTTGGGAAGGTGAAGATTTTCAAAAACATCCAAAGTTGTTCAATGTTGAGGATAACATTGGTTTGAAGGGGAAGGGCATGCTACACCCGTAACCTATCATATGTATTAGGATAGGAATAGCCAACTTGTGGCTTACTTATCCCTCTTTGATGTTATATCAAATTTCTCTATGCACTCATTAGGTTATTAGGTCAGCCTATAGAGTAACCATGGCCTAGATAGACTATATATAGGAGGTAGTAGGTAATTATTTATCATCATATTCTAAATTCTACTCTTATTGAAACTTTTGGAAGTTGCCCCCTCAAAGTGGTTTGTTTATTATAATATATTATGATATATTTAAGTCATATTTGGATCTATTTATGTTATTCTACTGTATTGTTGAAGTAATTTCATTGTTTCTCTAAATTTTCACTAATTGTATTCAAAAGAGAAGGAAACTAAGGTTAAAAGGTTTGGGTTTGATGTTACCCAGATTTAGTGTGCACCGTATCCAAGCTTTGTGGGAGCTCCTCTTTGGCTATGGAGGAAACACCTACAGTAAGAATGAAACTTGAACAAAGAAGATGTTAGAAGAGATTATGGTGGACTACCAAGCTATGCAGTTGGTCTTGAAAGCGTAAAGCTCCCTAAGGGATGACAGTCCACTATTTAAAAAAAAGAGTTTTGTAAAGGAAGAAATGATAATAGACTAAGAAAGAGAAAAATAGATAGCGCATACCTATTCCCTATAGTCTGTGTGTCATAGTCATTAACATCAGCAGTTCTACCGAGGTCAGTGGGGTAAATGGCACCGACGTCAGTTGGGTTGCCGATGTCAGTTGGGGCTATTGGCTTTTGGAGTATTTTCAAGATACACAAGGGGTTTCCAAAAGTTTATAGGTTGGTGTAAGGTTATGGGAAGGTGAATGAGGTCTGAGGAAGGGTATACGTAGAGGTTGGAGTGTGAAAAAGGGGTGAGAATAAGGGGAAGGCCTTTCAGCCCCTCCATGAAAGAAGTCGGGTCTCTTGACAATATTTAAAAATATCAATGGAAACTAATTAACAAAGTATTCTAAAACACTAAAATGAGAACCAAAATACTTAGCTCTATTAGGTGAAGAACCAAAGATGTCAGAATGCTTATTTTTGTTATGGCTGATGTTGAGGTCCTTGTATAATGTTTTAATCCAGTCTCTGGAATGACTTATGTAGAGTTTTGATAGCCAGGAGAATGATAGTTGAGCTCTGGTGCTTGAGGTCTTAGAGTGTACACATTAATGTGCAAAAAGGTGGGGGCAGCTTAATGTTAGAGCTTGGCTTATGTAACTGATGTCAGTGATCCCACTGGCATTAGCATAAAACTATCGATGTCAGCTGAGGGTTGACCAATGATGGTAGAGAGAGAATAGGAAAAAGGGATAGTTTTAGCTCTTTGCCTATTTCTCCACATTCCAAGTGCCTTTTCTATTGGTGAATGATCAAAACAAGGGCTTATGAGGCACAAAAGTTGGTTAGGGAGTTAAGATGGAGTGAGAATAGGTCATGGGTAGTTAGGATTTGGAGGACCTAGTCTTAGGCTGACTCATAGGCTAAGAAATGGTCTTAGGGTGAGGTGTCCAAGGTGAGGTGTCCAAGGTGAGGTAATTAATTTAAAATAAGTAGTTTTTAAATTAATAAGGTGTGCAAGTGTGGGTTAGGAATGTTAACATTTAGAAGGGGACCAAGGGGGGTTGACATGATATTAGTGTCTAAATTTTCCCCTTTTTGTCTTGTGGTTTATTTTGATGAACTGCAACACAAAAATAGATGTAGGTTGCCCCAGGTATGGGATGAGATATTCCCCCTCAAAGTAGGAATCGATAGAAGGTAATCTAAAATCAGGTGCCAATTTGATAGGTAGTGGATGGATAGGATGGGGTTAGAGTGTGAATGCTACAATAGTTGAGATTGCATGTATACCACTTCACTTGATAGGTAGGTCAAATTATCACAGGCAAGGTCGAGGAGGACTAAAATTAAAGTAACCAGGCCCTAGCTTATTAGTGGTAATTGATTGGGTTAAAATGATAAAAGTTATATCTCTAATGGTTGAGGAGGACTAAAATCAAAGTAACCAGTCCCTAGCTTATTAGTGGTAGTTGATTGGGTTAGATTGATCAAAGTTATAGCTCTAATGGGTATCGTGTTCCAAGTATCTAGGCTAGGAAGTGCTCTTGGAAAACACAAAAATGTCACAAATATTGGGGATCAACTTGGTCATGATTTGATAATATGTGTGAGGGGTGCGTATAATTTGATAACTATTCGTGAGGTAGCATATGCAATCAAAACAACCAAGGCAAAGTTGTCTCAAAAGTGGTCATGGTCTGAAGAGATAGTCACGATCTCTGAGGTCATTTATCGAGTTGGGATGAGATATAAGTGATCTCAAGTGTTGTTTGTTGTGGTTAGGGAGATGTATGTGATCTCCAATGTGCCCCATGAGAAGTCTAAGGTGATTTCTACAGTGTTAGGGCTGGTTATTTGGTCATGATTTTGGGCAAGTTGAGAGAAGACCTATGTTTTTAGGTCACTAATGTCAGTAAGTAGTCAAAAGGATTTTGTGGACATATTTCTGACACTAGGATAAGTAGTGAGCCTAGGGTTTAGGGTAGGTAGTGAGCCTAGGGTTTAGATAGTTGGTCCATTAGGTAGATGAAAGAATGAATGGCTAAGCTAACCTCAGAAGACCCCATGTCAACTAAGTGCTGCCTACATAGCCCCTATTTTGAGGGCCTCAAGCCAATGTAGTTCTCCCAAAAGGGAAGAAGAGTTAAAGAGGTTGATAGTTGTTTTGGTTATGTTAGTGTTTTTAGCATTTTCCATATGTTTAAAGGTACATGCTTGAAATGATGAGTGTATGATGATGTTATAGTTTTTTGTATATTGTGTGATGGTGTATGCTGTAACATAGGTTATGTGGTTTTTCATCCTTAGCAATTTTCCATATTAGTGATGGTGTATGCTAAAAATGAAATGAGTTTATTTATGCTTCAACAGGTTTTCATAATGGTGATGGTATATGCTTGACATAAATTGTGTTTGGTTGATAGTTTCCATGTGTATTGTTTTCCATAGAAACTAATGTGAATGGGCTATGATAATTTATATAACACAAATTGGTATTTGCATTAAATAAATCATGATGTTATGTTAGTGGTTAAAAAAATGTTGTGGTTGTATTTTATCAGAAACATGTGATGTTATTTATGATAAAATTGAGTTGAATGTTAGGTTCATAACTTTATAGTGAAAATTATGAGATGACAATATGCGAGCATAAAATTTTAAGACATTGCATCCTAAAAGATAAACTTGCATGTGACGAAGGTGTGTAAGAAGTGAAATGTGCATTGCTCTTTCATTGACAAGGACCATAATGATAACATAAATAGGGTTTTTGCAAATAAAATCCCCGTTCATGCATTACATCTTTGACCATTAGTTTTTGTTAGAGAAGTACCCAAATCACTTGACATTAAGTGAGCTCAAAATCCCTTGGGTATTTTTAGGGTAATAGGTGTGATTATGTGATATGTGAGGATAGCGTAACCCTTTTAGTAGGGATAACTTTTCCCCTTTTATAGGTGACCCTGAGAATGACTATAGGCAAGTCCATGACTTAATAGTCTTGTCAATCAGTTTTTTTGGTAGACTGATCAATGCGGGAAGTCTACTTGGGGATGTTGTTTTGTTTTGTGGTCATGTGAAGTTGATCAATGTAGGAAGCTTCTCAGAGGGTGCTATTTTGGTAGAAAAATTTGGGCATAGCCATCCTTTGAGCGAGTGGTCTATATTTTGCTTTGTATGTTTTGATTTCTTTGAATAGCTGTCCTTCAAGGAAGTAGTCTATTAATTACAACAATAATGCAGTTGTCCTTCGAGGGAGCAATCTACATGTATAGTTATGACCTTTTAGACATCCCAATTTTATGTTTTTTTGACTGAACTTTTAGTCATGGACTATATTATAGAGGTTTAGGGGTTTCCCTTTTATTAGGACAAAGCATTAATGCTTAAAAAAGGGTTAACTAATTTTTGTAAGGAAAAAGGGTTGAAAGGAATAATAATGAGGATGACGAGGGTTGCTCAAGGGATGAGCTCAAGTTAAACATCAAGTGAATGATTACTTGGTTAACATTAGAATGGTCACAGATGTAAAGCACTAAGGGGCTCAGGTTTTAGTCGGCCTTCGAGAGAAGACAGATGATAAGTGCCTGACCCATACTTGTGCATTATTATATAAGGTCTGAGTCAATTAGGAGCAAACTTGCCTGATTTGCTTCTTTCCATATTGGTCATGTGTTGGTTTTCTTTAAGGATGAGATCTCTAATTTTGAAATCATGCTCTTTCATATTTTTATTATAGGCACACTTGATGCGATCTTGGTAGATATGAAGATGATTAAGAGCAGCAAGATGATGTTCATTGAGTAACTCGAGTTGTGTTAATTAATCTTGATGAAAGTCATCATTAGAGAGTATGTCATGTAAGGAGATGAGAAGAGATGGTATTTGTACTTTAAAAGGCAAGACATCCTCAATTCCATACACTAAGGAGAAAGGTGTAGCACTCGTAGGGGTTATGATGCTAGTGCGGTAGGCCCACAAAGCGAAGGGAATATGAGTGTGTCAATCCCTTCTAGTGTCATTAACCACCTTCATTAGGATTTTAGCTAGAATTTTGTTAGAAGTTTTTGCCTATCCATTTGCTTGTGGATAGTAAGGTGAGGAGAAGCTGAGTCTAATGCCAAATGCATCACAAAGCTTTTGGATAGTTTTGTTTTTGAAAGATTTGCCATTATCAGTGATTAGCTTGTGATGTACATCAAAATGATAGATGATGTGGTGGCTAATGAAGTTGATGATTTTGTTAGCTTTAGTGGAGATGAGGGGAATAACTTCCACCCATTTAGTGAAATATTTAGTCACTGTGATAATAAACTGATGTTAGAGAGATGAATGAGGGTTAATCTCACCAATTAGATCTAAGCCCCATTAGGAAAAGGGCCACAAATCTTTAGCAGCTTGTAAAGCATGGCTAGGGACATGAAGTAAGTTAGCATGTTGTTGGCATTTGATACAATGCCAAACATAGTCACTGTAGTCTTGGTGAAGAGTGGGCCAATAATAGCCCAAGCAGAGGATGCACTTTACAACCAAGTTACCACTGAAATGTCCTCCATAAATCCCATCATAGACTATTTAATGGCATGAGATGTCTCAGTGGTGGTTAAGCATCAGAGAAGGAGGCCATCAAAACCTCATTTGTAGAGAAGACCCCCTAGCATGGTGTATCGATTAGTACTCTTGATAAAAGCCCACTGTCCATTGCTAGAGAGGTTAAGAGGAATGATAGAATAAGTCAAGTAGTCAACAAGTTGTTTATACCAAACATTCTTTGGACTAGAGTTGATATTGCCAACAAAGTTGATGTTAGTTGAGATATATGAGGGCAACACCAAATAGTGTACCGTGACATATATTCTCAAAGAAGCAGATGAAGATGGTATGTGTGAGGTGAGAGAGGCCATTGTGTCGGCAAACTTATTCATAGAGCGAGGAATAGTTTACAAGAGATAATGGTCAAAAGACCCTAACAATGTGTCAACACAGTGTTTATATCATTGTAAAACTTCATCTTTACAAAAATATGAATTGTTAATCTGATTAATGACTAGTTCCAAGTCACCAAAGATATTAATTGTCTTAATGCCCAAGAAAATGGTAGTTTGAAGCCCCAAAATTAAGGCTTCATACTCAGCCATGTTATTGGTGCATTCAAAGTCAAGTTCGAAGGATAGAGGCATGGGCTCACCTTCATGAGGGATAAGAATGACCCTCACACTCCGATCGAATTGACATTTAGATCCATCAAATAACATTTTCATTTGATAGGGGATGTCATCGGTGAATAGCATCATGATAGACTCATCAAGAAATTCACAGTTAGAGGGTTGGTTATCAAGTAAAGGGGCATCTACTAGTTGGTCAGTGATCATTTGCCCCTTTATAGACTTTTATTGAATGAATTCCAAATCAAACTCAGTGAGAAGCATGAGCCAATGAGCCATACGTTGGTTTTGGTATGGCTTGGAATGCATGTATTTAAGAGGGTCAGTGTGGGTGATGACATAAGTTTATGGTTAAGGAGATAGTGGCAGATTTTGGTGGTGGCAAAGACTAATGCTAAGAAAAGTTTTTTGGTATGAGTATACTAGGTTTCATAGTCAATGAACATTCAGCTTATATAGTAAACCACCTACTCATGATGTTGTTCATCTTTATGCACAATCATGGCACCTAAGGAATGATCTGTTGCTAAAATGTAAAGATAGAAGGGTTGGACATCTTTAGGTGGAATAAGGACTGGTGGAGAGACAAGATAACATTTAAGAGCCTCAAAAGCCTCTTGGAAATCCTTATTCTAATTAAAGGAGACATCTTTCTTATGGAGGTGATGGAAGGGTTGGCATCAGTCAGATAGCTACGAGATGAAGCGATGAATAGATTGAAGCTTCCCTTGCAGGCTTTGAAGTTGTTTTAGGTTAGTTGGTGGGGGCATCTCGAGTATGGCTTGAATCTTAGCTGGATCTACCTCAATGCCATGGAGAGAAATGATGAAACCTAAAGCTTCCCTAAGAGAACCCCAAAGACACATTTCTTGGGGTTGAGTCAAATGTTATATTGTAGTAGGTGAGTGAATATTGTTTTGAGAATGGTGAGGTGGTCATGATGAAGTTTGGATTTCCCAGTAGGTCATCCACATAGTCCATGATTTTGTGGAGGAGATCATGAAAAATATAAGTCATGGTGCATTGGTATGTAGCGCCTACATTTTTAAGGCCAAAAGGCATGACCCTATAGTAGAATGTCCCCCATGGGGTGATGAAGGTGGTTTTATGTTGATCTTCTAGAACAATCAAGATTTTTTTATATCCTAAAAACCCATCCATGAGGGATATCATCTCATGACCAGCCATAAGATCAACAAATTGGTCGATGTTTGGCAAAGGAAAGTCATCCTTTGGGAAAGCTAGGTTGAGGTCATGATAGTCAATACAAATTTGAATTCCCCCTACTACTTTTGTGATAGGGACAATGTTTGACACCCATTGTGGATAATCAATGGGTTGGATAAATGAGACGGAGAGAAGACATTGAAGCTCCTCTTTGACAAGGAGTATGATGTGAGGATGCATCTTGTTAAACTTTTGCTTGACAGGCTTAGCTTCACGATTCATGATGATGTTGTGGATGACAATGTCAGGGTCAGTACCAAGCATATCACTATAATACCAAGTAAAAGCTTTGCTATGATCTATAAGGAATGTGGTATAGTTGATTTGTTCTTGGGCATCTAAAGATTGACCAAGCTTTAAAATGTGAGGAACATTAGAAGATGGGAGATTAATGTCAACAGTTGATTCATTTAACATAACCTATGTTTCCAAAGGAAGTGATCATTATATGAAGGAGTCATCCACACCATGTAGGTGAGTATGGCATCATCGTCTGAGCATTAGATAGTGTTGATGCTAGAAGATTCATCATCTATCATTTCTGGATAAATGAGAGGAAGAGACCTTGATGCCCCACCTAGTTAATAGGTCAGGGATTCCAAGTGAATGGCATTTATGGGAAAAAAAACTAGGAGGGATGGAGACCACTGACTCCGTAGGTGAGGGCGGGGGAATAAGCGAGTTTGGAGGAGAATGTTCTATGATAGTTTCATGGTGAGGGATCTTAGAGGGTTGTGTAGGTTCTTCGAAACCCACACCATGTCATTTCTTGGCATTTTTTATCACCTCATCATTTAGAGGCTCAATGGTCTTATGGGGACCTTGTTCATAATGCCTAAAGCCAAAACTGTTCCATGCACACCTATGAAGATATGTGTGAGAAAAGCTAGGGTTGCTGAGGAAGGAGAAATCACAAGTGAATAGTTAGGGTGATGAGAGAGGATTTCCAATAGTAGGAGCCTGATCTAGCCCTCCATAGATGAGATTAGTTTGGAGATTGGGAGGACCATATGGGATGACCATTCTGATGTGATGGTCATAGTTAGGGGGGTGATGAAATTTTCCATATTCTTGCAGAGTTTGGAACATGTCAAGGGTAAGCAAATGATACTCCCCAAGTGAAAGACACTAGAAGGTATCTTCCATAAGATCTTTCGTGGTCACTTGAGGAGTAGGTGTAGGTGTGATTGGTGTCTACGAGCTTGTCGAGGCTTCTACGAGTGGAGGTGGTTTTTGGGTGGATGTTTTCAAAGGGATGAAAACATCATTAGGTTGGTATGTCGTGTTGCATGTTTTAAAGGGGGAAGGGTCAGTAGGAATGACATGAACCTACCCCTCATGTTCAAACTTGACACAATGATGCAACGTGGAAGGGACATAGGTCATGACATGTATCTAAGGTCATCCCAACAACATGTTATATTAGAACTCCCCCTTGATGGTATAGAAGAGTTCCAAAATTATACGTGGGCCAACACAAACATGCAAGACCACAGTGCCAATGGTAGTGGTGATGGCATCATTGAAAGAATGAAGAATTGCATCAGTTTTTGACATGCAATTCTTTGGAAGGGCTAGTTGATCATATGCATGGGTAGAAATGATGTTGATGCTAGCACCTCCATCAATCATAACCCACTTAATGTGAATTTGATCAATTTAAGCCATGATAAAGAGGGTGATATCTTGATCTTCTAGGTTGGAGGCAGGAATCTTAGAATCACTGAAGGTGATGGAGGCAATGGTGGGTAATGATTTGACTAAAGCAACCAGTGGTTGGGGGTCTTCAAGTTGGACCTCCACTGTCTGTAAAGCTTTGATCAAGGCTTGGAAATGTTGTGAAGAGCTTTGTATTAGGTCATATAAAGACATCTTCACAGGGGTTTGGTGAATTTTTTTCACCATGGAGTCACGAATTACCTCCAAAGATGTTGGTTGAGATGTGCTTAAGATAGAAATCTTGGTTTTTGGTGGTTGAGAAGGCTTGATGAATGGATATGTCTTAGGGATATAAAATTTCTCTTTTCCTTTATCCTTTAGGGTTTGGGACTTGGTGGCCACATTAATAGTGTTGATTTCGAATAAATGGGGAGAAGGTGGTAGAGGGACCATACTCTCATGTTGGGATTCTGATTCAAGTGAGGAGGTTTGGGAGGTGTGGGATGGGTTTAGTAGTTTGTCATAAAGGTGGTCAAGAGAATCCTCAATGAGAAGGGTGTTCTTTTTCAGGTGTTGGTGAATGACAACCTTAAGATTGTAGCAACTCTCAGTATCATGCCTAGGTGTGTGATGATATAAGCAGATTTGAGTGTCGTAGAACCAAGATGGTTTTGATCTGAGAGGTTGGTATGGATTAATGGGTAAGAGAATGATGCTAAAAGATTGCAATAATTGATGTAATAATGAAGCATAAGAACCCACTAATGGGTCTATGCTCATTATTGTAGTAGGGGTTGACAACTTCTATTTAGGAGTTGTAGGGAGAGTTTTTCACACCACCTTTTTGGTTGGTGGTGTGGCCACATGCATCGATGGCACTTTCTTGATGAGGGGTGCTAAATTTTTTGGAGGAAATATGTTTTTGATGGGTAGAGGGAGTAATTGAGGTAGTTTGTCTTTATGAGGTGTTGGAATAGGGAGAACTCTTGTTAAAGTGGAAGGATGTGGACCCAAGACAGAGGGCAATGGTGAAGGTGGGGGAGGAGTAGACCGACGTGGTTTAGCATCCTTCTTTAGTATGGTGTGAGGACCATGACTATGTGGAGTGAGGTTCAAATCTAACTTCACTTGTGGGTGGGTTAGGTTTGATTCAGGGCAAACACTGAGAGATTTAATTTGTTTTGACATGGTGAATGCTTGTGAGGGTTTGGATTTAGATGTGAAAGGCTAAGCTTCTGATGATTTAGATGTGGAAGCCTAATCCTCATCAAAGACTTTGGGGTAAATTTTCATGTAAGGGTTTGCAATATAAGGTGAAGTGGTATGTGTAGGATAAGGAGTCCTAAGTCACTCCCATAATGACTCATACTCTAGGTTCTTAGAATGGAGGAATCCTAAGTTTTTTGCCAATCGAGAGAAGGGTTTAGTTGATGTCACACGAGGCCTTACAGTTGGTCCTTTGGAGGATTTGGGAAATTGTGAGAGTGGAAACATGTTGGATGTAGTGATCATGGGCCAAAGGTGAGAGAGAACCATCACCAGATCTTCTTCGGCCAAAGTGGGTGAGGTGGCAAGTTCTTCTCTCAACAGAGAAGGGATTGGAAAATTTGGCTCCTCAAGTGGATAGAGCACAAGGATGATCATGCCTTCCACATGTGGTCTAGGAGCATGGAAAGTATGATCCTCCATTGGTGATAAGAAAGATAAGGGTGGGGCCACCAGTGTTGGTACCATCAAAGCATCCTCCAATATGGGAGAGGTTAAAGTAGACTCTCCTATGTGTGAAAGGGGGGTAGATGGAGGACTATCCTCCATCAGTGGAGGAAAAATAGGAGAGGAAGGCTCCTCTAAAGGGTGAAGCAAAGGGATGATGGCCCCTTCTACATGAGGGCATGGGGTATGAATGGTAAGTTATTTCAATGGTAGAAGAAGAGGGAAGGTGGGGGCAAGAGGAATATGTCATACAGGATCCTCATGAGGTAAAAGAATGGGTAAAAGAGGTGCTTGATGTCATGGGGGTGATACAGGTAAAATGGGTTCATCCACATAAGGAAGAGGGTGAGGCAAAGGGAGCTCTTCATTGCAGGGGGGTGGTATGGGTAAAATAGGCTCTTCTACCCGTGGTGGAGAAATGGGTTGACTAACCTCTTTAGATTGTGGTAGAGGTTGGATAAGAATGAAAGGAAAGACCATGTCGATCGTGTGTATGTTGCATTCTTAAGGGTGATTGACCATGGTCTAAACATTATTCTGACTTGGGGGATGGTTAGGAAATGGTTGCCTAAAGACATCCATGTTTTGGTTGGTTGGCACATTAGGGTTATCCAAAACAAGGTCCCCCTTGTCTAACATGTCTTGAACAATGTTTTTTATGGTTTTTCAATTATTTGTGTCATGACCCTTGACAAGATGATAGTTACAAAAGTCATTTTCCCTATACCATGCAGGGATGGCTTGTGAGGGGTCAAATTAGATAAATGGTCAGATTTGTGGGAGGTTGAGGACTCCCTGCTTTACTAATTTGTCTAATACAAAAGCATATGATTCTCCTATTGGAGTGTATCGTCACTATTCATACCATTGTTGGAATTGTCTAGTGATGTTTTGCAAAGTCAAGGGCTCAGATTGGTTGGTTGTGGTAGAAGATGGTGACCTAAGGACCACAATGTTTATCGATCCCTTGGACTTGGAATGGGAAGAAGAAGGTTTAGAAGAAGGGTCATTGGGTTTTGCATTGGTATTTTTGTTACACAATTTGACCCTATCTTCTTCAATTGCATGGAGTTCAAGCTTTCAGGCCATAGTGAAAGCTTCATCAAATGTGTGAAAAGTTTAAACCCACAAATTGGATGAGATGTGCTTGGCACATGCTCTTGAAAAGAGCTCAATGAGCTTAGGTTGAGGTAGTGAGAAGGAGAGTTGGTTGATCAAACCTCTCCAATGGGTGACAAAGTCAGCTATTGACTCATCCTCAAATTGTTTAATAGAATAAGGGTCTGTGATGGAGACCTTCTTGGTAATATTGATTGAGAAATTATTAAGGAATAAATAAGTGAGTTGAGTGAAGGTGAAGAGAGAATGACTAGTAATGGAGCTATACCAGTCAAGGGTAGTGCTAGAAAGTGACATAGGGAATGTGTGAAGTAATAATGCATCATCATGTGTTATGAGGTAGCAAGCATGTCTAAACACTCTCAAATGTTGTTATGGGTCATCTTTACTCTAAAAGTGAGTAAATTTTGGGAGTTCCCACTGGCCAGGGTATGGTCGAATAGGAACTGAAGGGTGGATAGGTTTGTTGCAAATTTGTTCATATGAAAGAACACTCTTCAAACCTAAAATAGATGTCTCAAGGTTGGACATCTAATCCATCAACATCTTAATTAGATTAGTAGATGGATTGGCATGAGGGGCACCCCCTAAATTATAGGGTACCTAAAAGGCATTAGAAGGGGCATATGACATATTTGGTTACATTTATGTAGGTGCAACATACTGATAGTTCATCATAGGGACCGATGTCGAGGCCGATGGAGCTTGTGCCATGAAATTGGAGGGCACAACTTGAAAAGATGCCACCAAGGGTGGTTGGATGGCGGTGACACTAGTTAAAGGATAAGTGGTCACTCTCATGTTTACAGGCATAAGAGTGGATGGGATAGAGATAATCAAGTTCTATAAAGGTGTCAAACTTGGTTGAATTGTTTGCGGTTGAGGAGGTATGGAAATCTTGATGGAGGTAGGGCAAGAAAGGATAGAAGGGGAGGCCAAATCTTAAACATTGGCCATGGTTAGGTTACTAGTCGAGGAAATGGCCTGAGTGACCATAGGTTGGGTAGCAAAGGCTATTGATATCATTACCACTTCAACCAAAAAAGTTGGCATCCCATAAATAGGGTTACTCAAAGGATCTCACGTTTGGCTTCTAGTGAGATAATGTTGGAGAGCCTTGACATTGTGGTCAAGGAATCTCTCAAAATCTTGATCCCCTTTAGGAACAATAGGAGGTTGATCAGGGGTAGGTTAGATAGGAGTATGATCGGTGTTTGAAGTATGCTTCATTAGATGACTTGGCACAAAGGGCGAAGGTGGGAGTGATTGTTGACTCGCTTGGTCAACAAGGAATTTGGCTTGATTGTGTGTCAGGACCATCCAAGGTGAAAGGAGTTCAGGGTCCAAAAACTATGTATTTTAGTTTTAGAAAACTAGAATTTGTGTTAAATAGCAAGAAATTTGGGTTTTAAGCTTGCTATTTTGAAATTTATTTATTTATTGACAGTGACCGATGTCAGTTGTTTAACTAATATCGGTTAGAAAATGTTGCTGACATCAGTCAATTAACCAATGTTGGTGAAGTTTTATTACCAACATTGGTGGAGAAATTGATGTCAGTTTCTATGTTAGAAACACAAAAGATCGATAGTTTTTGGAAGAAGAAGATATTTTGAGTTATTTTGGACTTCAAAATGGTATGACCTTACCAGCTCAAACACTTAGATAAAACTAATAGAATAGATGATCAGTAAGCAACCTTTAAAATGTTAGATTCCTAGGAATGAGTTTTAAAGTCATGGTGGCTTATGCCTTAAGAGAATGTGTTGGGAGTTGGGCTTGTAGAACAGGTCCTAGAGAGGAAGTCTATGGCTAGTTTTAGGTTGTGTTATGGTGCTCAAAAATATCTATGTTAGGGTTAGTACATGGCCTAGTGCTGGGGCTTGCTCTCTTCACTTCACAAACCTAGATCTGAGCTAGGCCACTTAGCCAAAATATACCTTCCCTATAGTTTATACTCTACCAAAGAATAGGGTGGGTCCTCCTCTTGGTGGTGAAATCCAAGTAGGATAGCCGAGTGGGGTAAGGTATCCACTAGGTGATGAAATCCTAGAGGGGCTTTGTCTCAAGTAAGTTTATGTGTTTGATTTGAAGTGATTGTGATTTGGTTGTGTAACATTTGTGCACTATGATTCATTCATAATGCTTTAATTACTAAATGGGCTAAGTGTGCATCCAAGCAAGAATGAAATGTAGTAGTTTTTAACCCAAATCAAAATATGTTATTCAAATGCAAAAAAATGGAGAAGAGATAAAGAGTATAAATTTTTCACTACTCTATGATGCATGCAAGAAGTAATAAAAAGAAAAAGAGATGTTATTTTTAACTTCTGCTAATGATTTCTCTTTTGAAACAAAAAGATAGAAGAGAGGATGCAAGAAATGAATATTTTTCTTAATGCATCTATATGAAAATTTGATTTTTAAAAGAAGAACAAACCCAAGGAAAACTCCAAGGGTCCCACTAGGCGTGCCAAAATGTTTCTCTAAATTTTCACTAATTGTATTCAAAAGAGAAGGAAACTAAGGTTAAGAGGTCTGGGTTTAATGTTACCCAAATTTAGTGCACACCATATCCAAGCTTTGTGGGAGCTCCTCTTTGGCTATGGAGGAAACACCTATAGTAAGAATGAAAATTGAACAAAGAAGATGTTAGAAGAGAATATGGTGGACTGCCAAGCTATGCACTCAGTCCTGGAAGCATTAAGCTCCCTAAGGGATGACAGTCCACTATTTAAAGAAAAGAATTTTGTAAAGGAAGAAATGATAAAAGAATAAGAAAGAGAAAAATAGATAGTGCGTACCTGTTCCTTGTAGTCTATGTGTCACAGTCACTAACGTCAATATTTATACTGAGGTCAGTGGGGTAAATGGCACCGACGTCGATTGGACTTTCGATGTCAGTCAGGGATGTTGGATTTTGGAGTATTTCTAGGATACATAGGGGGTTTTCAAAAGTTTAGAGGTTGGTGCAGGGTTGTGGGAAGGTGAATGAGGTCTGAGGAAGGGTATAGGTAGAGGTTAGAGTGTGAAAAAGGGGTGAGAATAAGGGGAAGGCCTTTTAGCCCCTCCATGGAAGAAGTCAGGCCTCTTGATAGTATTTAGAAATATCAATGGAAACTAATTAACAATGTATTCTAAAACACTAAAATGAGAACCAGAATACTTAGCTTTATTAGGTGAAGAACCAAAGGTGTCAGAATGCTTATTCCCATTGTGGCTAATGTTGAGGTCCTCGTACAATGTTTCAATCCAGTCTTTAGAATGACTTGTGCAGAGTTTCGGTATCCAGGAGAATGATAGTCAAGTTTTGGTGCTTGAGGTCTCAGAGTGTGCATGTCAATGTGCAAAAATGTGGGGGGTAGCTCAATGTTAGAGCTTGGCTTATGTAATCGATGTCAGCAATCCTGCCAGCATCAGTGTAGAACTATCGATGTTGGTTGAGGGTTGATTGATGTCGGTGGAGAGAGAATAGGTAAAAGGGCTATTTTTATCTCTTTGCCCATTTTTCCACCTGCAAAGTGCCTTTTCCATTGAAGAATAGTCAAAATAAGGGCTTATGAGGCACAAAAGTTGGTTAGGGAGTTAAGATGGAGTGAGAATAGGTCATGGGTAGTTAGGATTTGGAGGACCTAGTCTTAGGCTGACTCATAGGCTAAGAAATGGTCTTAGGGTGAGGTGTCTAGATGAGGTGTCCAAGGTGAGGTGTCCAAGGTGAGGTAATTAATTTAAAATAAGTAGTTTTTAAATTAATAAGGTGTGCAAGTGTGGGTTAGGAATGTTAACGTTTAGAAGGGGACCAAGGGGGGGTTGACATGATATTGGTGTCTACATTCATTACATATATCCCAATGGAACACAATTTTAATGGGTTTTCTAACTCAATAAACACCTCAAAAGAAGCTAGAAATAGTGGAGATATGAAACTAAGTGAAACAAAACTTAGTCTTATGCATTATATTAAAGTGAACTTGTTATAAATGAAACACGAAGATATGTTTGAAACTGATAAGGGCTTAAAGAAAGTGCATGTCCATTAATGAGGTTGATGTTCTTTAGGCCAAAAATGTATTAGTCAATAGTTTCAAGACACCTACAGGTATAATACTATATAAAATAAGTAGAGATGAGTAGTTTGAGGTGTTGGAAATATTTACAAGAGATAGTTTAAATTTTTAGGAACTTAAATAAATTTCAAGGACTATAAAAATCTTGGTGAGATTAATGAGGTCCTAGAACATAAAACGCAACCAAGGTAAGCTACAATATACTTGTTCTTTAAGGGGATCTTGCTTAGATTGAATAATGATAAGGATTGTGGGTATGTTTAAAGGAGTGAGGTCTTTTGAGGTTAGTTTATACAATGAATTAACACCTTATTAACCACTCATACCTTTTTATAAAGGTGAAATTATCATAACATAGGTTATACCTTTTGAAACCCAAGAATTTTTTTAGTCATAATCAATGCATATAACTAGTATTAGGAGAGTTTATGGTCTAGAAGCCTCTATTAGTATGATCATTTTTAAAAATTTGTTAAAAATTAATATGGTGAGTGTATTAATGTATTAATTTTATTCTCAATTCTAGACAATTTGTGGAAACATTCACTATTTTGTCTCAAACATACTTCAGTCAGTTACCAATCAATGATGAGACTAGGTGAACAAATTAAAGGTTTGAGATCAAGACATGAAGCTTATACTTCATAGGGTGTTTTTTTAGGCATGAAAATGTGTGTTATGTATTCATATTCTCTCTAAGATTGATAAAATTTGGCTTTCAAGTTAGATGCCCTTGAGGGTTATCTATAGAAGATAAACCTAAAACATGCATGTGCATATCAGTTGAGATTTTTGTACATACTTAGGGATTGTTTAAGGTTGAAAAAACCTTATTGGGTAGGTAATAATATGTATAAAATGTAACAAAATAATAATAGTCTTAGATTATTAACGAGAGATTATTGTCCTACTTATCCCATTAGGCCTAAAATGGTTGTGAACAGGCTTGTGCACTAGTGCTAATGACATCCACATGTGTTGAGTGGTATTTGAAGACATCAGATACCTGATAGGGAGGTAAAGAAGGTGAGAGAGGTATAAAAATTTTTTATAATGGGAATATACTTATGTGATGTTGATAAGACTCTCAAATAGTCATTAAGGTTTATGCAAACCTAATTTCTTACCAACCCTAGGCAACAAATGAAAGCATAAGAGGCAAAACTGATGGGAAATATTGGCCTTGGGGATATTTTCCACCTTGAGATCATGTTATAGGATTTTAGACTCCATCATCCCTATCTTTCAAATGTAAATAACCATTTAGACCTCTATCTTCCCTAAACACTCAAACTGGCAAAGAAACCTACAAGCACAACCATGAAAAAATGATGATAAAGTAAGGTTTTAGTAGCCAAATATAGTTTCAAGGGAATGGAAATAGGTGGTAAAAAATGTTTTATGATGAGGTTGAATCCATCTAATTAAAATACATGTCACTTGGACCCTCAAACTTAGTCAAGGCCAATTAGGCCTAGAAGGCTATCTTAGGCCTAAAAACCTCACCGCCACCTTGGGGTACAATCAACACCTCCTAAGCAAGTTTAAAACTAGGAGAAAGTATAGGAAGATGATACAAGATATAGGAGAGATATTTTATGTAGGATAATGTGACAAGAAGTCCATATTAGTCTCAAGAACCTCCTCAAGATACCACAATCCTGAATAGTCAATTCAAGCTACTTGATTTAGTGCTCATATCTTTCATAGCATAATGACTTGGAGAAAATGATCTTAGTAGGATTTAATTACCCCAAAAAAATTGATATATATGGTAGAGGGATTTGGATTTAGTGGTCCAAGTTTATGAATAAAGGTTAACACTACATACATGTCCAAACTACCTGTAAAAAGCCTAAAGTCCACCAACTTGAATTCATATTTCTCCACACAAGCTATGTGGGAGCCTAAGATTATAAAATGTTTTAGGGGGATATATGGAATAAACATTCATGACCATAAGTTTTGGATTGGAGGTCTCATCTTTATGAACTATCGTTAAGATGGTAGACCTCCAAAACCCTCATTAAACCTTATTGCAAACCAATCCTCAGGAAACTAAATATTTTTGAACTAAAACAATCATGAATGACCTAATAAACACTTGGAAAATCTATTACACTTAAAAGAGACCTTGGTCATGGTACTTGTTTGTACAAACACTATACAAAGTTGTCATAAAATTATAATTTTTAAAGGCTTTGTGAGATTTCTAGGGTGCATAACTATTTGGCAAGTTTACAGTCATTGGAGGTGAGTTTTGGGACTTTTTATATCTTCTCAAGTCCTAAAATTTCCAAAAATATCTTGGGAATACCTTTGTAAGTCTTTTCCAAATAGTCAGTCTATAGAAATAAAGGAGAAGGTGACCTAGTCACCTAGTTTGACTAAATTGTAGG
Organism: Torreya grandis; assembly: GCA_037957365.1. Lineage (NCBI taxonomy): Eukaryota > Viridiplantae > Streptophyta > Pinopsida > Cupressales > Taxaceae > Torreya > Torreya grandis. The sequence continues at coordinate 416,327 of JARHVA010006931.1, read as the reverse complement.
TGTCTCTTTCTCAAAAAGGTCCACATCATGATATGGGACATTATTTCAAACCTAAATCTCACTTTTTAATATGATCCTAAGGTTTAATATAGGATTTCATGGATGCCAACCACACACAGTCAAATAATTGGGCCTAATAGGTCTGCTTGATCAACAGATGGATGAACTTATGGGAGTATAGAGACTATGTGGAGTTAATTAATTATCTATAAAAATCTATAATTACCCATTAAATCAATAAATTTCCATATTCATAAGCATTTATGCATTTTTTTGGGTGGTTTTATGGATATAATCAATCCATAAGAAGAGGTAGTTAGTTTATGCTTCATGGAAGTTGATTATTTATGTCTATTCAATGTTTGTAATAGATAAAAGGAGAAAATTGATTGAATATGGCATGCATAAACATTTCATGGGTCTAATTTTACTAAAAATAAACTTTGACCATCTTGAGGGCACATATTGAAGACACTTCAATGCATAGAAGAATATGAAAGACTATTGTAATAGTCATGTGGAATAAGTCATGATCTTTTGACTTCTTCAAAGACTTATACACCACTCTCCCTCTTCTTCTCTCCATATAGTTCTATTTATTGAATTTAGAAGGCCTATTTTTTGTATCCCTCTCTTGGGTATGAGGCAAATCTAACTAGATTGGCACTTTGTAACCTCTTAAGCTAATGAAAATGATTATTTTCAGACTCTTTAATATAGGTTTAGTGTGTTATATTAGTTTTATTTGCACATGTGGTACTTTTTCTCCCTTGGTAGGTCCTAATCTCATCTAGTTACTAGCATATGATCCTATGTAAGTCAAATATAGTGTTTGAATGATAAGTGGTGGAGATTTTATTGGATAGTGCCTTGATCTAGGCCTTCTATCATTGTCCTCATGTTTTGAAAACTTAGTGAAACCTCTATGTGAAGCATTTTTACATAAGAGTCTTTGGATTTGGAATTTCTAGTCACTTGTATTGCATACTAGTATTTTTTGAAGTGTAAATTGAGTGGATGAATGATAACATTGGTGTATCACCACCCCTTAAAGTAGATTTTTTACATACTTTCTATCCCTTTTCACCCTAATAATAATAGGTCTTAGTAAATTGAGTCACAAGTGATGTACTAGGGGAGCTAGCCCCATAATATAGAGTTATAGTCTAATGATAAGGTCACCCATAACCTTTAGGCCATTCTCATGTTAGTCCAAGTTTGAATCAGAATTGAACACTCTCCAGCATAGGGTGCGAATTGGGTTTCTAGTAATAAAGTAACATACTCCCTAAAGGATCCTATAGTGGTGTTTTAACCTTGGGTAATTATACATGTTGATTTATTGCATTCTAGTATCCTACATGTTTGTGTATGATTTAGTTAATTTTCTTTGTATCACTAAGTGTTATGGTGAGCCCACACATAGTGTTGATTACTCTCTAATAAGCAACTCCAATTTTTTGGGGTTCTTTATCTAGTATAAAATCCTATGATTTAAAGATTATGAATAATAAAATATTTAATTTTTAACTTGTACAAATTAATATAACCATTGGTTCACTTTGCAATTGAACCATGTTGTGTTTACCAACAACTTTTGCTAAGTTGCATCTCTAAGAATTTTTATAATAAGGAATTTTTATAACATGAAACTAATGAACTATTTCATTAATTAGGGTTATGTTATGATTATACAAAGGTATTTAGCCTCAAAATATGAATAAGATAATGATTTGTTATAAAATACTAAGTGTTGGAAATCCATGTATTTATTTGAAAATAATGGATAAAATTCACCTTGTGTGGCATGAAGATAAGCCTTGATAATTATGTAAATGGTTGATTATGCTTATTAGATGTGTATATAAGTTTGGTTAAGCTATTTTAATGATTTTTATACCATTAATCTTGTGTTTCATGAAGAAGTGCTAAAATCATGGTATCATTTTACCAAACTAGGTTAAAGAATAGTTAATTATTTATATATGATGTTGTATTCTTCTAAAACCTATATCAAACAATTATATCCCTTTCTTGGATTTATATGTTATTATAGGTGACCGATTATGGCTATTCAAATTTTATAAATAATGTGACTAGTTCTTTGGAAACATTATTTGGTACAAAATGATGGACTTATTGGCACAATGGTGAAGGTTTTGTTGGTTTTAACACTCATATGGTTGGAGTATTATTACCAGTATGTATCCTAAAAATGAATAAGTATTATATTAAATTATATTGAGGTACTATAAAATATATAAATTTTAACTAGATTTCTATGCTTAAACCTTGAGGGTCTAATAGGGTGGGAGTATCTAATTTACTTAGGTAAATCAGAAAGGCTTGGGATCTCAACTTGTGAAAGATCATCTTGAGTTAAATTGAAGTTTAATCTTATTATTCACATTTTAGCCTCATTAATTTGAATAGAGTAGCATGTTATCTTGTCACTATAGAAGGATAAGAAGATCATAAATTCTAGCTGAAATAAAAACTATTGTTGGATATTTTATATTCACCTTGACCCCTGGATAATTTAACCCTTTTTGAAGTTATGTTGCATCAAAATGAGCATTCATTAGTCAACCATTAACTTGTTGAAAAATTATATTGGTGTTAGAAATAAATAAAATGTGCATTGGTGTCCATTGATGGTTTTCATGAGGAAGTCATCATATGATGTTGAGGTATGATAAATTTTGGAGGTCCAAAAGTGTGACTCAAAACTAAAGGGCATATAGGGGTGAATAATATTGAATTTTTTAGACAAATCAAAAAGATTGTGGGGGAATCTATTTTTATAATGAGTATTGTAAGCCATCCAACCATGGGACATGAACAATTGTTGGTAATCTTATTAGATGCATAAATATAGAATAATCTACTTTGTTAGAACACACCCTTTATTTGGAGAAGGTTATACATGAGGCCTATAGAGATGATCATGTTGTAGCAGATTATGGGTTCTGTTAACCATCATAATCTTTAGAAAATGTTAGAGGTTGTGGCATCTAAAATTTTCAATACTTGGTGTAGGCAAGAATTTGGTGATGCCTTAGTAGGTTATGCTGAGGCTTGGTGATTTTTTCATTATTTTATGACAACTAGAGGAACATGTTGGTAGGTTATTACATTGTCAATACATGTTATTGTGATATTTTTGCTCTTGTGATTAATAATTGATTTTTGGAACCATGATGAATGTGTGTAAATATTTTTATCACTGGAAGCCATGCAAAAGTCATAAAACTTATGATTACATGATTATTTTCATGTATTTTGGTAAGAAGGAAGTTTCCATGATTATTTTTTCTAGCCCAATTGAGTCCCAAAACCATTGGGTGATAGTTGTTTAATTACTACTTTTACATTTTAACTTGTGATGGTCCCTTTTAGTCTTAATTTGGATTGTCAGGTGTTAATATTTTTGGTAATAATGGTGTGAATTCTTTTTATGTCTCATCTCTTGCTTTATTCAAGAATGAGTTGAGCTTTGATTGTTATCCTTATGATGATTTTTTTAGTTTTTTCTTTGACCTTTGATTGTGTAATTGATTTTATTCTTACAAGGTCTTGTTGAACCCTTCTGGTAGACTCCATTCCACTCACTCTTACTTGACCCCTCATATTCCTTTCATTGCTCACCCCTTTTACTTGATCTTTTTAATGCTAATTAGTAACCATGATGACCTTAGACCTCCATGTTGGGGCATTTAACTAGGCTTGACTTGACCCCATGCCCCCATGGGTACCTTGGTCGATGGTTATAATTTGAGTGGTTTTGAGTAATTGATTATTCTTTTCATTTTGTTTAATGGCTCAACCCATGAAACATCACTTCCCAAAATATATATTAGGAAATATAATTAATTAATTTAGACAAGTGGGTTGACTCAAAACTTGGGCATTTATGTCTAGTTTGTTAAAGATTTTGATGGAGTTGTTGGAGACCAGATGGAAGGAAAAACATTATTAAAGGTTTTCGATAAAAGAAGAGGGGGTATATTGATGAAATTAGGTGGATAAGAATCAAAGAAGTTAAAGATGCCCTATGGAGGGAAATTTTTTAAGTAAAAAGGATGAATATAGGCCACATTGAGAGAGAAAATAAAGTTGGAAAATAAACCCAATGATCTTCTCCAATATGACAGTCTAAAACTTCCAACTAAGGGGATTAATTTTTCATAAATAAGGTATAGATATTTTGTATTGTTTTATATGAGCATGGGAAATTTAGAGGGAATTACATGCTCATACTAAAGTCATGAGACTTCATGATGAGTATTTAATGTCATGGAGCTATCATGCTCCCCTCCATGCTTAATAACCTTGATGACATACCTTGAATTTCTATTTAAGGAGTTTGTGGGTTTTGGTTGGATTAATGGAGGTATTTCTTGAAATTAATTTGGTAGTTTTTACTTGATTTAAGATGATGGATATTTAGGTTTTGAACAATAGTATATTTTACCTAAGTTTATTACTTGTTTGGCACATTTCATCTCATGTTAATACATGAATAGGGTTTTAGGATAAATCCCTTGTGATTGATTAAACCCTGTTGGAGTTGGTATTTGTGAATAATACTTTTGAACCTAAAAATTATGATGCAAGTTTTAAAAATCATTATGGTATTGGTTTGAACCAATAGATGTTACTGGGATACATTGTGTGTGTGTGTGTGTGTGTGTGTGTGTGTGTGTGTGTGTGTGTGTGTGTGTGTGTGTGTGTGTGTGTGTAGTCATTTTTACTTATTATATGATGTCTCCTTCAATTTAGATTTTATGAGTTTATTATGAAGTTTGAGGACTCGATGATGAACCCGTAAATTGACTTTATTTTTTTTTCTTCACCCAATCCAATAAGGCTCCATGTGAATTTATGTGGTCTATAAATGTGCATTCAAATTGGGGGTTATGGTGTAACCTTCTTAGAATTGATATATACATATCTAATTGATTATAATGGTGATTGCATTTTGATTTTCACTCCTATTAATAGTGATCCTATTATTGTATGGAGGCCATAATTCCCTTAGCTTGTTTTTAATAATATTATATAGGTCAATATTTTTTAGTAATACGATGTGGTGATTCTATGACTTGTTCATTTGATGGGTTCATTGGTTATTGGGACTATTTATTGAAGTGTAGGTTTTATTTTTGGTTAAGTATAACCATTAAAATATTTGGACTATGTTTTTCCCTTTATATTGAATGTTGAACTAAAAAATTTATATTGTCACTTGGATTTGCACCCTTTGAGGAGATATCTCATCTCTCCTCATCCAAGTGGCATAATTGAAACACCTTTAGCTAGTGGGTAGCCTAAAAATGAGGTGAACCTCTAGATAGGGATAGCTCCCTTGATGTACCACTTTTGGATCACTAATATACCTATGTTTGCAAGGAAAAGGGAGAGAAAATGAAAATTAAATTTTCCTAAAGGTGGCGATATCCAAAATTTATTGATGATTACCAACCAATTTTATGTCACACATGAGACAAAGAGACTAGCTAGGCATACACTTTTATAATCTGAATCTTTTCACATTAGTATTTCATTATGAGGTTGTGATAAGTGTTTAGGTTAGGAAGAATATATAAGTGGCCTATAATGACACTATTTTAATATACTAACTCACTCAAATTTGAAATTTCATATAAAACTTCACATGACCTACAAGAGAAAGCTTTCAAGCTACAAATAGGTGTGAGAATGAGACAACAGTGCTAAGGAAACAATAGTCATCGCTAATAAAGATAAATAATTCAAGTGAAAAAACTATTAATAGTCATATAATAGGTAAAATTGGTAGTATTTATTGATCCATGCTATGAAAATTAGTATGGATTTTCCATAATCAAGTGGAACATATTTTATAAAGGCCAAAATGACTAGTTCTTATAGAACTTGAGAGAGAAGTGGGAAAAGAGAAGTCCAAAGGTCATAAGGAAACTTGTCAAGATGTGAAACAAGTTTAAATTTACATCAGAAGAGAATTTTAAATTTATAATTCAAAGTTAAAAATCACAAGTGGCAATCCAGGCATGAAACTCTTGAAATATGGCATGAAATTCCTTTTATTAGCTCAAAAAACTATCTTCATCATTCACCCCTATTGTAACATCCCAAAACTGATTAGGGATAGGTATAATGATTGTAATAATATTTAAGGGTTTAATACATTCTTTTACAATCATTTTTTGCATTCCTAATCACTTGGATTCCTCTAAAAGTAAGCCATCACTACTTATAGTTGAAAAAACTCCTTTTTCTCACACCTTGCACACTTGGCCTCAAATTTGGATTTATTTTCCTATGAAAATAATTAAAATGGAGTGGATGATAATTTTAAATACCTTAAATGTCCTTGAAGGAATGAATACACCTCACTATGTATATGAACCAATATCAAACTTGTTATGATGCTAAGTAAGGATGAGTAATGATAGATATGTTAAGTGGTACTATACTAAAAGTTATATCATGAATGGAGCTAAGTCCACAATTCCCTAAAAAGGGGCTCAAGAATGCAAAGGCTAGCCCTTTGGCTCCATCATCACCCACTAAGTGAAGATAGATGATCTTGCATGTGATAATTGATTTCTTTACTATGTGTCCAATCCCTTTGAATAGGTGGCTTAAGAATACAAAGGTTATCTTGACCTTTGGCTCCATCATTACCGATGATGTTAAGCTCACAAAGTAATAATGGTATAGAATGAATGTCATATGATATGGCTCTAGAATCCCATGAATGTACTATAATATGATAATGTGGCATGGATAGCTTGAATGTATGTTATAAACTAGGCCATTATTGGCCATTTTGAGTGATAGAGGTTAGTCTAATATGAAATCCACTCTGAAACTACTATACTAGGCTTATATGAAAGCTAACTCAGGAAATCAAGTACTTAGAAAGATAAAATTTTAAGAAATTTTAACTTGAATGTGATGCCAACCACCTACAAATGGAGTAAGGCATGCAACTACTGAGAATTCCTAAAATAAAATGAACTTGGAATTGAGAAAGAAGATCAATGTACCACACACATTGACCCCAAGTACTAATTTTTAAAACATGGATTTTGATCTAGAAGTTATGTCAACTTTTTAATCTAAACTAGAAGTGAAAAACATCATGTTGTGTATGATAACCCCTATATCTAATAAAATTGTATTTGAAACTACTAAATTTGACTGATCTAGAAGTGTAAAAATTATCCCTAAACTAAACTTTTTACCTATTTCTAGAAACCCTAATAATTTTTCTACCTAGATAGAAGTGATGAAATGTAGACACCCTTATTTTTGGTGCTACTATCCATTTTTGGTGCTACTAAACTATGTGAAATCTAACTATTGATTTACAACTATGACTATTTTACTATTTTGGTTTGACTAGTTTAACCTCTGGATTCTATGTTGAGTGTTCTAAATGCTATTTTTTTACTGTTATGAGCTTTGGTCTTTATGAAAATACCCTATTTTATGCCCCATTTATTGAGGGTAGGAATGATGAACTTGTAATTATTTCCCTCAAAATAAAAGATTCCTATAAGTGTGTTAATTCTAAGAAGATATATGATATAACATTTGATGTTTGACAAGATGTTTTTTTGATATAGCAATGTTTGTATTTGATATATTGTTAGATCAATAAGGGTATGCCTAGATATAATATATATATATATATATATATATATATATATATATATATATATATATATATATATATATATATCTGTGTGTGTGTGTGTGTGTGTGTGTGTGTGTGTGTGTGTGTGTGTGTGTGTGTGTGTGTGTGTGTGTGTGTGTGTGTGTGTGTGTGTGTGTGTGTGTATGTATAATCATGTACATGATACTAAACTAGATTTGAAAAAGTTAGATTTTAGTTGTTAGTTATAGAGATGGAGCATGATGTCCATCATGGCATCCAAGAAAGTAAGGTAAATACATGATATGGATCATGGCATTTCACACACTTTAAGATGAAAAAAAGGAAACAAGCACATGAATTAAGAAGCAATAATCACACAAGAGAGTGGCCAAGGGGCCAAAAAAACAAGGGACATAGGCACATGTCACTCAAACTAGAATATAATCATGAAAGGCATGTTCAAATTCCACATACATATACAAGTGAAGCAAACAATGTTAACACAAGGGCCACAAACATATAGAAGAGTACAAACAAAGGATATTAGAAAATTTACTAAGGTACACATATGAATAAAAGCAAAGGACATTGGAAAATATCCTAAGATATAAGGAAGAGATATGCTAGAATTGGAAATGAAATCACACAAACTATGATAAATAAGTACAGAAAGCATGTAAATAACTAAGAAGAAATACAAACACATCTAACTAATAAAAGAAAATGTGAAAGTATACAAAACACGTATAGTACAAGACTAGGTATATACTAAGAGATACATAAGTTCTTGATACTAATGAAATGTTGATATAAATATCTATGTAAGCTATAAAGTGATGTACATCAACATGATAACTTAGAGTGTTAGTGTAAGAATGACATAACCTAGATGGTGTAGCCATGTAGAAGATGCCCCTGGTGGGTGTATATATCATTATATTTCTTGAAATTTAGAAGCAAGAATGTCCCCTCTATGGGTATAATGAAGCAATCATCTATTCGGATATCACTACACACACTCCAAAGAGATCAAGTGAAGCATGGTAATGTATAAAATCAACATATAATAACATGAAACAACAAATGTAAATCCTAGTATGATAGTAGTATAAAACATGGAGGATGTATACAATAAATTTTTTTTGTGGTTTTTATATATTTTAATGTTTTTTTTATTTTGAAATATTTAAATCTATGTACAAGTAAGCTAGGATAAAAATACTAAGTGATGAGTCTTGGAGGAGACTCCCTATCCTGGTGTCCTATGTCAAATAACTATATCGTGTATAGCCGTAAGGTATGAGTGTATATCTAAGATTGTGAAGATACTATGTTTGTACTCTAAAATATCTAAAGTGGAAACCAAATGTGGGGTCCCCCTATAACTCTAAGAAGTGGATGTAACTATAGGGCTCTTAAGGACCCATCTAAAAGTAGGAGGAGTTATTAGAGTAGGTGCTCTATGTGTAGCTATATGAGATATTAATGTAACTACTCAATGTATGAATAATATAGTTTGAAGCTATCTATAATCTTATATCTATGGGGGTGTATGAAACTATTGTATTAGAGATGAGTGTCATGCCTATGGCTAGATTTGAAGTGGAAGTGGAACTAAAACTGTTGAAGAAACTAAAATTGGTGATAAAACTATAACTAGTGACTAAAATTTGGTATATGAATCTAAAGTGGGGAGTGGTGAATCATAATGAACTCCATCAACTATAATAACCTAATTATCATGAATTAATTTCATGTATCTATTAACTATAGAGGGTATTGCTTAGATTTTTTGAAACTATGGGTGACCAAGTAACATATCTAAAACTCTTATACTAGGCACTATAGTGAAATGTGTGTTCACATGTGTGGGAAGAACCTATAGAGTAAGTGAAATATTTTATAATGAACTTTGTATGTGTCTATTAAACCTACTGATAACTTTGTCTATAGGAGTGATATCTTGTGCTAAATAACCCAATTACTATAATAATGTAATGGTGCACATGTTGATGATGGAACCATTATTGATAAGAACACTATGAGTGGGTTCATTATGAATATGTACCCTAATAAAAAGTTCATTGTAATCTGAATCATCATCTATAATCTCTTGATATGAGAATTATATATAAGGTCTATCTATAACTCTAGAATCATACACATTATCATACCACTCAAAGTATGTGACTCAACTGAAGATGTCTAGTATGTATTAGGTAGAGGATGTGCATGGTATGCATGGTGAACACCTAATGTGTCCCATTTATCTTATTTAAAATGCTATGGAAATAGATCTAAGTATATATTCAAAGCTTTATCTTATGTTGGTTTTGCCTTTGGAGGCTCAACTGAAGTGCCTCGATCAAGTAGATTATCATCTATCAAGTCTTGTATCTTATGTCACAAATTGATGCATCTATTTGTAGTATGGCCTAGTTCCCTATGAAAATTACAAAATGCCTACTAATCATATCCCCATAGAAGATGTTTTCTTGGATCCACTTCTCTAATTGGAGGGAGGGATATGATGTTACATCCCAATAAGTTTTGTAAAACCTTGGTTGGTGAAACTAGTAGATTGGTGAATGCATGACGAGGTGATGTTGATAAAACCACATGTTGTAGGGGATATAAAAGCCACATTAACTATTGTTTGATTCTAGTTCTTTTTTCCACTAATTATGACCTTGTATGGGACTTTGTTATTACTTTTATTAGTTATGTATGTGATACTTAAATACTTGAGTTTTCCCATTGAAATTAGCTTGACTTTTCATTCTTTTATTATATGACACAATTCAATGAAGGAAGATAATATTTTGAACATGATTGATTCATGAAGTGTTGGAAGAATGATATATTTTAATATATCCTATAATTCTTGATCGACCATGGGGTTATTCATCTTAGCCAAGATGGTTTTATACCAAAGAACATAGTCTATGAGGTGCTCATTGGGTTTTCATTTCTATTGTGTAATCTATGCATATGAAACCTTATCTCCAATGTTGATATTGAAATGTGATAGGAACATGTTTTTTAAAGGATTAAAATTTATGACTGATTTGTTTGGTAGACTATAAAACTAATGTAGTGCATAATCCTTTAGGCTCTTAGGGAATAACTAGGTAAGTAACTAATCATTAGGTACATAACCTATGCATGCTACATGAAATGCTCTCGAATATGTCTCTAGATCAACTTTGCCATCATATAGAGTAATATTGGGTTGATAAAAACTAGGTAGCAAGGGTATATAAGCAATGTGATGTGCCAATGGTGTATGTAATAAAGTAAAATAATCTAATGCCTGTGTAGGTCTAGTAGTACCTTACTCAAGATGTTACACCTTGGATTAAAAATATATTATCTCTTACACAAGGGCTATCACATCAGAAGATATAGATGTACTAACTGTAGTTGGTGGCATAGAAGAAGGTTGGGTTACTATAGGGGGTTGTTGTGATGTAGTTGCCCCCATAGTATCATTTGTAACTAGATACTCTCTAGGACTAGAAGACTCAACCTATTTAGCGTTTTTTATTTCCATGATGGAATAAAATATTAGTGTATGATTTTTGGGCTATTCCCTGAGCCTATCTCTAAATATTTGTAGAACCAAATCTTTATCTAAAGCTAGTTCATTGTAAATAACTAGTGAAAGTGGATCAATAGCCCAGTGTGGTGGAGCATGAGCATCACTATGTACATTATCATTGTCATTTTCATACTACTCATTATAAAAGTTATATTCATTAAAATTGGTTTCATTTTTATGTGTAATATTTATAACAAGGACCTATTCTAGTTGTTTATCCATAGTATCTAATTTAGTTGAATGGATTTGGTTGAATTCAAGAGGTTTGACATTAAGTTTTGCACTTTGTCTTGAAGGAAGAGAATTAAAGAACTTAAGTCGCATAATGAATACAAATTGGATGATAGTAGCAAAAATTAAATCGATATAATCTAAGCAAGGAACTGGAATATGCATGAAAAGGATACAAAACTCCAAAATATGTAAGGTGATACCTCAACAAGCAAAAAGGATCTATTACATGAAACTAGGGATGTTTCATAAATATTTGTGTAAAATACTATGAATTTGTGAATTTTAAATTTATTTTTTGAGTTTGATATACAAAAAAAATTTCAAAAAATAATGAGAAAAGTATTGGAAATTAACCAAGAATGTATTTAGTGCAACAAGTGTTTTTAATGATTTTTTTTCACAAATTAATGTAGTAATTCAAAAAAATTATAGAAAAATTGTAGTTTTAATTTTGAAAAAATGAGGAAAACTCTAAAAATATTCCTAAAATTGACAATATATTTTTCCAATTAGTTTGAAATTGGTTTTGTGCAAAAAGGACCTAGTATGTGCAAACTAGTATTCTAGTGAATTTATTGAAAATATTTCAATTAAGTGATAATTTTTTATTTTAAAATTCAGTAAAAATCAAGGAAATATTAAAAAAATCAAAAGTAAATTAGGTTCATCAAATTTTTTATCCTTTTAGGAAATTAATTGGTTTAATTCCTAATTAAATAAAAGGTTTGAGTGTAGTAAATTATTAAATAAATATGCTTTGATTAACCTACTAATTTGTGGAAATAGATAGTATTTTACCTTTTTCTAATTATACCAATAATAAAGATAATATTCAACTTAGCTTATTTTTTATTTTTCTAGATTGAGGTGAAGTTTGATATTGGAGGAGAAGGATTGGGAAACAAGCTAGAATAGTCCTGTAAACTTCATTTCTAGTTTAGATAGTACTACCATAAATTAGACACCTTACTATTCAATGTTATATTTCTTCTTTAGTGCTTGTGTCTTGAGGGTAAGAGCTTTCTGTGTTCTATTCAAAATGTCTATGTTACCTTGTCACTAAAATTTTAGGGTCTAAGACCTCATGGAGATTGTTGTGTCCCTATTCAAATATTTGATCCTCTTAGAAGCTCTTGGTACTTGAAATTGAATGTAAAATTGGGAAAAGATGTGGGGGGGGGGGGGGTAGTGTGTAAAATATACATTAGATTCACTTTACACCTCATATGTGTGCACATTACCTACATACAAATACTCTGAAGAGGGATCAAGCTAATATAGTTCTCCCATTGAAGTTCTTAGTCCAAATACTATGTGATGTATGTACCTAGATGAAAAAATAGATATAGTTTGGATACTAGGGACTAGTTTGAATGCTTGAATTATTTTGGAATAGTCTTGCAAGGTTGTATGAAGAGAATAGGGAAGAGTGCTTAAGTGTAATTTATTATATGCTTGCTTCTTTCTCGTGAATGAGTGTAAACCCTTCTAAATGGAAAATGAATGGCATTTTACAAGGAAACTAATGTTCATAGGTTAGATGAGCTTGTATTATTCCAACAAGGGAAAAGATAAGGATTCAAGAAAATTTTATTGTTTGAGGGTAAAATAGATTTGGATAATTTTGCCAAAAATAGGAAACCCTAGGTTTTGGTGCTAGTGTCTAACTTTGGTGCTAATATCATTGAAGGATGAGACTCGAGGGGATGGATCTAAGTCTAAGAAGGCTACTTGGGTCTCAAAAATATAAGTCTAAGAAGCTACAAATGACTAGGAATCAATGAAAACCTAATTGAGAAGGGTTATGCAAGCAAGAGAGAGGACCTATTAGCCATGCCTAAGTCATCAAATTTCACATTATATATCACTAAAATATCATCCAAGGACTTGATAACACTCATGATACCATGGATTCAAGAATAAAACCATGATTGACCATGACATTCTCAATAGGAACCCAAGACTCTCATAAAAAACAAGGTAGGCATGACTATGCTAGGAGCAATCCTAAGTAGGCTAAAAGTATGGGCACAAGTTTTTTTTTGATGTATGGGGTTGAAATTTATAATCTGAGGCCAAAATGTCAACATTTTTGGTGACTATGATGGGTGACTAGCCTACTAGTCAAGGGAATACAGATATTATCATGATGAAGTTACTCAAACAAAGAAACATAAGATGATCACTACTTGGACTAAATTATACTCTTGACACCTAGAAGACTTACAATATAAACAAGATACACACAAACATAACAAACTAACAAACTAACACTAAGAACACACTTAACAACCAAGGATAAATAAGGGAAAGAATTAAACAACAAGACACCATTTACATACTTATGCAAAAGACTTGTTTGGACAAAGCATCTAACTAATACAAAACTAACATGAACTAGGCCTCATTCCCCTAAGATAAAATTTAAATGTATACTTATGATTTTAGTAACATTATGTGAAGTTATCATTTGATTTTTTTTTGTAATTAGACTCTAATTTATGTGTGACAATCTCCATCTATAGCTAGCACTCTCTTGGTCACTTGGAAGAGTGAATGGACCATCTGGCTTCATTCTAAAGTGCATGGGTAGAGTATGAGGGTCAATAATATTCCTCTTAAATATTCTTTTTTTATTGATGAGTTTCATCTCTTCTTCAGTCAAGGGATAGATGATCAACTACCCAATCATCCTTGACAAGTTCCTTATCATGCTCTAGTTGATGTAGTGGTGGGGTATCTAGGTTTAGTTAATACTTTTCTAAGTCCTCCTAAAAGGACATATCATCTAGGTCAATTGATAAATCAAAAGGTTCATTTATACTTCTACTACCTACTTGAAAATCATCAAGATGATTACTCACCTCCTTCACTTTGGGAGGATCATCATAAGGTTCTTGATCATCTATAATTTACTCCTCTTCATCTCCAATGGAAGGTGACAATTCATCAATCCATTCAAGTAGAAGTTCTTCTTGTATTTTTATTTCTTAGGTTGTATTTATTTCCTCATTTGAAATAATAGCCTATTGTTTAACTATATCACTCAAATTTGACTTTCTAAGTTGTTCCATTTCACTCAAGAACTCTAAGCATAACTACTACCACTAATATTCTAAATCACTTGAGCTGATCTTGACCTCCATAATAGGCTCATGAAGGTTTTTATTTTGATTGTCTTCTAAAGGAGTGTGCACTTTTGTTCTATATAACTCAAATCTAACATTATGACCTTATAGTTGTCATTCATCATCCAATTTATACTTATGCTTACATTCTAATCCATTAGAATGTATAGGGATTACAATTTGAATTTATCCCTCATAGACACTAGAAGTGTCTTTTCCAACATGATCTTGAGCTTCAAGTATAACCATAACACTGTCAATATTTTAAATAACTACCCCTTCATCTACCAGCTTTGATATTTTATCCACCATACTTAGATGGTGATGTTATAATTTTGATACACTTGACTAATCTTGAAGAGAGAAGAGGGTGGGTGGTTATTAAACATCATTGGGTTTCTTGATGATTGCAAGGGTATCCCTCTAACTAGGGATCTTAAATGATTTATTTAGAAGCTCTTAAAATTTAAGATGATTTTAAGAGGGGAATTAGGCACTTGAGTAATAACATATGATGGAATAATAATAGTTTTCACACATAATATTTCTCACTTAATCTCCTTTTCAAGGTTAGTCATTATTATGTTTGGGTATTTAGCCCATGAAGGCTTCCATGTTCAGATCACTTTAGGTTCTTTAGTAGGCATATGAATTTAGACACAAGTGGATTACTTTGGATAAGGAGGGTGAAGGCAATCTACCTTTAGAGTGGTTGGAGTGTGGGATTGAATGTGGAATCTAGAGAGTGACTAGAACATAATTTTTACTTCCACACCTTGCTCAAGTTGGGACACCATATGAGACAATTATTTGAATAATTACCCCTCAAATTAACAATAAATGATGCATAATCAAATATACTTCTCTTGATAAAAATGAACAAGGAGAGTAACCATGGATCTGCACCTTCTACCTCATTTAAATGTCAACCTAGGGATGTAAACCTGATAGGATAATGTCACTGTATGTGCAAACTCAATCTCTAATTTAAAATTCTACTAAATGTATCTAATATGTTGAAGTGTATTAAATTAAATTCTTGAAATCAATCATAAATAAATTATAGTAAAATAAATGGTTGTGTGGAAGCTTTCCTAATTGAACTTAAGTAAGAATGTAAATTACATTACTTAGAAATGAAACACACAATGCTTAAGGAAATAAAATAACATGATTAGATTAAAAAAAATGGTTGGATTGTTTTTATAAACTTCCAAAGGGGGACCTTCCTCCCTCCAACTTTAGCTTCAACCCTTCCTTTTACAACACCAAATTAAACTCAGAATTGTTCACTCATATTAACCAAAGTGAAATAATAAATTTTTGCATGAAGTTACAAAAACAATTACTTAACACAACATACTTTTGATAATATTTATTCAACATATACTATTTTATATATATCTCTCAACTTTTCTTATACATATTTATATACTACAAAGGAGATTGTTTTATGTTAAAAAATATATACACTCTATTCTAAGATACATTCAAATTGGGATAACTAAAATTAATTTGTTTCGCTAAAGACATCCTTTCTATGAATTTTGAAACTTTTTTATAAGACAAATAAGGATATTTCATTCTTCAACCACTTTCTTATTAAGCTATATGGAGGTTACAGTAGTTTATATGAGTCAGTTAAAAGAGAATCAAAATCTATTCATCCATAGCTTTGGTCATGCAATGGCTATATGATGGTCTATGTAATGAGATTCCCTTGCTACAGGATGCTCCATGGTATATATACCTATTTCTCCAAAACATCTTCAAAACACATTTATAGAAAAACATCCTAAAGCAATAAACAACTATCATATATTTAATTCAATACATAATTCTAACTATTCAAATGAGTTTGAAAACAAAATGCCATATGGTTTATGAAAGTAGGGAACTATATGGAAAAGTGTTAAAAAGCATGAAAATCAAGTAGGATAAGTACAATAGATGGACATAATAACATGAAATTTATGGGGCTCATCACACCCCCAACTTAAGATCTTGCTTGACCTTAAGAACCATACTTGTTCATTCTTAGTGCACAAATAACTCTAAAATACATGATTTCTATAACACCCTTAGAAAGGTGAGTGTAAAAACCATACCTTTGCTTAAATATTTTCCAAATTTTAGCTTCTTGAGCTTCATCCATTAGGATTTTGTCCTAGTAGTCTAGAATAGGATACCAGAATAGGGGTGGCTAGAAATTTGGGTTTAATAATTATGATCCCATGTCACTTGTAAGAATAATGTATTTTTTGGTCCTATTAAATGTTGCATTTAAATTAAAATGGGAATAGGGCTCCCTATTCTTTTGTGTAGTAGTGAGATCATTCTAGTGTTTGATATAGGAGTCTTTGGCTAAAGGACCAATAGAAGATCACAATCCCAAATAAAAATCTTCAAAATCATCACATTTATATCCAAACCAAGTTTTGAATTATTTATTTAACATGATATTGTCCCATTTAGCTAATACAACATTAGGTGCCATTGATTCACCCCTAATAAGTAACTAGCTTTAATTTTTCTTTGTCCTATATTTTTATTTTTCTCTTCCTCATTTCTATTCATTTAAAAAATATGATGAAAATGCTTATAATTGGACATCTCTAACATATATATTGAGATTGCATTCTCTATCATACATAACAACATAATTATGTAGGTAGAATTTACACAAGTGTGTTTTTTCTTCCTATGAACTTACTTTATAAGTAGAAAATAAAGAAACGGGATCAATAACTTTGTGTGTCATATCACAATAAATTATCATAAATCTAAACTTTCATCATTTTTCTTCAAGATAAACTAAATAAACTTTTGCAAGAGGCCTACAATCAAGGAGTTCTTGTGTTATACTAGCCATGTCCTCAACTTTTTATTTTAGTTTGGTGATGATCTCTTCCTTAAACTTATTTTATTATTTCAATTTGTTAATTTATTTCCTTAGTTCCTTTAGATATTTAAATTGATTATCCATCTAATTCAATGGTTAAAGAGATATTGAAAAATAGGAGTGATACCTAACCTCATGGGTAGCCTTATGTTCCTCTTGATGATTCACCTCTATAGAAGGCTATGTAATGTTGTCTATAAAATGATCTTTGGTTGAGGGATATAGATGACAAACTACTACAACAAGTGCATCCAGACTTCCACCAGATTGATCTTGTATCTAATTTCTTATTTTCACAATTTCTTTCAAGGCTTTCTCAAGATTAGAAAATTCCACTTGCACTGCAATTGGCTACTCCAATTGTTCAGATTCTTCCTACATGGGTTAATCAGGCAACTCTTGTTCTACTTCTTTATATACTAGTTCCTCATACAATTCTTCAAAACTATGTTCAACTTATTCTTCTTCCTCATGCATTTCTTTAAGATTGTGTTTAACTTGCTCTACTTCTTCTTACATTATCCCCTCATGGAATTCTTCAAAACTATGCTCAAATTGTTCTTCTTCTTCTTAATGGAATACTAGAGAACATTTTTCCCTATCTATTTTAGTATCTAAAGATTCATTACTACTAAAAGTCTATTTTTCCCTAGATTCTTTAATGATTTTAATAATAAAAAAAGGTTCAATTTCATCTTTCTCCTCAATCTATGAGATCTACGAGGATTAGGGGTTACCTTGATCTTCTTGGAATAAGGTGGAAGTTCCTCCTTAGACTCATCTAAATTAGGCCAGAGATTTAGTTTCTTCTTTACTTCCCTTAGACCTTGTTGTAGGTTCTTGTGGTGTTACAAGAAGATCTTCTTCAAGTTCTTGTGTGCCTACAAGAAGGTATTTTACTATAGATTCTTATGGTTATATAGAGAGGGATTCTTATTATGATCTTTGTTCTTCAACCTGTAATTCTTGTTCTAATATATTTCCTTCTCTAATACTCCTTTCATTTCCTAGTATCTAGAGAAATTACTCCCAAATGATGTTGGGTTTAGTTCTTTGTAAACAGTCCTGAATAAGTAACTAGATGAGACAATGGTGGGAAAGAGATTTAAAATTACCTTTTTGAAAATCCTTCAACATTTTGGTGATCATATGGAGCAAAAAGTTGGGAATATTTATCTCTAGTCCATGTCACAAATGATTCAAGAACTTGAAGTACCATGCATCATAAAATACCTTCCTTCATAGATGAAATATCTGGAGATAAACCTAGTATCCTTAGCCTATATTCTTAGTAGAGATAACCTTATGGTGCCATACTTTGAGGTTTTTAGGAATTAATTAATTTTCTAAACTTTCATCTCTTATCCTTCGCATCATATTTATCTTATCATACCTCCCCTATTCTAGGTAGTCTCATCACTCTATTGATGGTTATTCCATCAACTTTACTTCCATCCATTTTATTGTGGCCAAGCTATTATGTAATGTACAAACAAATTATTTTGAAATTATTTCATCTAGGGCTTATTTTTTCTAAAAATATGGCACCCATCTTATATGCCATAACAAGGCCAATATTTTCAGGTTGTTGGTCAAGGGGGTGATATCCAGTGGTTTATGTTTAAACAAATTGCCTCCTATATTATGTGATTTGTAGGTCTAAGTGTTTGAAGAAAAGGTTTTGGGAAATGGAAGAATGATTTGTGATTTTTTCATTAAGAGGTGAAATAATACTTTTGAATTAATGAAAAATCTCCCCTCAACTTTTGATTTGTGATTTTTGCATCAAGGGACGAAGTAGATGTGCACAAAAAACTCATGCTAAGAGTAATGGGTGATAGTATCAGTTGTGTCAATGGTCACATCAACAAAGGATATGGTAAGAATAAGATATGATGATGCATAAATAGCATTAAGTCTCATCATCTTTTAAAAATAATTAAAATGTATGATAGGAAATAAATATAGAATAATTACAATATCACCTATAGAAATACCTTTCATAAATATGAAAATGATAATGTGAAGTGGTGATCATGGCATATGCTATAATTTTAGTGTTATAAAATGCTTGAGGTAGGATGGAGTGTAGGAATACATCTTATAGCAAGATATGATTCATGTAGTAGTAAGTTTTATTCTAAAATAAGTTCTTCACCTATAACGACAATTTATTCATCTTATAACAAGAAGTAAAATATATTTATACTCCAGTGAAATGAATTTACAAGAAAACAAGGGAAAACAAAACATTTTTATTGCAGTAGTGCCTTTTCTCTTTTCCATTTTTTTAATGAATGTCGATTAGCTAGTGATGTAGTTTTTTGAGACAACATCTATTAACAATTATTGAAGGTTTTCATTATTGAATTTTCTTATTTTTTAAAAAAACATTTGGTCTAAAATCAATTGAAATCACAATAATCCATATGGTAGGATTTTATTTAGTCTAACCAAGCCATTGAGAATGACTTATTATTGGCTACAGGAAGTGTTATTACTCTTGGAAAATATTAGAGAAGGGTTAATATAAATACCCTTGGACTATAAGAATAGGTTGATTTGGTTCATAAAGAAGAGATGGATTTTATTATTTAAGAAGTTGGTGAGTGAGAGTTTTTGTGGAAAATGGTTTCTTGTACAAATTGAGCATATGGCCTTTAACAAGCAATTAGAACTAAATAGAGTCAATGGTCTTGAGCTTTACAGTTCCATTGTCAAAAAAAAAATTGATCTCAGAAGGCCCAAGCCATATAGACTATAGATTTCCTTTATGATCCTTGTATTTAGAGTCAAAAAGGAGTGACCAATCTCCTAGTCAGAAATTCTTAGTCTTGATGTTTGTATCATGCCATCCTACACATTATCTTTGCACTATTTTAATATGATGAAGTGTTTCCTTTCTAAGTTCATCAAGTGTATTTAATTTCATAATCCTATCTTGTTGATCTTGATAAATATCTAAGCCTAAATCCAGTGTTGTTCTTAATGTCTTATATTCAAACTCAATGGGTAGAATAATATTTTTACTATAAATAAGTTTATATGGAATGAAACTAGTTATAGTTTTCCAAGTGATTCTATAAGCCCAAACTACTTCTAGAACACAAGACCAATATTTTCTATGAAAGGTTATAGTCTTAGTGAGGATATTTTGAAATTATTAGTTTGTCACTTCTACCTAAACATTTGACTAAGGATGGTAGGGGTAGATTTCTTGAGTCTAATTATATATTCTTTTACCATGACAACTATGAAGTTTGATGTGAACTATGGGCCTTGGTCTGTGACTATTTCTCTTGGTACTCCATAGTAGGTGAAGATTTATTCATAGAAGAACTCAGCTACCTTCTCATCTTGGGCATGGGTTAAGGATTTGACCTCTACTCATTTAGTGATATAATCAGTGCACACCATTATTTATTCCTTGTTTTTGGATTTAGGATCAATAAGACCTACAAAATTTATTCCCCATTTGTTAAAGGGTTCTAGAAATAGTTATGGTTTTAATGGAATTTCATCAAAGTGAGTGGGCTTTCCCATACATTGAAATTTATCATATCTATCAGTATACATTATGGCATCCTTATACAAAGAAAGCCAATATTATCCAGTAGTGAGTACTTTTGTGGTAGTCCATTTGGTATAAAAATGACCCCCATAAGGCTCATCATGGTAGGCTCTGAGAATGTTATAAGCTTCATCTTATCAGATACAACTTATCAAAATTGAATCTAGTCCAGTGGTAAATAGATAGCTTACAAACTAAGAAATATTTTTGGTCTTTTAGATCAAGTGTTGTTTATCCCTAGGTGAGAAATGTTATGGTAGTGATCTTGTAATAAGGTAATTAAAAATATATATGACACAACAATATTGAATTGTTATGATAAATAAATGTTCATCAAGAAAAGAATCATCAACAATAAGACTATGCTCATAATTTTACAATCAAGTTATAAAATCTGCTACTACATTATCCTTACCTAAACTATCAACAATGGTGTTATCAAATTCTTGTAGCAAAAGTAACCAATAAATTATCCTACTTGTTATAGTAGGTTTGTTCATTAAATACCTTATTGTTGCATGATCGATGTGGATGAATACTTGGTAACCTATAATGTAGTGTCAATTTTTTTTGATAGCATATACAATGGCCAAAAATTCTTTCTCTATTATACTGTAGTTAAGTTCATCCCCTTGAAGATTTTTGTTGATAAAATGGATTACATAGTTTAGAGATTCATTTTTTTGGCCAAGGATAACTCCCAAAGTGGTGTCAGATACATTTGTATTAATTTTAAAAGGCTTCTTCTAGTTAGGCCATCACATAATAGGAGTTGTTATGAGTTGTTGAAAGGTAGTTTGACAATCATTAGTCCATATAAATTTAGTATCTTTAGTAAGTAATCCAAATAATGGGATGGAAATTTTAGTAAAATCATTAATGAATTTTCTATAATAACCAACATGTCCTAAAAATATTATAACATCTTTTTTCTTCTTTGGTGTTTATAAATCCTTGATAATACTTTTCTTTACTATGTTAACTTGAATTTTAATAGGGGATATGTGATGTATCAATACAATCCCTTCAGTTATAAGCATGTAACACTTTTCATTACTCAGAGATAATTGATGGTCCTATTAGTGTTTAATAACTTTCTCCAAGTTGATTATGATTTATTCAAACATCTAACCATAGATAGTAAAATCATCCATGTATATTTTAACATAGTCATGGGAGAGATTAGAAAATATGCTCAACACAACCCTTTGAAAAGTAGCTGGGGCATTACAAAGACTAAATGGCAAGATGACATAGGCATAGCTTTCCCAAGGGCAAGTAAAAGTTTTTTTTTCTTGGTCTTTTGGAGAAATTTGTATTTTATTATAACCACTATAGCCATCTAAGAATGAAAAGTACTTCTTCCCTACTAACATATCCAATACTTGATCAATAAATCAAAGGGGAAAGTGATCCTTCCTAGTAGAAAAATTTAACTCTTGGTAGACACCAAAAATACACCATTTTCTCCCTTTATTAGGGATAATAACCAAGGGAGATACCCATTGTCTATCTGAGATAGGATAAACAAATCCTACATCTAAGACTTTTTGCAACTCAATTTTGACAATGTCTTTGACTATAAGATTCATTCATCATTGGGGTTGGTGAATAGGTTTGCATTCTTATTTAATGTAAATGTGATTCATGCATAAATATTGGGGTATTCCTCTCATGTCATGGTAATCCTAGTAAAATGCTATTGTGTGCCTTCTTAGCATTATAAGTAATTGACTTCCTTGTTGGGGTATTAAATAAGTGTTGATGTTGAGAGGCTTATTTGGGAGGATATCTACTTGCTTTGTTGAAGAAAGCATTGTCTCTATGTTGCTGATTAAAGGAGCATAACTAAATTAATGGGGAAGTAATTTATTGAATATTCAAATATCTTTTGTGGTTCCAAAAAAATAATTCTTAGGAAAGGTATTCTAAAGAGGTGGTGTACATTGGTGCTGCAGGATCCTATTGATAGGTGTTTTGTAAGATACTAATAAGGACAATGTCTTATTTTTGGTCCTATAGAGATGTACTCTAGTAAATTTTGTAGAGATTCTATAAAGAGATAGCTTCTCTAAGGTCATTAATCTAAGGGATTGGTCCATCATTTGGGGAAGGCTGAGTTGGTATATATAGCACCAATTTCATGGTGTCATTTCCATTAGAAATTAGCATTTTTCCTTACCTATAACCAATAAAGGCATTAGAGGTAAACAATCATAGGTGACCAAGGATGAGAGTATAACCCCCCAAATTACTCTTTAGATATAGGACAATAAACTTTTCAAGATATTGACAAGAATCCACATGTATAAAAAGGTCCTCAATAATCCCTTTAGGCTTAATAGTTGACCTATCAACCATTTAGAGGATGGTAGGTGTTGGATGGAGAGTTGTAAGCTTCAATTACTGCATGGTCTCCATGTTCATCACATTGATGGTTTCACCCAAATCAATTAAATTATTATAAATGGGTTGGTTTTCGATGTTAACATTAATTATAAGACTTCCCAAATTAGAATATTTTGGGGGAAATATATTCCCCAACATAATATCTGCTAATTAGCCAATGACCTAGACTATTTTAGGATCCTTCTTATTTCTTCCCAGTTTTTTCAAACATAGATCTCTAATAGATTTGTTGTAAATAGGAAAATACTTTATTATTTGGAAGAGTGGGATTTTTACACACACATTCTTGAGTTGTCCTAAAATATCAAATTCAAGCTTTGGTTTAGGATGTGATATGTATAATATCTCTAAAAAGGAGGATTGTTGGATTATTTTTGGTTTTATGATAGACTTGGCTCAATATTAGATATGGGTAACTACAAATTAGCATGGAATGAAGTTATTTCAAAGTGTTTTATGATTATAAGTGAGGTGGGTTGTAGAATAACATGACTTGAGTGAAGTTGAACTTGATTAATGTCTAAGGTGTATGTAAGATATTACATTATTTTAGTGGATTATGTTGATTGAACTAACTTATTAGAAAGATTGGGGATGGGTTGGGTAGGTAATTGAGTGGGTCAAATAGGCTATTGGGTATTTGTCATTATGGCTTATTATTGTGGTTATTTCATTTATTGGGGAAAGCCTTGATTTCCTCTCCCTTGATATTTCCATGGATTAGAGGGAAAGAGCCATTGTTCATTTTGGAATTATCCTTGTTGAGGTTGTTTTCCACTCTTTTTCATCCTAACTAATTTTAGGGTAACTACCATTTGTTTAAGACCAATTTAGATTTGGTATATTCATCCAAAAACCATATTGAGGATTATTTAAAATTTGAGAATTTAAAAACTTAGAGTTTAATGACATACCTGGTCTTTGTACCCATGGTTTCCATTGAGCCATGAAAAACATTTGGTTTGTATCTTCTCTTATGTCATGCCACTATACTATCTCAAGAATTTCCTTGATGATACTAGCTGCTTAAGCTTTCATGGAATGGCATGTACAATTTTCCTTCTTTTTAAATTTAGGGTAATAGATGGCTAAGGCTTTCTCTATTTTTTCTTGATTCTATCATGTATGTAATGTATCAAGCTAAGAATCTAGGTGACTGATGATGTCCTACTTCTTATCCTAGAGTAGGTTGTTAACTTCACCTTTAGATAGTCCTATAGAAAATATTATAGGAAGGGATTTACTCTTACTTTTGTTCATGGTTGATCTAAAGTAGTTCATACATAGAACTGATAGTTCATCAAATGTTAGTGTAGAAACATCACCACCAAACATTAGATATAGTGCCTCTAGACAATCATCTTAATTCCTTTTAGAAATATCATCTTGACTAATTCCTTGTCCATTGTGATTTGCCTGTATTTTTTCAATATGAAAAAAAATATTTCCTTATATTCTTCCAATGACTCATCATCATCTTGTGTCATTCAAAAAGTGTCATCTCTCCTATAGTTTATTCCCCTACAATAGTCTTTACATTTCATTAGAAACTTCTCCTTCATTTCTTCCCAAGTAGAAATGGCATCCTTTCCAAGTCCCATGAACCATCTAAGTATTGCATCCTTGAGTGTTGCTAGAAATAGTTTGAGCTTCTAAGCATCTTTATTATAATCATAGCTATGACATAAGATTTCCAACTCAAAAATAAATTTATTTGGTTCCTTATATGCTTTTCCTCTAAAGGTATGGAGGGTAGAGTGAGGGATATTCTTCATGGGTGAATTTCCATTAGGATTAAGGATAGGAAATTCAAAATTAGTAGACTCATTGGTAGTGTTTTCTTTTTAGCGACCCCCAATGAATACTCTTTGTGTTGGTAGATGGGAGGTTATTGCTACCCAATGCTCAAAATTTATATCAATTTTATTTCCTAGGGTGTAAAAGATAGAGACTTTTTCTTTTTCTTTAGGAATTCATGGCTTCCTATATAATGGGGATGGTGTGGAGGTTTTAGAAGATTATACTAGTGTCTTGATAATCTAAATTAAAAGATTTTATTGGCTAGTGTTTATTCTAGGGGAAAGAATAGATTTGAATGCCTCCTTCGTAAGAAATTAGAGTGACAGAGGGAAGTGAACTTCAAATTCTTGAGTATGAGGTGATAAGGTGGGAATTCTTAGAGGTGGTTCCTATGGGTCTCTCCTAGATTTATGACCCTATTCAAGATCTCCAGCTTGTGCTACCAGTCTAGCCAAAATAAATTCTTTCTCAACCTCTTCTATTGACAACTATGAGTGATATTCAAGAATTCCTTCATGTTACTCAGTTGTTATAGGATGTAATTTGGATCTTTAATCAATGCTAAATTATTTAGGAAAAAATATTCCTATATATTACCCTTCACTTTGCATACATCAACCACCTTTTTTTTTAACTTTTTACTTTTTGCCCACCCTACCTGCACAAGGTTAGTAATATGGGGTTTTTGAAATTTCCACTATCTTACTTACAAAAAGGGATGAAAGTAGGAAATATTTAATCTATAAAAATATCTAGCTTTGGAAAAACAAAAATAAACATCCAAAAATAATTGTTATCAAGATCGAAGATTACAAGTATGTGACACCCTTCCTCAGGAATGGCACCAAAAATGACCAATAGCTAATTCATAATCAGATATAATTCTCTTGATTAAAATAAATAAGGAGAGTAACCATGTAAATTTACCTTATACCTCATTTAAATTTCAACCCAAGGATGTAAACATGATAGGATGATGTCATTGTATGTGCACATTTAGTTTCTAATTTGACATTATATTAATTGTATCTAAGATACTGAAGTGTAGTAAATGAAATATTGAAATAAAACATAAACAAAGTACAATAAAATAAATTCTTATGCATGAAATCTTCCCTAATTTAATTTAAGCAAGAATGTAAATTACACAACTAAAAAATGAAACACATAATGCTTAAGGAAATCAAATAACATGCTTAGCTAAACAAATAAGTTGGATTGTTGCTGAAGCCTTTCAAAGGGGGCCCTTCCTCCTTCCAACTTCACCTTCAACCCTTATTTTTACAAAACTAAATTAAACTCAAAATTTCTCACTCATATTAATCAAAATTGTAGTAATAAATTATTACATGAAGTTATAATAATAATTGCTTAACATAATGTAATTTTGATAATCTCTATTCAACATATACTATTTTCTATATATCTATCAACTCTACTACTACATATTTGTATAACACAAAGGAGATTTTTTTTATGAAAAACAATATATACATTCTATTCTAAGATACATTCGAATTAGGATAACTAAAATTAGCTCATTTTACTAAATATGTCCTTCCTATGAATCTTGTGACTTTATTGTAGGACAAACTAGGTTTTTTCATTCTTCAACCACTTCCTTATTGAGATCTATAGTAGTTAGAGTCATTTTTATGATTCGGTTGAAAGAGAATAAAAATATGTCCATCCATGTCTTTGGTTATGAAATGGATACAAGATGGTCTATGTAATGAGATTCCTTTTCTACAAGATAATTTGTGTTATAAACCTATTTCTTCAAAACATCTTCAAAACACATTTATAGAAAAAGCATCCTAGAGCAATAGAAAACCATCATATAATTAATTTCAATACATAATTATAACTATTTAAAAGAGTTTGAAAACATAATTATATATGGTTTATGAAAGTAGGGAACCATATGGAAAAATGTTCAAAATCAAGGCAATAAAGTAGGATGAGTACAATACATGGACATAATAACAAGCCATTTATGGGGCTCATCACCAACCTTAGCAAAATGAGGCAACAAATCTGCCACAATAAGATCATGTACAACTAAGAGTTTGGGGTAGGAATGGAGGGTAAATTGAAGGTTATTCACAATGCCAAATGTTTTCATGGAGGATCCATTCCACTACTTTTCTAAATCAAAAATAGGTTCACATACCAAGTTTAAATTATTTTCCACTAACTTGGGAATGATTGAATGACTTACCTTGTCATTAAGCAAATAATTATGGACTAAGAAGTCTCCTATTATTAGAGAGGCAAGAAAGGGATATGAATTTTGAAAC
Source organism: Torreya grandis (assembly GCA_037957365.1). Lineage (NCBI taxonomy): Eukaryota > Viridiplantae > Streptophyta > Pinopsida > Cupressales > Taxaceae > Torreya > Torreya grandis. Next base: position 388,713 of record JARHVA010006931.1, on the reverse strand, counting down.
TTAGTTTATTTTGGTTGGTTTATATGGGTATTTTGATGTATAATAATGGCTTGAAACTCAACCCTTTTTTATATCTAAGATCTTCCTTCAACCTATCTCTTTTTATTCTTAATTTTTAATTTCCAAGTGTAGGTAATTAGTGTTTGGTGTAGGTGGATTGCAAGGGGAAATAGTTTGATAATAGGAATGATCATGAGGAGGAGGAGGTTTTCATGGAGGTGGATAAGGTTTCCATGAAGGTGGAGGAGGCTCAAAGTATAATGGATGGTCTTGGTAGCATGTAGGATATGGATTATATAACTAGTAAGAATCAATATATTGATCATATGGGCTATGATAGGGTGGATATGGGGGTGGAGGGAATAAAATTTCCTCATAGGATGCCTTGACACCTTATAAAAAATGTGTGTTATCTCAAAACCATAATCAACCACCTTCTTAATTCTAAAACAATGAAACCACTGATTACTCTAAGGTTAAGATTGATTGCAAACCTTGGAAAGGATGCTTGAATTTGATTAAGGTGACTATAAAATGATGGTATTGATTTCCTCAATTTCTAAATTTCCTATAATGTATTTAGAGTATGATTTAAGGCACTTTAAATCTATCCCACTAGGCATGCCAAAATTAATAGACTTAATGTTGCACCCTTACTGAGGATAGGAGTGTTCATGTCCTGATCCCCAAACCTAGGCTAACATGGGAATGACCCTAGGCTATGGGTTCCCTAATGTTGGGCCAAACCTATAGATTTTTTTAAAGGGATAACTCCCTTGATTTTATATTTTTAGTTCTATTTCAAAGACATAAATAGTTGGGATGGAAAAGGTATAGAAAACACATGAATTAAACCTACTCTAATGTGTGGTGATGCACCATGAATTTGGATATCCACTCATATGCTTGTATTCTCAACATACTAATGGACTAATCAACATAAAAAATCATATTCATGAGGCATATGCACAAGTGTTTCATATGGATTTTGTACTAGATGAATGGATTACCAGGGTTATGACTAGTATGTCTATTACAAGACTCTCACTAGCCATGATACACTTCAAGACTCAATTATGTATCCTTATAAACTCCACATAACTTGTATAAGACACATATTTAATACCTAGGTTAAAAATGACCTAAAATTTAATTAAAATCATTACATTTTAATATCAACAAGTATAAACACACTAGGATGTCACATTGAAGGAACTGCAAAGTCTATTATTCAATCCAAATAGATGTAAAAGTACAAATTATGGTAGAGTGTCCTCATAACATCTTGAGGGATACACATAAAGGACAATAATCCTAAATATATATAATAAATCCATTAGAGATAAGGAGATATTGGCATAGAATAGTGGATAGGAGAGTCATTAATGACCAAGTACACTCAAAAAGATAGTTACAATAGTTGCATAGCCGAATTCAATATTTTCATGCATTAAATTTCATTAATTACTCCTTAAATGAGATTTTGGCATTTTAAAATAGGTAAGGAAGGCTGATTTAACCTCAATAACACTTTTTCAAAAGCTTTACCATGGTAAAAATAGTCTCTCATGCTCTCTTATGGTAGTTACAAGATGAATTAGGCCACCATGATCATGTAGTAGCCCACACTCCTTTGAGGCAAGTTAATAAGGTCAAGAAAAGTGTCTAATTTACCCATAATATCCATGAAATACACATTAAATGACCTTTAAATGTCAATTACCAAGTATGACACCTTTATTTTGAATTGTTCTATTGGTCTTTTAATGCCAACTTGACTATTTTTTATGATAATATAGGCCAATTAGGCTTATTAGGCCTAAATGGCTAATTATTAATATTTTGGCCTCCATTAATAATAAAAAAAATCTTATAAAACCTATGTATGAGTGGTTTTCATGCCTAAAACATCATTTCCAACCTATACATAGGTTTAGAAAGACACCATGAACCTGAAAAACCACTTTTCCTAACTAACTGGTTTACTCTTCTCAATAATGGTAGATTGGAAAATTTGGATGTAATTACATAGGATATTCCATATAAATCACTGAGATTTTTATGCATTAATAATGTTAATAAAGTCTCAAACTTGCTACCCCAATGGTTGGAATCATTATGTACCATCAAACATCCCTCATTTTACTCAAAACCTTTCATAATAGCCTATTTTGAAGGGTTATATACAATATTAATATGGTTAAGAACCATAATTTATTACCCTTTGAATTATCTTTACCTTCCATAATCTTACCAAGTCATCTCAGGGTGATAGGTTGCTAAAATTCCAAGATTTTTTAGAATGGATCTACCTAGGGTTTTAGGGAGGTTTATGATTGGTCAAGAGTCTTAAGGATAGTTTATAAAGTAATGACATCCAAGATCATAAAAAATAAATTAATATCAAGGGGATAGACCTAAATAACTTCCATTAATGGCTAGGACTCCCATGTAGAGGATGGACAAAGATATGAGTGCTAAAATGTGACCATAAGGTAGTTTGCAAGCTATTTTTGAGTGCCTATGTTCTTAACATTCATTCTTAAAAATTAGCCTCCCAATTCCATCTAATATATCATGGGTTTTTATTTAATAGGGGTACTTAAAAAATACTAGGATCTTTGGTCTTGATACCTCATGTGATGGAGTGGGTGAGCTCCTAAATTTGGCACTTGAACTGCTTATGTGCATGGTTGGGTGTTTTAAGCAAAGTTTTGAAGTTACCCTAACTTTTATTCACTTATTTTCACGTAAAATATCTTCTATAAGACCTTTAAATTCTCATATCCCACCATTTTTATTATACCATCTACTATAGGATCTTGAAATAGCCTTGATGTGGTTCTATGGTCTGTAAATAGGCCTATGTGAATGTGTTTGGGGTCTGTTATCAAGATAATTAATGGGATATTGAATGTTAGACCATTTGAGAGGGATATTTTAGGACCTTTGATCATGTTTCACTAATTTATATCCTTATAAGGACTCTAATTTACCTTACAAACTTCTTAAGACTTAGTTTTACTTATTTAGCTCCCAGCCTACCTGTCTAGACATGTCTTGGTCTGAGATAAAATAGTGGGTATGCCCACTATTTTCTTATTGGGTACTTGTTAGTTTATCATAATATGAGTTATATTAGTGAGTTTTTTTATCTCTTATAGGTTTTCTCATTTATATCTATGTTATGGTGTGTTCAACTTTGCTCTCATTGTTTCATGGTGAATGTCTTTATTATTGGTCTTACATTTAGATCTAATGTTAGTATGCAATCATATTACTTGTTTTGTCATGGTATCAAATCCTAGTTAATTCATGATCAAGTGGAAATATCATAGATCAATTTTTTTTATTTGTGTTCAAGCCTAGATTCATCCATTTTTCAAGCCATGGTATGTTTATGAAAATTTTAAATCTTATCTTTCTGTAGGAAGTAAGTTATTCAACTTTTTTCCTCTCTTAGAATCCTAGAGATCTCAAATCTATGAAATTTTTTATATTCTAAGCCTAATTTCATGTCATAGATCTAACTAAGAATCTTAAAATAGACTAAAAATTCTTCTTTAAGCATTTAAATTTTTAAGATTTTCTTGTTTCTTAGACTAATAATCTATATGAAGGTGGTTGAAGCTCTTTAGTTGCAGATCTAGCACTTACAATTAGTTGCAAATATAAGGAGAGCTAAAACTTGAGTTAATTAGTGTTTAGATATTCATATATGGCCTTTGTATGTCCTTTTTAAATAAAATATAGATTTTGTGTAGTAAATCTTTGTTTTGGTCACTCTATTAGCTTAGTTTGACCATTTCCAAGTATTTTTGACATTTATTTTCTCTCATTTGGACTTTTGTATCTCATTTCAAAATTTATCTCTCCTCTTAAATGCCATTTTTTAACATGTGTGAGCTAATTTTAAGTGAAATATCATATTTTGGGTAGTACATCTTAATTTTGATTATTTGATTTACTTAGTTTGGCCATTTCCAAGCAATTTTGATCTACTTTACCTGATTTGGTTTCCTACAACTCTTTTTAATTTTTTATCTCTCCTCCCAAGCATCATACTTTAGCTTGTACTACCATAGAAGAAGAAAAAAATTATAAATCATGTATTCTTAGTCATTTTCTAAGATTTAAAGGTTGATTTCTTGTTTTATATAATATTTAAGCCCATTGGAGCCATTTTCAGACCCTATGGAGCATCAAAAGAAAATATGGATTATTTTTTACTTCTACTTGGGTGCCATAGTATGCCATAACAACATTAAGATCATTAAAATATCATTTTTAAGAAAAAAATCATAGATCTAGGGCTACCATTAGCTTTGGAGGGTAGGTTGCAAATGTTTTTAAGCTTTGGATCACTAAAATTGGATGTTGGGAGCTCTTGTAATCCTCCCCCTCTCCACATATGCCATGCTTCTATATAAAACATGTTATAGAAAAAAATTAATGGGTATGTTAAAGTTTTAATGCAAGTATTTTAAAAATAAAACATTTATTTAATTGGCTTTATTCCACCCAAGTAGTGGACCCCACTTAAGCTTTTTAAAATCCTTTTTTTCAAATTTTTAAATAAATGCATTCATTTTATTATTTTAATGAAAATATTCAATTATGGTTTATTTAATTATTTTAAAAATCAAAATAAGACTAGAAAAGGGTTAAACATAAGTTAGTGCATTTATTGTGTTAACATGCAAGTACATGGTGGGCCCATGTGTGTTGACTTATTTTTTCTAAAAAGATTATATATATATATATATATATATATATATATATATAATCTTTTTAGAAAAAATAAGTCAACACACATGGGCCCACCATGTACTTGCATGTTAACACAATAAATGCACTAACTTATGTTTAACCCTTTTCTAGTATATATATATATATATATATATATATATATATATATATATATATATATATATATATTTAATTTTTTACACAATAATGATATATTTATTTTACATGTATTTGATATTTTTATTTAAAAAAAATAAAACTAATTAAATCATGTACCTTGCATGTGAAGTCTTGTATTGGACAAAGGGAAGTTTATTGGTTATTTTTGGAAAATATTTATAGATCCCAAGTCCTTAAATCAAATCTCAATCTCAATATGTTTTTTAATCAAATTTAATTAATTTGTGTTAAAATAATTAGTTAAAAAGTCTGGTTATTAGTCATGCAAAATCTCACGTGTGAAGTTTGAAACACTTTCGACACTTCTGACACCCTTGACTTGTATTCTTTGCCAAAGATGGTCATGTGACCAATCAATCTTTAGGTTTTTGTACCTTCTAGACACATTAGAATGGTATTTTATTTTATTTGAAACCTCTTACTATTGATTTTATAATAATTTATTCAACTAGTATAATTTACAACACTGTTTATGATACTTGCGACACTTGCAACTTTCACCCTTATTATAATTATTTCTATTTTTGAATTTTTTTGCAATCAACTAAAGTGGATAGTGTTGTTTACTCTCTAGAATATGTGTTTATATTGAAAAATTAAGTATAAAACATGTTAAAAAGAAATTCTTTCTAAACTTTTTTTTGGTTTAGTATAAAATGCAAACATGTAGTGTTGACTGTAAAAGAAAGAAAAAATATTCATGACTCAAATTATAATATGAATTATTCCTAATAGGATATGTAATTTTTGGTTAAATTAGTACTACATTATTAGTTAATTTATTGTATGTGCATCACATATTCTACCCATTGTAAATAACCTTTTCTAACCACCACAATAATGGGTCCAACCTATCCAAAGGTCATTTAATATAATATGAACTAGCGAGGAATTGAACCTAAGATATTCCATTTGATACTAGAGTGCTCTAGCAACTGAGCTATTGGACCCTCTAAGGCTATCCCATCATCAGTTTAAGTGTGGCTTATTTCCAACACCCCCCTTAAGCCACACTACAAGTGCTTGGGGCTCATATCCTAGCTCTGATACCACATGTGAGTTACAACTCATATGAACTAGCTAGGACTCGAACCTAAGACCTTCCATTTATTGTTGGAGTGCTTTGCCAATTGAGCTATTGGCCCCTCTATGGATATCCCATCATTAGTCTAAGTGCCACTTATTTCTAAAATTTCTAACCAAAATAATAACATGATTCCATTTTATCACTTATGAGGACCCTCTCCTCCAACTTTGAACACTTGACTAGGTCTATAAGGCCCTTATACGACTATTTTAACTCAAAAATGCCCAATACTAATTACAGATTGTGTTGGCATGGAAACCTTAAATTTTAAGTCATTATAGGCAACTTGGTGGACTATAAACCATCATAACTTTCTTCATTATCTAGCTTCTACGTCTCTTTATCATTCTATATGGCTTCTTGGAGTGACTAACCTCTCAAAACCTCTGATTTACTTATGTAGGGTTTGGGGATTGAGAGTTTGAATTGACCCTTAGAGGTCTACAACATGATTTTATGAGGGTTCTCTAAGTGTATCATAATTTAATGACATCTATAATCCTTAGTATATTCTTCTAGGCCTTACCATCTTGATCCATTCCCTATTTCAATTCACTTGGCCTCTCTTTAGCATATAAATGCCTTCTTAAGGGTAATTGACTGCATCCTACTAGAAATCCTATGTTTATACTTTTTCATTATATCCTGAATAATGGTTTTCCTTAAGTGATGTACATTACTTATTATATGTTCACATGATCATGATTCCTCATGTGTTGGAACTTTTGCATCAAGATCTTATATTTGATTTGGCCATTGAGCTATTAATAGTGATTTCCCTTCTCAATTTTGCCATGGTGACTAGCTTGTAGGTGTTCCTCTATATTCTTGGTCTTGGTATGGGATTAATCTCCTTTATATGGTTGTATTAGAACCATTAATGTCATGGGTTCCTTTAAGGTGTCTCTGTGAACTTAATCATCCATCTAACTACCATAAAATAGTGGTCTGTATCACTTATTAGTATTCTTATGTTAGCCAAAAAAGTAGTTGTAGGTTTGTGCAAAAGACCTTAGGGTTAATTATCATTGTGATAACCTACTCATCCATAATGGTGTAATGATTAAGTCTCAACCTTGTAACCACCCTTATATTACTATCAAGTATAATATTTTCACTCAACTAGTTTAACATAGTCCATGATAAGAAAGTCACAGCTGTAGGTTCTCATCCTGCATGCTAATCCTTCTTAAGGAGTCAATATATTGATATATTTTAGGTATTTTTATTATATATAATCATTTTTACTTTTATTGCCTACAAAATACTCCATAATATATTAAAATGTAACCCTTTTCAACTCTACTAAACCTTTTTGTCATAGCTCAAGCTTAGTCTAGTCAATTGGTTATAGGTATGTTTTTGATTGTATAGGATAGCGAGATAATAGATACAATGGTGGGTTTACCAATGATATGTTTCAATAATTTAATCATGAACTTTATTCCTTGTTATATCCACTTTGGGCCTAAGATGAACCTTAACTCCTTTCCAATACTTCACTATCAAACTTTTCTCTAGTCCCCTCCTTGTATGGACTGAGACAGTCCATATGGAATTTAATATGAATGTCTTTACATAATAAATGGTTTTTATATAACATTTACATATTGTTTATCTCTGATTACTAGTTTCCTTTTCTCTTTCCTATTTACTTTTGAGAGGCCTCCTCCATCATGTCCTTTAAGAACTCTGCTATAGTAGCTTTAGACTAGTTATAGGTGTTATTGACATTTGTGATAGAAAATAAGGTGACCTAAATCCATTTTAATTTATACATCATACACTTATGTCATCCTTCACCTTTATAGATGTATATCTGCTAAGATCCACGTCAAATTTTCATGCTTTTTAATAGTGCACAATGTCCTTTAAATCTCCTACAATAGTAGCCACACCACTAGTTGTAGGTCTTGTTTGCTCTTTTGATTAGGTCTGAGATCAAATGGTTTTATGCTTTATGACTAAATTTATTATGAGGGTTCAAGTGAGTATGTGGTTCCACTATTGTGTTTCATACTTATGAGGGAGAATGGGTGGATGAAGGAAGGATATGAATAGACTGATAAGGGTGTTGGAAGATGAAAATAGGGGTAAACATAGTATGGATACAATGATGGTGGTGAAAAGATAAAATATGGACTATATCATGAAATGGATGATAGTCCTCTCTCCTATGACAAACCACTTGTACTTTGTAAGACCTTAGACTATACCTTGAAAATTTATAGAGCTTTAGAGGTGGAGAAATAACATACATAGCTTGAAAATGAAACCTAATTATCCCAGAAAACCTTAATCTCTCTGAGGAAACCTTAAATTGTGATAAAAGAGGACTAAGTATGTTCAGAGGTGAAAGAAATGTGGTATTTAGGCCATTTTAAGGATGAAATGAAGGTGGAGGGCTTATTGGGATTGGTATGAAGGTCTTTTATTAATAGTCTAACATTCTTTTCCATAATTTTGAGCTTCTTTAAAGTTTTTTAGGTGTCATTGATTCCTTTAAACACTACTCTAACAATGGGATTTATTTATGTATAGGTCCTTATCCTGTTGGATAGCTCGAGATGGTAAGATACCGTTAAGCAATCAATCTAGGAAATAAATCATTAAGACCATGAGATAAACTCTACAAACTCTTCATAAATAGCTCATATCTCATGACAAATACATGAAACCCAATTTTAGTGCACAAATTTCCTTTAGGATACACACAGTGGTTAGACTTGAAGGTTATCCACTCTTATGTGCTCATACATGTGATAATAATGTTGAAGTTGACATGGAGGGATCCTACAATACCTAAGACAAAAGAATAAGTTATTAGATTTAGCAAACTACTCAAAATTTCATGAAAACCATCCATTTGGAAATGGCTTATGCAAATGTGAGAGGCATACACATTCCTTAAATTTCTAAGGAAGGTTCATAAATATATGGAGCACGATATTTATATAATTTATCACTATGTAAATATGGTTTAATCTACTTCTCATGGCCAATATCTAGGACCTTGACTCTCTCTCTCCTATATAGTACAAGAAAGAACCTAAGGGGATGTCCAATCTTGAAAATGAGGGATGATGAAGAGAAAAACAATTTTGGGCTTGAATGGAATCCTTTTCTCATGAAACTTGATAGAGACATCACACTAGAGACCAGCTTCATCTTCAAATCTCTTGTTTTAAGGAACATTATATACATTCCATACAAGTGTAGAATAAGCTCTATAAACCTTGTATTTTCATTATTTTATCAAGTTTAAAACTAATTAAATTACATATGGGGGTAAAATTAGGAGAAACATGCATTAATAATATTATTTGAAGTAGGAGAAATGCATGAGGGAGGTGTAAAAGTCATAAAATTACACATGGGGCCCACTTGTCTTTGTAGAAGGGGTGTGAGTGGCTCATAAAAGGATTCTATTTGGCAAGAATCACTTATGTACAAGGTATGGCATAGGTAACATATATTAAAGGCCCTTTTTCAACTTAATTAATCAAACTATGTCATTTTCCAAGGTTTTTAAAAGTGATTTAAGCTCATAAGGTGGTTTGAGGCATTATTAAGGGGTCAAGAGGACTTTAGGATGAATACATCATGAAAAATGAATTTGAATTCATCTTGATCACCATATAATAGCCTTAAACATTTATTCAAACACCTTATCATTATCAAAGACCACTTTATTACTCAAACAAGGCTCAGACATTCATTGGATTTCTTGACCTTTTAATAATGATCCCTCTCAACTTTAGACATTATGACACTTATTATATCACTCAAGGACTTAAAAACACTTACGACACCATGGATTCATGTATGGAACCATAATTTACCATGACATTATTTATAGGATACCTAGACTCTCATAAAAAACAAGGTAAACATGATCATGCTGGGAGTAATCATAAGTAGGGTAGAAGGATGGCCACTAAAAAAATTTGATGTAGGGGATTGACATTTGGCGTATGAGGATAAAATGTCAACACAACCTCAAAAAAATTGGATAGAATTAGATATCCTTGAGGTAAACTATTAATATTATCTTCAACAAACTCATCTTTGACAACCATATTACATCCTTATTCCTCAAATAGGGTACTAATGAATATCTCCTCATCAAATTCACTTGAATCCTCCTCCTCACATTCTTGAATAATCTCACTTGAAACTAAAAATTCATCCTCTATCCTTCATAGAACAAGCTCCTCTTGAAGAAGGGATATGGTGAGAGGGTGATGAGTATACTCATGAGTTTGAAATGGATTATTATACATTATATATTTCTCATGAATAATCTTGGGAACTAGGGGGAATTGTTGTAACTTGAGGTCTTGGGAATGGTGGATTATTATAAGAATTATTGAAGATAAATCAAATTTATTTGTCCTATGAGTGCCTCATATTTATCAACAACCATTTCATTCTTGTCATAGCTTTATTGAGGTTCATTAATATTTGAAATTTGATTTCCATCCTTCTCAACTATGACCTATTTTTGGTCTTCAAAACCTTCTTAGATAGACCTCCAAGATGGAACAACTTTAGGTTCTTGATAAGAGAGAAAAGTGGCTAAAATAATCACAAGATATTTGGTTTCAAACTTTTAGGCTTCAAATTTATTGTCAATGATTTCTTGTAAAGTCTCTTCTTGAGGAGTATTAATGGCTTCTTGAGAGTACAAAGTATAAGAAGGCTGATATGGAATACAAGAGGGATCTTGACATACCTAATCTAGCTCTTTTTATTTCATCTCCCAAGTTTTGATATTCAACAATAAAAAACCACACAAGTCATTCCTCTATAATGGATCATTAGATATAGTTTGAAAGAACCTACTCATTTCCTCATATTGAGAAGTTGAACAAAACTTTACTTCACATGCTAGTATCTTACTCTGCATGTCATCCATTCTTTTTTTTAACAAGGTTTCTTATATAAATTATCATAGCCATATGGGGAAGGTTTAGGCTGATCATAAGACTGATATGGCTCAAAAGGAGGGAAATATTCATACTTTTGATAGTAAGGATCATGACAAACTTGATAATGTTATTGATAAATATATTTAAGGTCATATAAAGTCTGATAATAAGGACTATAAAAATGATATGAGTCATCATACTCTTGACAAAATTGATCATATTACTGATAAGACTCTTGGTAATGATGATAAGGTTCATGAAAAGGATGGTATGGTTCATTATAGGACTGATACATAGGTATAACATATAAATTTTCTAATCCATCAAACTTCATCAAGATAATGAATTGAAAACACAACTTACTTAGACTAGTGCCTAGGCTACTAGAACTAGTTATTGAGCTTGGAGTTTCCATTGACGTTTTTAATGCCTCTAGAGACTGATTTGTAGAAGAATAACATCAAAAATCCTTCCAGTAATTCAAACCTTGATCTCATCAAGCATGCCAAAAATTGTTATCTCTTAAACTTGCACCCTTCTGAAGGTTGTTTTAGGTCTTCACAATTTGGAGTAACATGGATACAACCATACGCTATGGGTGGATTAATAGGTGGATTTTAATCTCTATATTATAAGATATATATCCCTTTGATGTAATAATTAGGCTATCTACTTTAAACTAATAGCTTACAAGGATAAAGGAAGGAGGATAAACTAAAAGAAAACCTAACTAGTGTGCTACACTAAAATATCTCCTTCACTTGCCTAAAATGCACTAAGAAGGTTGAATTCAAACATAAACTTGATTACACTTCTCAAATGGAGAGTATCCACACATTATATTTCACATAGAGGCTTAACTTCATGCATGATCTAAGGTAGCTAATCAATAGGTCTCTTATAGACACTAAATAATGTTTACACTAGCCAAACATATGAAGCTATCTAAATAAACTATGTAATCTATAAGGATAAATAACCACCTTAAAATAGGTACATAAGAGATAACAAATGTGAGGAAACATTCACTATCACTTACATTGTTCTATAAACCATAAGTATGCACTAGTCACAAGCATTGAGGATGCATGAATATAGTTTTGTTTAGTTCATAGAGACAAGTAAAAGTGTTTTTATAAGTAGGGATCTACCAAAAATCAATTTAAGGATCCTTAAAAATTCCAAAAATAGGATTAGTTATAAAAAAGGTGAGAAAGGAGAGAGAGAGAGAGATAGAAGAGGTAACCCAAAACTATGGGTGACTCAACCACTTAGTCCTCCTTCAAATCCAACATAGTACTTGATTTATTATCTCTTAAAAACTTTATAAAATGGTGTAGAGGTAAATATGAGACTTTTTTTAGAATGTTTAAATAAGTATTAGGTATTAATTGGAGGAGTTTGACTAGCTAAAGTGCCTAAATCCTTGCTTACACACCTTATATATTAGCTTGCTTATCTTCCTTGACGAATAAGTATTAGTGATTAAAAATAGGTATTCTTGTCCTCATTAATTCCTCATTTTAAAAATTTTACTCATCCATTTATGAGGTATGTCAACCTTGAAAGGGTTTTTGAAAGACTCTTCAAGCTTGTTTGACTTTGTCTCCTTGACTAGGCGTAAGAGATGAAAAGGTCTCTTTCTGGATTGTTGAGACTCCTTCAACCTTTGATTCCTTCTTCCAATTAACCTATTAACTTTTTCTTGCTTTAAAGTGGCATAGAAGATAAGGGATTGCCTTAATAAATCTTGTTGAAGAGTTCTTATGTATTGATTTGGTGGTTGACTCCTTTAACTGGTCCCTTTGTAATATGGTGTAAAAAGGTGAAATTTTGGATTTATTTTGAAGAATGTAGTTTTATTCCATGGATGGCCTCTCAATATGATATCAGACCTATAAAAATATAATTAGTACCATCAAATAGTTTAAAAGATGTGATTTTTCACCAAACATCTTACTTTCCAACCCATTTATTATAGCCCTCAAAATAGGTAAACCTCCTTGTGAATAATAATGTATAATGTTTTTGAGGGAATAATATACCCTTACATTTCCATACCATGTTTTAGGATCTAACTATGAATTTAAGTGTCCCTTTTAGCCCATTTTCTGTCTCTAATTAGGCCTAATTAGACCTCTTTGCCTAGAAACTAAGATTTTACTCTAGATTTTTCCCACACATAATTTTTTTTAATAACTTTAACTATTCATTTAAAATCTTCCATGCCAAATTTGAACTTTTGGAACCTTCTAAAATTAGGCAAACCAAGAAATGGCCAAAAAACTAGCCCTTTGTCAAGCCTATTTTAGACTACCTTGAAAAATTAGGTTCATTTGAGCACTTCTAGGATGGATTCTAAATATTTTTAGACCTAATGGGGTGAGGGGGGTGTAATAAAACCAAATTCATCCTCTCCAACAATTTTAAACTATTCACCATCTTCTTTACCCTATTTTATGCTCAAAATCTCACAAACGTACATTTTTTATTAAATCCATACAGGTGCAAGTACAAAAACGTGTCATGTCAAGGACCTCATTAGATTTTTCCATGATTTTAATGTGGTTTAAAGGTCATTATAACCAATTTTAGGTATTTAATAAGTCCATTTATCCAAAACGTTCAAAACTGGTCTAATAGGCAATTTATGAGTTCCTTATCATCTTAAGGATGACTCATAAAGTAGAGGGGTTAAGCCCAAAATTAATTTGTGGAATTTTTAGTATTCATACCCATATAACATCCATTTTAATCCTAATCTCCCATTTAAAATTTTAATAAAGATGTAAGCACAATAAGTTAGTCTTCAAGTGTCAAACTATGCATTCTCTAGGGCTATGAGAGAAATGAGGTTTGTAAGTGTTATTTTGGTGTTTATTATAAGTTTAAAATGACCTATTTGGGTCTAAAACATTAGAATTTATCTTCTCCAAACATTATCTTCATCACCTCTACCCTTTTGATCATTTTATGCATTCTCGACTATGATTGAGGGTTTATGAACAAAACCATACTCTTGACCCTAGCTATTAGATTTGGTGATTTTTACTCCAATTAAGACATTTTGATAACTTAATAAAACTATGATTATGGATCCTACTCACTCAAATCACTTGAAAACATGAATTTTCTTTGAGAAATCCAACTAACCCTTAAACACTATGCTTAATCAATCTTCATGGTATATAGACTAGATGTAGGTGATGATTCTTGGTTTCTTCACCTCTAATAGAGAAAGAGAGTAGTATGAAGGCATTGAAAAGGTCTACACATTATTTTTAAAGTGTCTAAACTTCAATTCCTATATTTTATTAAACCTTCCAAACACCTCCATATGTCATAAGCATATCTTTCCTTCACCTAGGCCTTATTAGACCTATTAGCAACATTGGATCTCAAAACCCTCATTGCTTTGATCTAGGGATATCTTGATCAACAATATTTATCCTAGAACCATTATTACATTTTAATAAATAGTGAAACGTATTTGAAACATGAGGACTATGTAGTCTACTAGATCAGGTCATTACCATACTTTATCATACACATGGGCCATCATTATTACATAGAATCCTATATATTGAGTTAAACATGCCCAAATGTATCCATGAACCCTTAGATATATTTAATTTCCATTTTAATTTATCCATACCACTCTTTTATCATAAAATATTCATACACATTACTGTGTAGTCAACTACCTTGAGAAGACTTTGATCACTTGTTTATGAGGGTTTAGGAGTCAAAAAATCAATTTAACATTAAAGGTCCTACTCTATCCTTATTTTCCTTTCCCAAATATATAATATTAAATAAAACTTATTATTATTTTTAATTCATGACTATAAACCATCAATAACAAAATCTTAATACAAAAATTCCATATGTTTTTCAAGTTCAAAAATAACCTTGAAGGTCTCAGTTGAATCTACCTTGACTATAGGTGCTTTGCAATGTTTTAGATTTGAATTCCTTTATAGCACTTCTCTATATATTATTCAATATAATTGTATACCTAATTAATTATAATAGTTTTTTTAATCTATTCAAACCTTAGTCACCAATGTATGGCATTGTTTGTCCTTCAAGAGCTATAGGTACACAAATACATGTGTCTCCCTTTAGACCTGTTAGGTTTAAATTGGTTGAGAATGCATTTATTTTCATTTCTAAAAGAAGAACCTAAAAAAATGAATGTATATTTTAATATATAAAACTATATCATGGATTTAGTGATCTCATACAACTCTCCACCAATAGACCTTCATCACTAAACCACACACAAGCTTGTTTGGTCTTAATGACTTAAATATCATGACATAGTTGTCATGATTGCAGGTGAGATATTATTGTTGTTAAAGGAGTTGAAAACATAATATATTGTCCTATTAAATATATCAAAACATTTATTTATCCTATAGGACTTATTCATTCTTAATAAACCAACTCCCATCACCATATAACTAGTGTTTACATAGTTTTGTAAACACAGTTCTATATGCTTACTGAGTATCTTAACTGGGTCTATCAAAGAGTGGTTTGATCATCATGGTATACTACTCCATATAAATATAATACATATTTATTACCCTTATATTTCATTGGTACCTTGAATACAAACTATAATTTATATTGTAATGTTTATAAGGCTTTTACCCTTCAATTGAGAGGGCCTAGGAGTGTTCGTATTGATAGGACACTTTATCAAGGTTGAGGTTAGGTTTATTGGTATAAAAAGTGAATAAAATGAAGCTAATTCAAAAAAATTAAATGTCATATAAGTATCCTAGTATTCCTTTGATAAATATGTTGAGATCATCTCTATGACCAATTCAAGGATTCCTCCTCATGCTTGACAAACCTAGAAACTATGACATTATGATATCTTAACTGCATTCTAAGGAGGTTTAATATATAGTTTAAACCACTGAAGATTGAAAAATATTTTCATTACAATTTTAATATATTTTTATCTTATCTTGTACTTTTTCCACCTTTCAAGACTCTTCTCACACACAAGCATAAGCCTTCCTTCTCTTGTTATGCCTATGTCATGCTTGTAGGGCTCAATTGAGAGTTGTTTGCCTTTAATGGGGAAAGTAAATGGAATGAAGACCTTGATTAAGTATGTACATACTATCTTACCACTTATCACCCTATGAAAGTGTTGACTCATTCATTTCTCTCTCTTGAAAAAACACTTCCTATGCATCTCTCACATAGTCTTGACTATTACGATTTAGGTGTCTTGGGTTTGCATGATAGTATTAGTTATAAAGAAATAAAATTTCAAAGACATAATTTGCTCTTTCATGACCTAAACATACCAATGGTGTTTTCACATGCCAGTGTCTCTTTATATAAACCTTGGACCTGATTTTCAGGCTAGTTTCTTGTATTTTACACACAAGAAGACCTACAAGTCTACATTTTCCTTATTTAAACCTCTTTAATCATACATTTTCAAACCATATTTGTTATAAACATGAAATAATATTATCTCATATCATAAATTATTAGGTTAAGACCACTATGAATAACTTTATAATGAAATATCATCACCTTAATACACTTATATGTTGATAGACATGCACATAGTCCTTGGTTCTAGGTTTCATTGAGGTGTCTTAGGACTGAGATATGCCATCAAACCTCCTCTAGTGATATTTAACTTTTCCAAATTTAGGGACACTATATTTAATTCGAATTTTAGGTTATCAAAACTAAACTTGATGCCTTTTATTGAAGTTCCTATATAATGTAGACCTATAAGTCTGTGGGACTACAAGTTTATATTCCTATGTTTAGGCCTTGATATGATGAAATTTTTATTCTATTGACCCATAATATCATATATATATATATATATATAATATTATTTAATTCTTTATGAAATAAATACTCTCATTTAATCTTGATAAGGCAATACAAAACCTCTTCAACTTACTGTTATGTAGGTAGACCCCATAACACAATCTATGGGCTGAATACTAGAATTCCACTTGGAGAGGTCAGTATGGAGTGGTAAAATGGTTATAATGAATTTAATTGAATATAATAATGGTTTAAAATATTCAAAAACATTTTTATGCATTGGATCCTGCATAAAATATTTAACCTTAAGTGTAAAACTTGTAAATTAGGCCAGTATGGAGAATTGTTATCTTCTTGGGCCAACACATGCCAATTAAGGTTTGGATGAATATAAATGAAAAATTTTAGACCTTATTTCATCATTTAAAATTTTTATTATGAATTCAATTTCTTTAAAACTACCATTTCAAAGAAGAAAAGTGGGCCTATGGGGTTGACTAGCTCATTCAGACTACCCTATCTTCTTAGCAGTTGTTAATAAAGTAAATGTGATGGATCTAATGAAAAATGCCAAAAAAATTTAATATTAATATGAACCTCCCATTTGGATAAAAATTTATGACCCAAATCTATGGCCTTCATCTATACCAAACACTTGAAAATTGCCCTTGTGAGCTTGTCAATGGAGTGATGAAGGAAAATAAGCATGTTTTGTAATTTTAGGATCTATTAAAGATTTAAAATCATTTATATGACATATATAATACCAAGATACACCTTTATGGTATTTTCACCTACAAGTGTATACCCCAAGTCCATAAAAACTCATAAAATTGCCTTTTAAAACAAAATTTAAGATGTTATGACATGTAAATCATTATTATAAATTCATTATGAAATTATTACATTAAAAAATAATTTTTAATATTTAAAATTTGTAATGGTATGTGTATTACATATTTACTATCATAGAAATGGAGATAAAACCCCTTAAAAGCATCTTTAATTGCAAAAAAACTAGTGTAAAATAGATGATCTCATGTAAAGAAACTATATTAGTCCCAAAACTTCTAGGAATTCAAATGAATTATTAACCATTTTATTTAATTATCTATGTAATAAATTCATCTTCAAAAGGCTTATATTGGTCACAATTAAAACCTAGGTTCTCTAAAAACCTTAAATTTTGCTAAAATAACTTAATTTGATTAAACAATATAAGAAAGCTATAAACCAAGTGATCAAGTGTAATTACTAACTATATATACTATGTACCATCTTTACACATCATTAAATGCCCCTATGATCCATTAGATTGACTCTAAAGGCATTGGAATGCTTGGCAAAGATGTTACCTTAAACATGCTAACAAGACTTTACAAAGATCACTGTAAGACTATCAAAGCATGACAAAAATTATGAACAAGGTTATAGAAGCATGAAAAGATTTTTTTTAAATTATAGGGGTGATAATTTTACATGTGAGATCAAAATTTTTAACAACCCCACTAGACCAAAATCTAAGGAATGATCCTCTACCTCCAAGACCTTAAGAGCCTAAAACACATTTGGAAATACCACTAGTCTAAAGGAAAGAGGGTTGAAACATAGTAGAGGATATGAAGATAATCATTTACAAAATTAAACTTCATGATATTTATCAAATCATAAAGTAATGAGACATTTTGTTAAAATCTTTGACTCAAAAGACAACTTCGCAGGCCCAACCAAAACTTAGAGAAGAACACACTAATGTGCTTATCCACAAGAATAAGATAGAGGTTCCCCCATTTATTTTGACCATCCAATTATTTTGAGATAACCTTCATAACTTCTTAGTATATTATAGAGCCTCATCTAATGTTATGCTAATAGGGATATGTGAGAAATATGGTCTAACCCCCATAAAATTAGATAAAATAGTGGTCTACTTAGATAAATCAAAGATGAAAGTGATAGACGATATGTTAAAAATCCACATCTAGTAGGAATATAGAACCTAGGATTCAAAACTTTGTAGACATTCAAGTGTTTGACATCCTATAAGCCTATGGTATGCTCCTCAATAGAGATTAGTTCAGGCCTTAAATGGATATATGGCCATAGATTTATCACATATATGGTTACCATAGAGTGGAGTAACCAAAAAAATATGAGTAGATAGGGAACCATGCATGAAACACGTGATCACCAAATATAACTCTATTAATGAGAAGATAAACTTAGTTTCCTTGGACCTATGCATCTATATGCTAAGCACCAACTCTCTAAAAATTAGACTAGTCACAACCCAAGTCCATTTGTCCTATGGTCTCTTTATGTAGATGGAACCGACTCCAAACAAGGTAGTGGAACTAGTGTTTTTATTATAGATCACTTAGGGAGGAAACATATAACATACTATAGGTTATAATTCCCTTGTAAAAGTAACTTGGTGAAATACGAAGCTCTAATCCTAGGATTATAATTCACATTAAGACATGAGGCAAATGAACTAAGATTATTCAACGACTCTGAAATAGTAGTCAATCAAATCAAAACTAAGTTTTAATGAAAACTATCATACCTTATAAGGTATAAACATAGATCTTAGGATCTGATTGAAATTTTCAACACATTTAATATAATCCCTATTCCTAAGAAGGAAACTAGGTAACAAACTCACTAGCTTTAGTTGTGATGAACTTAACCCCTCTAGATGATAGTAATATATAAGAGTTTTATGTGGAACTCATTCCCTATCCTTCTATCCCAAATAATGTGACCAACATCTAGGTATTTTAATAAGGCCAACAAATTATCTATTTCTTAGAAAATGAGGGGATATTTGAGGCCCAAAACACAGATGAAAAGGATAGAGACAACCCCAAGACTAATTTGGATAAGGATGGGATCCTAAAGTTTCATAGGAATATGATACAAAAGGGAATTATTTCATTGTAAAGAGTGTTTAATTCATTAGACCCAACATTATAGGCTAAAATGCCTATATTCAGAGACCAAAAGTGTTGATTCATTAATTTCAGCCCTATAGAAAACCCCTAGATACTTAACATGGGTCTAAATTGAACAGACCATGAATTGGAAATTTTTTATAAATTATTGTTAGGTACAAGGACATGATTTCATAAGCCTATGAATACCTTAATATATTTAACCCAAAGATAAATTAATCACACCATCCAATTAAAACCTGACTATAACCCTTCAAATAAAGGCATAGATTGGTTGACCTAATCTTTGAGCCCATGAGAAGAAATGCTAATAGTCAAAATTAGATACCATATGGATCAAACCATATCAAATTGCTGAAATATTTGGACAAAATGACTTTTGTCTCAAGGATATAGATAGAAATGACTTACAACTTCCAATAAATGGATTGTACCTAAAGCATTATTTATTGGTTTTCCCCTCCAAAGTGGTTTTTGATTGATCTATGTAGGAGGTAGTAATGTATATATTAAATAGGTTTTCTTTAGTTGTGTGTTTGATTTAATTGTGTGTTTTATTTAGTTGTGTTTGATTTGGTTGTGTTTTTATTTCTTTTGTGTGCATTTCTTTTTGTTGTGTTTCGACCCTCTAACCACTTCTTTCATCTATATTTTCCCTAAGATGCACAACCTTTTTGTTAGTAATTTATTCAGTCGATGGTTAAACCTCATGAGGATTGATGAGACACAATAAAGCATAGGTTGAAACCTTTGATACAAGAAATTATATAACTATAAAAGGGGACTTCCAACATCCTAGATCTAACAAGCCAAAGATTCTAAAAGAAATAGGTGGAATTTAGAATAACCTACACCTAGGATGGACACCAAGCTACACTTAAAATAATATCTCTAAAATATATTGGATTATTCAAGTTGATTAAGGACTAGCTAGCTATTTAGAACTTCCCCTATCCATTCACCCTTGGCCTAGTCTCAAACCCTCAATGGATAATACTAATAAATAATAATCTCTTCTTAAGAAACTTGGAAAATAATAGAGAAATCATGTAGAATCCACATTCTCAGTTTACCTTGAAAGAGATATGTAGATGATCTCCATCATAAGATTTATAGCCTATCTAGTTGTGGAACAAGGCCATGACTGGAACTAAAATCATATCTATCAAGGTTATGGATACCTATATAGAAATAGATAAATACTTTAGTTATTCCTCCCCTGAGCCATCAATACAAAAATACCCCAAAAGATGTCTGATAACCAATCCAGCCTTGAATACTCAAAGCTAATCTAGAATGAACTAGAATTAAAATCACTTCTCACACATGTTGGTGGATATGTATGAGAGGAATCTTAGTATGTTGATTTCTATTACAAGAATTTTATGCCTCATATTTTATATGGATGATAAAGGACCCCCTATATAATCTTTATGATGAACAAGGAGAAAATAAGAAATTGGTCAGGTTCTAAGTGCTTCTCATTACTTTCCCTATCAAAGTCATCATTTTTTGTGGCCAACATGCCCCCTTTTCTCTGAAATGGGGGATCCCTCTAATAATTTCATGAACTTGAAATTTAGATTTATTCCTTTGGTTCTCATTGGTGATGTTTGCTAAAAATTTAGAATATACATCACCTTTATTTTCTTCAAGTATTAACAACCTTTTTTTAATTTCTCTAAAAATAATAGATTAGTGTTTATTCTCTTTTCATATATCATGGCACTGACATTGTAGGATGATTATCATTTGGATTTCCTAGATTCTTATTCATTTCCAAGAGAAACACATTTTTTGTCCTCCATGGCACATCAAGTCATCCATGTTTAATGGGTAAGATTTAATGAATCATTTTCTTTTTATCTTTCTTACTTTGTCATTTTTGTGAATCTCACAGAGCCTGAACCAATGAGAATTCACCGTGTCATTTAGAGTTAGAATGGCCATCCAACTAAACCTATCATAGATGTTATATCCCAAGTGAGCATGGTCTAATGGGAAGCTACCAAGTTTTTTTGAGTTAGAAAAGATAGTCCCCTGGATTTGTTAGAGATATTAGAGCCTAACCTAATGGGATTATACAACATCATTTGAATTGAGAAAGGCTAGTCCCCTACACTTTTCAAAGATGTTAGAGACCAAGAGTGATTGGCCTAATGAGAATCTACCACATCATTTAGTGTTATAAAGTCAAATCCCTCAAACCTATCATAGATGTCAAAGTCTAGGAGAGCCCAACCCAATGGGAATTTTCTATGTCATTCAAAGTCAAAAAGGTTAGTTCCCCAAACTTATTAGAGATGTCATAATTTGGGAGATCTTGGCCAAATAAGAAGCTACCATAATCATTAATAGTTAGAAAGGTTAGTACCCTAAACCTATCAAATATGTTAGATCATAAGAGAGCCTAGCCCAATGAGAATCTACCATGTCATTTGGAGTTAGAAAGTCTAGTCCTATGGACCCATCATAGATGGCATAGCTCTACATAGTCTAGCCCAATGGGAAGCTACCATGTCATTCAAATTTAGAAAGGCCAATCCCCTAGACATGTTAGATATGTCAAAGCCCATGAGATCCTAAACCAATATAAAGCTACCACATCATTTATATTTAGAAAGGCCAATACCTTGGACCTATCATAGATGTCAAAGCCTGGGAGAGCCTAACCCAATGGGAGATTTCACATCACCTAGTGCAAAGATGAACTAGTTACCACTTGTGACCTAAGAAACTTAAAATGAAGTATGCATAGTTAACCAATGCTAATTAAGGTGTTTTAAACTCCCCAGTGACACATCACCCAGTCTAAGGAAATGACATGGAATATGAAATCATGCCTAGGTGTTGAATGTTAATGAGAGGACCAATAGGAAAATGACATGTGTTAGAAAGCAGGATTTGGGTGAGAGGAATTTAAGAGATGTGACTATGTGCCTAAAACACATTGGGAATTAATATAATGAGAATTTGGACCTGACTAGATAGTTTTTAAAACATGCCATCACTATTTTTATATCTAATTGGTGGTGGATGCTCATGGGCTCCAAAACTAATTTTAGATTTGGAAATAAAGGGAGAAAATGTGGACACCAACTCAATTTCAAATTTTCAACAATTAAGCTACCAAATGCCATTAATATAAGGATATGTGTGCATATGATTATAAATCCCAAAGGAAGCCCATTAATTGTTACCATTAATACCAAAGAAAAAATATTAGACTACTTGATTTCAAAGATACACAAAATGCTATGTACCTAGGGATATGATATATTATTGTATATGGGTTGATGGAGATGTTGATGTGTTCCATATGTTGGCATCTCCATCAACCCATATATAATAATATATCATATCCATAGGTACATAGCACAAAACCCTCTATATCCCATGCCTCTAATTCCCAAATCATCATAATTTACCCTTTTTCCTATTCCAATGGCTGCTACATCCTCCAACCCAAAGGCAAATCTCAAATATCAGGACACCACTTTCCCTACTAGTTTAACCTAGTATAAAAAATATAATGACATATTCAAAGTAATTGAGAAAGCCCCTGAGGATTCAACAAGTTTTGATGATTAGTTATTTGAGTATGAGGATGCCCTTTGGTCTTATAAAATATGTAAACTTCATAAAGTCATATTCAAACTAGAGGCATTCCTTTGTACTAAACTATTGGGTGGCATCCTCCACAAGGCCATCTACATGCAAGATGCTATTAATGATTGGGCATGCTCACCCACATCTTAACACGAAATTGATGGTATATCTAGGAATACCTTCAAGGCATACTACTCCCTTATAAATGACTTATTCTCATATGTTGTAATATAAATGTTTATTTTGATGAATGATCACTAGATTTATGATGTCCTCCATTACTAGGTTGAGAACCTTGATTCCAAGGGGATCAATAAAGAAAATATCAATGACTATATAGTCTACACCTTCTAAGAGGAAGTCTAAGTGGGAATGATCCTATTAAACCAATTATTTAGAGGCTTGGACTTCCATCATGCCAAAAAGCTATGAGTTCCCCTAATGCACATGACATTTACTCACTCTGATACCCTAGACCTTATAGGCTTGATCAACTTCAAGTTGGTCCATGCCATTAAATACACCCAAAATGGGGGTAGATTTTATATGATGAGATACCTACTTGATTCCATTTATGGGACACTCTAGTTCAACCCATCAACCTTTCTTGTGTGGATTCTTGGTGGCCCAAATGTCCATGTGGATTTATAAAATCTCTATAGACACTAGTTCTACCAAAATGTCTGATATATTTATGACCACTTATACCTAGTGGTATACCCATTAATAAATTAAGCTCTCACTCCCTAGATCTCAAATATAATCTGGGATTAATGGTTATATAAAATTAACATAGTGATCCATGTCATGGGCTTCATCAAATACTTGTATTCTTACCATTCTATGTGCATGTCCACCTAGTAGAGCTAGAGATAGCTTCTCAACTCATGAATGACATCTTCAAATACTATGTATATCATCAATAGATGGCATGCCCTCTAGTCCCAATCACCATATGAGCTCACATATATAGGTAATTCCCCTACATACAAAATATGGTAGTTAGGTGAGATTCCTTTACCCTAGAATAATGTAAGATTCAGTAGTGGGTACCTAAATGCATGATTTAGGCACACTTGGCATAATATTCAACTTAAATAAGCATCAACTATGACCTTAAAGATAAGGATAATGATGATATTTATTTAAATTATATTTATGACTAGGAGGTGTTATCCTAGATTATATCTAAAAGGAATAAGAAATTGAAGAAGGATCATTTAGGCCCCTCGATAACCCATCCAAATCCTACTTAGTCTATAGAGGACCCAACTTTAATAGCTTTGGCCATCTCTTGAATAATATTGTAAGGTGTCCTACCACCTTCTCCTCTTTGAATTCCATACCCATCTCTAAATCCCATCCCATGTGAACCTCATCTAGGAAAAATAGAAAGTTCAAATGTTTCCATGAGCCTCCCATTTCATTCTCCCCCATTTTTCCCCATGCCCCCTCCACCTCCACTCCTTTCCTCCTTCACTCCTTCCACTTTATCCATCCCCTCTCCATCTCATCCTCCTCCCTTCATCACAATTTTATCCATACCTTGCACACCCATAATAACCTAAAGAATGGTCCTAGGATCATAGATGCCATAGATGGATGTCCAAGGTAACTTGAATGTGCATTATAGTTTTAATATAGCCTCTAAGAGCATGGAGAGTATTCTCACTTAGAAATTCATATAAGAAAGGAACCTAATGATATGGTAGGCACATCATAATCTATTTTACCTCACTAAGGTGAGGACTACTATTAGGAAAGAGAAGATGGTTGAGGACCCACTATCTATCCTTTGAGATACCCATGACATGTCTGAAAAACTCCTCATGGACATGAAGAGCCATGTCTAGACTCTTGAAGCCCAAGTTGAGAGTACATTATTAGTTAGACTAATCTAGAAGGTTAAGGATGCCTTCTAACTACTTTTATCAGTTTTTGGGAAAGTAGTGGGGACTCAAGCTAAGATTGACATAATTATATAGCATATGTAGGCCTAGCTATGGAAGGTCACAAGGATTAATGGGAAATATCAAAAACTATAGATAGTGGTCAATGAGGTGATGTTCTTGTAGCTCAAACTAATGCCAAACTTAGATTTATGGTTGTACCAAAATTATGCTAGGAAAATGAGATCAATGATGGAGGAGTGGGTAGCCTTAGCCCACATTATAATGAAAAACTTAGAAGAGGATGAGAAGAATATATTGACCTACTTCTAGGAGGTTAATATCATTATGTTATTCCATATAGATGATGATATACTCAACCAAGTGGAATTTAGATTCCACCTGGGTTAATTAAACTAGGTTATGAGGGAGAAAGTGGCCAAGGTAAACCAAGAAGGAGTTTAAGTCATGCTAGTCATATGAACTCAATCCACTATAAGCATCAACCAGGTATTAGGATTCCATTACTCAATGGAAGCAACTTTCTAGATCTTTTAAAGACTACTAGCTCAGGTAGAGGTGATCTTTAGAGAACCTCTAATGAACTTGGCAAAACTTGATAAGGAGTTTGACTTTGTCGAATATATGTTGGAATCTAGGATTGCCTAGTTAAAGTAGTTGGGAGCCAACCCATCTTAGCCACCTTTTCATGTTTATTAGTGGTCCCATGTAGTTTTGAGTTTGTTGGGATTTGTTATGGTTTAAATTATGAAATAAGGTTATAACTACAATGAGTGGTCAACATGGCCCATAATGAGATCCTCATTATTTTTAGAGGTAATCCCAAATCCTTATATATTTATAGAAGAGCCATATTGTATTTTAGGATAAATAAAAAATTATTTGAAAGTGTTATTAGATTATTGCCAAAATTTCACTTACATTTTGCTCTATATTCTAGACTATAATAGTGGTCCAAATTGATTATTTTAGTAGTTTTTCACTCTTATAATGAATATTTTTTTTTTATACAAAAGGGTCTATTTTATGTTCAATTTTATTTCATATTCATGTTTAAATGATCAACAATGCTATGTTAATTGGATAAAGACTTTGCCATTTTATGTATGATGTGATTATGACGTGCTTAGCTATTATATTCTATGTGTGAGTTATTTCCTTTATTTTTGGTATGTGTTGATCATTTGTGTGCTTAGCTAAAAAATATCATATGGCATTTATGTGTTTTTGACAATAAACCTCTAGTGCTAATCTTTGGTAAGAATTCACATTAAAGGCAAACTCTCATTTCCATCAGACTCTCCCCAATATATGTTATTAGAGGTATAAATTTAGTGAATCTTAGTATATAGTGGTATAAATATGGTAGTGTCACTTAGCTCAATAACCATTTCATTGATCTAATTTTAGACTTGGAAGCATCCTTTTCTACCTTACCCTTCCCTAGATTTTGGTGTTTATTTAGTGGTTCTAAAATTACCCATTCCCCTATGTTTATAAAGAATAATCCAAACTTTCAAAGTATTCGTATCTAAATTTAAACTCTATTAAGCATAGTGTATTGAAATTCTAGTGCTAATAGTGCATCTCTTGGAGACTATTCACACAGACTCCATTTGTGAAGTCCAATACCCATAACCATGCCCTATGTTGACCCTAGACAAATCCTAAAATGGCGTATGAAAGTACATAATTTTCCCCACATTCCCCTTGCTAAATAATTCAAAATATCATGGGCATCTCATGGTAAGGAGTATATTGGAGTGAATAACATATTCTACCAAGGAAAAACTAGATTCTATATAAATAATGCTCTAGAATTTGAGTAATGACTTTTTAAACATGTAGAGGAAGTTGGGTAATGATACTAGGTAGAATAAAAGCCAAAATTATTAGTTCTAAAGATATAACAGACCTTTCAATCAATCTATAAATAACACAAAACAATAGCAAGCCAAAAAATTTCTAGAAATAAATATAGTAGAAATAACTCTGCTTGATTGGTGTAGAATCCAAATACATCATGACATGGTGAACTAGAATGTGTGGAATTTTGTACATCATTTGAGATATTCCAAAGGGATATGGTTATGTAGTATCTGATGAACAACCCACCATAGTTCCACCCTAAGGCCAGTTCCTCAAACATCACCATGCTATTTGAAATACATGAGTCTTCTTTTTTAAGAGAGGATGATAATGAGTTAGAAGATAAATCCAGTGAAATACCTACATTCCATCAGTATCAAAAGGGAAATTACAATATAAAGAATAAGTATATCATTAAAACATCTACTCTTCCAAATAATACCACTATTACACCAAATCTAAGGGCCAATAATAGTCCATCTCCCCTAAAAGGTAATAGACATCCCTAAAATAAGGAGGAATGTATTAATTGGGGATATAAATTTTTTAAAGACATTAATAATATCAAATGAAACATCAATATGCATAAATTAGCTCAGATTAATGAATAAAAGGAGCTCTTATGGAGGTCTATTATAAGAAAGTCGATTGTAGAAAATACAAAGGTTATTCATACCAATGTCATATACAAGAGTAAACTAAAAATTACTCCATTTTGATTGAATATTAAAGAATTTTTAAATAAAATTCATAATTATTTAGTTGATTTTGGAGCCTTGGCCATGGTGATACCAACTTATTTTTGCCAAAAGTTTGGGTTGACTCGAAGCCTAACAAGGAGGATGGTTTCAAAACTGAATAAGAAAGTGGTATCTATAATAGGGGAACTAAACACTATATGAATCTAAGTGACATCTAATCCACATGTAAAAATTAATATCTATATACTTTCAATGGATATATTGAAAGGATATGGACTCCTCAGTAGAGACTAGTCTAAAACATTTAATGAGTATGCATCAACATACATATCTCATATTTGGTTGCAATAAAGAAGTATTGTTAACTATATTCAAATTGATTGATAACTAAGAGTGAATAATGCAATTATTGATTATAAAACTAATAATGAAGAGGTAAGCTAAAAATACCCTAACCTTGGGATTTATACCTTTACCACAAGTCATGAGGTGAAGGAACAAAAAGTATAGGGACATTTTAGTTATGGGCACTCCACTTCAATGGTGCAAGATCCAAGTATGGATCATAAATTATTGTTGAATTATTGTATACAAAAGGTAATAAATACATGAATATATATATATATATATTATTATTATTATTATTATTCCCTTGGACTAACAACAAAGTGGAATATGAGGTAATAATTTTTGGATTGCATTTTTCTCTCAAAAATAATGTCAAATAGTTGCTAATATATGGAGATTTAAAACTTGTAATTAATTAGGTCAATAATAAATACTATTTTAATCTAGGATATTTGAAGTGGTAATACCATAGAGCTTAGGATTTTATTGTTTAATTTAAGGCAATAAACATAGTGGTTGTTCTTAGATAATAGAATCAAGATGTTAACTCATTAGATACTTCAACTACCAACTTGGCACCTCTGTAAGAGTCCAAGGTACATAGATTCTCCATTGAACTAGTACCTTATCCATCTATTCCTAACAACACAAAAAAATTCTAAGTCTTTCATGATGACCCACAATTATCAAGTGATTCATTTAACTTTGGATAATTTGAGTCTCAAATCATTGATGATAAGGAAAATAGTTACCCATGCCAAGAGGAATTGGGATAAGGAGTTATTTAATTAAAATAAAATCACCTTCCCTTAGGAATGATTTCTTTGGAAACAAAATTCGATATGGATATTCAAGAATACTAGTAAATGCATATAAAAATAAATGAGTGTGAGTTTAAGAAGGATAATTTAGGAGATGAGTATGATCTATACTACATTAACATTAGTCTCAACAACACTTCAAAATAAATACAAAGGGTGAATAATTTACTCACCTAATATAAATATGTGATTGCATGGACATATGAATACTTGAAGGTTTTCAACCTAAGCATCATAACCCATATAATATT
Organism: Torreya grandis; assembly: GCA_037957365.1. Taxonomy (NCBI): domain Eukaryota; kingdom Viridiplantae; phylum Streptophyta; class Pinopsida; order Cupressales; family Taxaceae; genus Torreya; species Torreya grandis. The sequence continues at coordinate 359,486 of JARHVA010006931.1, read as the reverse complement.
ATTTAAGTCATACCACAAACCATTTAGGCAAAGATAGAGGTTGGTAAATCCTATCTTGGGTCCTCTTAATCATAAATAAATGGAAAATTTGTTGCATACAATAATAGTTTTCCTTATCAGGCATTCCATCTAGGTGGCTAACATAGTTCCAGTTAGAAAAAGAATGGAAAAATTAGGCTCTATATTGATTTCAAAAACTTTCATAAAACTTATGATAAATACAACTATCCTTTTCCTTCCTTGGATGAGGTCATCTAGATAGTAACTGGTTCAGGAATGATGTCCTTCTTGGATGGTTTTTTATGATATAACTAGGTACTATCTAAATTTGAGGATAGAATGAATACTACATTCACCACAAAATGGGGAATTTATTCTTACAAGAGGATGCCATTTAGTATAATTAATGCATGAGTTACCTTTTAGTGAGCAATGGATCATACATTTCAAGGTCTAATTGTTAAATATATAATCATCTACATCGATGACCTCATTATATTTTGAAAAACTAAAAATGACCATGTAGGCCACCTACAATCAATATTTGAAAGATTCATAAGGTTTTTCATCTCATTAAACCCTAATAAGAGTATATATTTGGTGTTACTGAAGGCAAGCATTTGGGTCACATCATCACCCAAACAGTAATTACAATTGACCTAGATAGAATTTAGGAGATTTCAAAGATTACATTCCCAAAAAGAAAAAAAGAGATAAATTTTTTCTCTATGAAGATAAATTTCATGAGAATTTTTATTTTAGGATTTACATAAATCATTTAACCTCTGAATGCAATGCTCAAATGATATGCTAAAGTGGAATGAAAAGTAGAGGCTTGAAAGTATTTCCAAGACATCAAAGATGAAATATCTCAAGCCCCTATGCTAATAAACCCAAAATTCACTAAATATTTCTTCTTGTATTCATTCCCTTCAGAACATACCATTTCCATTATTCTTACCCAAAATAAAGATGAAAGTGAACATCATATTACATTCATGAGCACATATTCGAAGTAATCATAACTTAGGTATTCTATGATAAATAACTATATCTTCTACCTTATTAAAGTAGTAAATAAATTTTAACAATACATATTAAGGAACAAGACTATCACCATTTTGTCAGATCCTATTATCAAGCTCAATTTGGGACAAAATGAATTGAGAGAACGTAGAGGAAAATGGATGGAAAAATTATAAGAGTTTGACATAGAAATCAATACTATCAATATTTTTATAGGTTAGGGCATTATTCAACTTATGATTGAACCTAAATCATACATCACCATTGAAGAGGTTTGCAAAACCCAAGTATCTAGAGGAGATTGGTATACTAATCTTATTCAATAACTAATCATGTGTGCTTATTCCCCTACACTCAATAGAGAACATAATTTATCTTTGAGGCTCAAGGCTGATCATTATATGATTAGAAAGGGGATTCTCTATACAATAAATTATTAATGCATCTACCTAAGATGTGTATCATAAGAATAATCTTAATAAGTTATATAAAACTTACACCATAAGATAGGTAGTGTTCATCCATATGGAAACACCACATTCTATAAAATCCTCATAATGGATTATTATTGGCTAATAGTCTTTAAATACACACATCTTTATGTAAGAACATGCCATGAATGCTAAGTTTTGTAAAAAATATAGGTACACTTAACAATGCCTTTGTATCTTATTATTAAATCAAGACAATTCACTCAATGGAGCTTGGATTTCATTGGTGTCATTAATACCTATTCTTTTGTTGGCCACAAGTTTATACTCATTGCCATAGATTATTTCAAATGATGGACTAAATTAGTATCTATAAGTCACTTTAGAGAACAAGATGTAATCATATTTTTAGAATAAAACATCACAACTAGATTTGGTACCCCCTCTATTTATTTTTTGAAAATAAGCCAAGATTCTAATCAATTAAATTCACTGAATGGCCCCATGATAATCAAATCAACATCAAGTATTATTCAAACCATTACCCACAAGGAAATAGATTGGTTGAATCAACAAAAAAAAAACTAATTGATGACATTAAAAATTCAACAATAGATAAACCTAGATATTGGCACAATCTACTCAAGTATGCACTATGGGTTGACCAAACAAGATACATGAAGGCCCTTAAGGCTTTGCATTACTTGTTGGTATATGGAAAATATCCAATTTCACCCAATCATGCTTAAATTTCCAACATATCAACTTATATAAGAGTACATGGAATGAAGTGAAAAAGTGGAGTCTATATTACCAAACATAATAGATATGGAAGATTTATGACTAAATCCTCACATAGTTTGAGTAAACATGAATACATATTAAAAAGGTGATTTGATAGAAGATCTAAATTTAAATTATTTATAATATCTATTATGGTGCTTATATGGGACAAAGCCCATGAAAATAAATCATAACATGATAGTTTTACCCCATTGTGGATTGTACCTTATAAAATTTCAAAGATCATGGGTAGTAATGTTTTCCATTTGAGAGACCTTCAAGGTAACAATCTAACATATATAGTCAATGGATAATTTTAGAATCACTACTTCATAGTTATATCATATGGAGATATTCTTGAGTAATAATAGGTGTTGTGATAAAGGTAAGAGTAGACTATATTTACTACTTTCATAATTATTTTTATTTATTTCATATTTAGTTCCTTGATTCTTAGGTTAACATTTCTCATTTTTGGCATTTAATTTTCCTTAATTTAGTTCACTACTTTATACATTGGATGTTTTCTTCATTTTTTGGTAATCTAATTGACTTAACCTAATATGCTTAAAGAATTATCCAATCCATCAGACTTTATATACATGTTCACAAGCTAAAAGTTTATTCTATGGTAAAGACATCATGAAAAACACACAAATTTGTTTACTTGCATTTTTTACACCCTTGTGTCTAATATTTTCATAATTTAGGTATGCAATAAGAAAATTAATCATGACCATACTACCATTGAATACTTATACTAGGAATATAAAGTCTAATCTCATTACTACATAAAAATTTAGAATATTTTATCATTTTCATTAGATCAATTGCACATCTCATGTTAATACTTGTTTTAGAAAATAACCATTGATACAAATGTACTTGGTAGGGATAATCTAGTAAAAGGAATATGATTTCATATATACCAACTCACTGTGGTTTTTTCTCTCCCTCTTATAATCATATTATACAAAAAACATAGAAAAATAAGCATAAATTCATCTTAAAAAGAGTGATCCAACAAACCTAAATAAAATCTAAAGGTGATAATGTCTCAAGTGATGAAATAAAATTAGTGTATAATGTATCATGCAAGAATATAAGAGGAAAGAAAAGGAACCATAGGGGCCTCTATCAAGGTTATGGATGTCTATTTTTTAGTAGAGTAATGCTTGAGTTTCCCCATTTGTAAATATGTTCTCTTAAAAACTAGAATTTAACCTACAGTTATCCCAAGTCTATGCTAAAATCCTCACAACAATGGTAAAAATAAATCACTTCCTCACACATAGATCCAATGTATGAGCAAGGAAAATATGTTTTATAGTACTGTTAGGAGTCCCATTTATGTCTCTGATTCAATTAATATTTTATGAAATGTTTCATGTTTGATTTATAATTTATAATTTTCAATCAAAAGTTTTGGGTTCTTGAATACTCAGGAGTATTCCCCCTTTAAGTTTCCATTTTTTATACCCAACATACCCCAATTCTTTTTTTTATGAATAGGGACCCACTATGTTTTGGAAGGTCCAAACCTATATTAGAAGTCTTCTTTCAACATAAATTTATATGTTTCATCTAAATTTACTCCTCCATAAATGTAAATGAACATGTTTTACGTATTCAAAATAACCAATTAATACTCTTTAAAAAATTTGCATTTACGTAGGTTTTTGGGACTTTCACAATTTATGAAGTTAAATTATTTAAAAAAATAAGTCTTACAAACTTTTGTTTGTAATTCTATCTATTGAAATATTCAACCCTTTTCACCTATATAAACCATTGTGAAAACTTTTCTTGACAATTTCTATTCACAATTTTCATTCATAGTTTTTGTTCAAAAGTCCATATCTTTTGCATCTATGTTCTTGATGAAGTTTACATATTTAGAATTTGGCATTTTTAAATTCTATGTTTGATAAAAGTTTTTAGAGAAATTATTCAGCATTTTACCTGTGATATTTACTATTTATAAAAAGTTCTCATGGTCTTTGGAAAAAAATTTAGTGAAAGTGTTCGACATTTTGTCTTCAGGACTTTTGTCTTTAGGAAAAATATTTAAAGGAAATTTTTATCACTTTCTCTTCATAAAATGTTATTTATAACTTTTTTTTCAAACAAAGTGCTCAGTAAAAGTGTTTAGAACTGTTGATTTGGAGACTTAGTTTTAAAAAAAGGAAACCCTCAAAACTTGCATAAGACCCTGGGCATAGGTCTTCAAAAAAAAATTGTAAGATTTGTTCACTTTACAAGAATTTGGGTTATCACTATTTTAGTACAACATCCATCTCTTGAACACTAAGAGCCTCCATGACATAGGAAAACTAAAGAAAAAATCTTGATAGAATGACACTTAGAAAATGGTAATGACATGGCATTTTCCTGAATGTCTATAATGTCTATGGGGCATACCTACTAAAATAAAGTTACAAAGTTTGAATTTAAAAAATAGATCAAGTTTATAGACATTGGACATTAATGGTGAAAAAACTAGAATTGAATTTCAATATCAATGAATTGAAAACAAACATCATGTTCATTGATCACAAACAAACTCAGAGCTCACTTGACTCCATGATAACAAGCCCTATCTACGTGCATTTTTATCAAAAAGTTCATTCAGAAGAGTCAAGCCACTAAATTGAAGAAATAAAACTTTGTCATCTCAATAAATTAGTTATAGTATCCTCGTCTAAGACATTTAGAGGAACCCTACCATCATCTAGATTTTCCATAAAGGATTCAATAAAGTAAAAAGACACCATCTTTGATCCAATAACATTCAACAATGAGTATCTCAATTACTCAGTGTTATAAGAAGTAATTCATCAGGTGGATGCACAATCACAAAGAGAATTTGACACTAGCACAAAGATAATTATTTGTAGGCCTTCTCCCTCTCATGGGGTAGGGATTGCATTTCATAGTGGATAATCCTAAGGCTATACCAAGAAAATGCCTCCTATGAGACCTATTCTTTGTCTTCAAAGTGATTGGGGCTGAATTATTACACCATGCAAATCATAAAACCATCATCACCTACATCTTAGGAAATGCATTCTAGAGTTATTTATCCCTACCTATCTTAGATTATACATATGAATTACATAGAGTGGTTACATGGAGAAAGGAAAATTCAATTAACCAAACATTTAATAGATGGATTATTCCTAGGAAGACCATCATCCTTAAGGAAAAGAAATCAGTTCTTGTAAATAAGTTTTGAATGGGAATCTATATTGGGATTGCCCTTTGCAACTAGTTATATGAATACCCCAAATTTGAATTCCTTCACTTTGAATGGATTTCACTAATGGATTTACTAATGATCTTAGAGATAACATTTTATATAAGAGAGGTAATCAATGATAAGTTATAGGAACAAGTAATTCAAAAGGATAAGAGGCTTTCAGGATGACATTTATATATGATGTCATACATTCTAGATGCTTTGATGGGCACAATATATATGCATAATGGGTCACTTTGGAGCCCAACTCTAGATTTCATTAAGAATTTTATATGTGACTCATACTCATTTATACACATATACACCTATATTAGGAATATAATCTATATTTTAGAGGGCACACACCCTCAAGTGTGGAGGGATATTCATAAATCACCACTTCCCAAGGTATCCAAGAGAATTTTTGAAAAATTAATGTCTAGAGGCAATTACTAGATGTATCCTAACTATATAATGATTATGTCTACTAGCCATAAGGTATCACCCTTGCATCTCCCCAAACATGTACTAGAAAAACTAATAAAGTGGATAAAGCCTACCAAATTTGGTGGAGAATTGATAAAATTTGAAGAAGAAGAAGAAGAAGATAAGTACCTTATATAGACCCCATATTATGATTATAAAAATGTGTTATGTTGATCCTAAGAACTTTTGGAAGGTTGATAGATACAAGAAATACTACTCATTAGCCATATTGCCACATAAGTATTGGGATGCTCATGGTAAAAGTTTAGAATCATATTCAAGCCTTGCTTTTCCATACCAACATGAGACTTATGACTATAAATTCCTATTTATTAATGTGAAGAATTCCTATGTCTTAGAGAGAGCATAAACAACTAGATTTGGCAAGGAACTCTTGAAAATCATCTAAGGGGAACCCTCAATTTCAATTATGGATGCACACATGGAAATCCCACACCAAGTGGATGGGATAAAAAATATTTTTATATCAATAGGACTTCTAAACCATCAATGGATCAAGGGGAACCTTTCCAAACATTCCCCATGGCAATGAAAACTATAAATCAAGAGCTTTTGGTGGTTGAAGCTCCCAATATTTCAAATTCACTTGGAAGACCTGAGGATGGGCCAATTGTATTAACTCTTTAGACTCAAAGGGTCATGCTCATTTTTTTGCTACATAATCTAAAGATAATTCAAGTGTGAAATTATCAACCACACCCATTAAAGAGGCTTCCCCATAACTAAAAATATTACTATTTGTTATAAGAGGAAACAAAGAGCTTAAATCCTTCTAGTGATTCCATCTATTGAAATAACATATATATAAGTAACATCAAGGGAGAAACATTTTATAGGAGGTGAGTGTATAAATGAGGAGGTAGAGATACAAAGAGATATGGTATTAATCCTCCAACATACCAAAGGAAAGGCATAACTATATTGAGATCAATAAGGTGAGGGTGTAACCCCTATTTTTACTCCAACTCCAAAGTCTACCACTTTAGATGTATATTTTGTCTTCCCTATGTCTCTTGGTTTTTTTTATCCCATTTCTATCAATTCTAGTGTTTACCATTCCTTATTGGTGCCTAAGGTAATTTTTTTTCCCTCTAATCTTGTTATCCAATCATCCTTGATTATCCCAAAAGAAGAAGATGTTTTATCTACCCCTACTATCTTTTCATCCCCAAAAGTTTTTACTTCTCTAATTATGTCCTCAGTATATGTTCTCCCCACTTCTACTATGGTTACCTCCACTACCACCTCATTATCCCTAGTTACTAAAAATAAACCATCCAAGAAAGATATGGGAACACTGGAAAGTCTATAGATACATGTATCATCTACTCAATTAGGATTGCTAATGCCTTATTTTAGTTCTTTTCAATATTTCACTATAATATTATCAAAAAAGGACAAGAAGAAGAACAAGTGTATATAGTCCACCCATTACCAAAATATGGTGGTATGGACTAGTCTAAGATAATCTAGCATTCCCTTCTCAACCCATTTCTTAAAGAGCCCTTGAAGTAGTCTTGAGGGGATCTATTGGTTGAGACTACAACCTACAACACTCAACTGACTAACTCAACCCAACTAGTTATCCCATAATGGGTAGAAAATTTGGAATCATGTGATTATTTAATTATAAACCTTACAATCATAGAGATAGCCACAATAAATTCAATTTTTGATTAATTCATAACGAGTGTCCAGATGGTGAAGAAAATAAAAATTATAGATGAGGCTAGAAGGGGGATAATTATGGAGGAGAGACAAGATATTTTCTCCCTATCAAAGAGGAAGAATAGGAAGTTGGTACATTCCCCCTATATTGAGGATTTAAAATCCTATTTTTAGACACACAAATATTCCTTTCTTGATTTCTATGAAGGAACATAACAAGTAAAGAAGGAACTTGAATAGGATTTAAAGTAGGTTAGGGAACAACAAAAAATAGTCCATGTTCCTATATAGATTTAAATGTATGTGAAAAGTGTAGATTAAATACTATACAAAATTTTGGAATTCATTACTTAAATGAGGGATGAATTATCTCCTCAAATCATTAAAGTTGATAAATTATTTAATTATTTAAATGAATATGAGAATAACCTAAAATTACTCATTCTTTACATAAATAATAAGGTGTATAGCCATCTCAATTTGATGACACCATTAGAGGCTTCAAATGCCATAAACCTACTGGTCATTATGACACAAGAAGCAAGCAAAAGGGTCATAGCAACATAAGTAATAATGCCCAAGTATACAGAACATTAGAGCCTCATTTTTAAAATTATAGAAGAGTTGAAGCTCTCACAGGTGAGGGACTCTACAATCAATATAATAATTATGGCCAATTTTTACTAGTTTTTCCAACTCGACCAACTTTAATCAAAATATATAGGGATTGTCATTGGAGAATATTGAAGTTAAGTTGAATTTTACACAAATTAAAGTCACTAAAGTGGAGATATTCTAAATCAACTTAAGGAGAACTAAAGATTAACATGAATGGTTAAGGGAACAAACAAATAGGGTACATAGACCCCTATTCTTGAACATGGATATCTTAAGGTACTATAATGATACCATATTTAAGAATTTTTAAGAATTGGAGGCCAAGAACAAAGCTAACACCCTAGCCATTAGCTAAGTTCTAACTACTAGTTTAGTTCTAGTCAACACTTTAGTGTTTACCATGATAACAAGTAGTGCCATGCAATCACCAAACATAAAAAACATTAGTTATTAAAGGTTATTTTAATATTTAGTCATGCATATAGTATTACTATATGTAATTATCATTTAATTAAACTTAGTGTATGAATTTAAAAGTTAGATTTGGTAATATATAAGCATGCACACATTGCATTGCATTATGCAGGCAAACCTATTTTTAACACAATTATAATTAATTGTAAGTATGCACGTAGTTTTGACATTAAAATTAGAACTAAATTTCTAATTAATTAATGTAACTTTGAGTTTGCATGAACTTGGAGGATGAGGTGAACCCTCCATAAGTCTATATAAATGCAGTCCCTAATTTGAAAGGGTCAAAAAAATTATCAATATGAGAAGAGATTGTTTTGATTATCATGTTATTATGTGGATGTACTTTCCTTCCATTTATGTGTAATTAAGATTTTTGTCTCCCTTAGTTGTTTTAATTCAAAAATTTGAAGTGTGAAAAATCTATAGAGAATTCCTTTATTATCATTAATATCTATATATTTTAGATGTACAAAAGATATTTAATAGTATTAATTATTATTTATTTTAAGTAATTAGTTTACTATCTTGATTTTCAAAGTGTGTAGGAGTGTTTCCCTTTGATATAGTCTTTTAAGTGTGATCCATAGTTTCCCTAGATACATTTTTGGTCTAAGTTGTAATGTCTTGAGTAAGGGTATGCAATAGATACTCTAAAAGGATAAACCTTTAATAGAGACCCTTAATTTTCCTATACTATTTCATCCCATACTTACTAAATATGTTTATCTACGAGTGTAGAATAGTTACAATAAAAAAACATTAGTTCTAGAAATACTTGTCCACAAAGAAACCAACCTAGGAAGTGATCCATTAAAACCATATATCCTTAATTTTGTCTCTACCTTTAACTCCTTTTTAAGTTTATTTGGATAAGATATACACACTTTAGAATGAATTCCATATATTTATCCAAACCAACTAGGTTTTGATTTTTTTTACCAGTATTCATTTCACTATAAGCACACTTGGTTAAAAAATTACATTCTTAGCCTAATATTTCAGCACCATGTTGTTTAGCCCATACCTAAAACTCATGAATTTGAGTGTATTTTACCTCTAATGATATCCTAAAACATTAGAGGATACCTTGTTAAATTCAAGTATGTGTACAAGAACCACATCAATAACTTATTCAAATGAGTTATTTCTAAAAAAGTTAATAGACTATTCATTACTTGGGATGAGTATCATGGGGATTTTAAATACTCTAATAATTACCTTTGGAATAAGTGGGATAAGGTTATTTTATTTTCTCATTCTTAAGTGTAATAAATATTTTAAATTCTAGTTGTGTAAGCTTGTGTCATAAACAAAATAATTACTATTACAATGTACATTAATACAATGATAAGTGAAAAATGATTGTCCCTTGATATTTTCGAATATGTGTATTTGAGGATATTAGTTTGGAGAAAAATAATAAAATTATTATCAAATAATACATTCAATATTTCATGTGATCAGTCCTTAGTACAATCAAACTAAAGTGGTTACCTCTTCGTATAAATATATGTTCTAATTGTAGGAGGTACATGATATATTGATTATTTTACTTTATGTATTAATTTAATTATTTTTTATTCACTATGAATGATTTTATATGGACTATGAATATCTTTGGTTGATCTCTTTACTTGGTAAGAAAGGTTAAAACCAATTGTCTTTTAATGGTGATGCGTTTAATTCCATGTTTTTGTTCATTAGTTCACATGTATACTTGTGCACATCCATATATAGGCTATAAAATTAAGATTAATTCCTATTAAAATATATTTATTTAAGTTTATAAGTAATACCCATAATAAATATTAATTTTAATTTAAAATATGAGGGCCTATATGTTAAATAATATAATTCATCCTTGAATCTTGTAACATAATCTCAAGTATACTCATCATGTTTTTGATTTAGATATTGAAAATGTTTCAATGCATGTTTAGGAACATCATAATTGTGAAAATATGAGATAAATATGTTATATAAATTTATGAAAATGATAAAATAACCATCTGGTAGACTATAAAACTAATCACTATCTTGTTTTATTAATCTTTTGTGAGAAGCCTTTAGTAAGAAGCATTCATCCTTATCCCAATGAATAAAGGCATGTACATATTGGGTAAAATGGGTGGAAAGGTAATATTTACCATCAAGTAAATAGACTTCATGCATAAAAAAATTAGATAGGTACTAATACTCAAAAATAATTTTTTAAGAGGTTAATCTCCTATCATATTGTCCATATTCTAATGACATACAAATACTTGTAAATTAATTATTAATAACTATTTATTAAGATATACAATAACATTGATTAAGGATACAATATCAATAGAATGTATTTTGAGAGTATTCAAATATACATTGATGGGTTGCAATGTGCCACTATTTGAAACATAAGGATAATGGCCTCCTTACAACTATCATTGCATTGAAAGTTGACATCATTGCATGTTATAGATATATTACATAAAGGATCATTCATAGTACATGATGTATGAAAATATGTCATTATATTAGTTTTATAATATAAATTAGTATGAATGTTATGTAAATAATCATTTCATATTATTTCAATTGACATATCATGCATACTATGTTGTCCAAGTCGTTGACTACTTGAAACTTCATTACATGAGATAAATGAAATTTCACTTTTTTGTTTATTATACATCAAATATTTATAATAATAATGAGTTTTATAATAATATTAATATTCATAATTTAAATGAAAATTTTAATAATTATCATTTTAATCAAAGTTATCACAATCGTTTGATTCACTTTCACATGCATTATGTATACTACTTTGAATATTGTTAAAATTTTCAAGTTTCCATTATATAAGAAGGGGGAGATAAGGTTTTCACACATTTGTATCATTGAAATTTTGAGAGATAAATATATTAACTTTTGAATTTTCTAAAATAGAAAATAATCCTCAATTTTTTTAACATTAACATTTGGTAAAGAATAAAAAGATTCAATATGTGTATCATTTGCTAAAGGAAGTATAATTCCAATTTTTGTACACACACCATGTGAATATTATATGAATGGGAAATAATTATGATGAAATTTTTGAATAATACATGTATTTTTGGATGCCTGAATGTTCACTTTATAATATTGAAGGAAATTCAATGCACTAAAAATGGTAAAGTAAATTAGATGTTTTATTAAATAACACACTACTGGATTATAAATCAGGAAACATGGTGGACATAAGAGAAGTAGTATCCTCACACTCACTTTCTAAATTTGTGTAATAATTATCATAATGATAATAATAATTAGTGATAGTGTACTCTATATAATAATAAATATCTAAATTTACATTAACTTGAATAGTTTTCCATTTTTCTTTTTAGCTATTGGATGCTCATAAACAATGTATTTATCATCAAGAATATTGAATATGAAATGTAATGGATGAGTATCCTTAGTATATTCACTATGGGGACTCACTTTCAATAGTATAAATCCAAGCACACCCAAAAATAGAAACATAAATGGTAGGGAGAGAAAGAGAACAAATATAACCTATGTTACACCCATAAAAAATCAAGATAAATAAATTCAATAATATGGAACTCTAAAAATTTTAAACCTTAGGGAAAGCTAGAGATGTGATTTTATTTTGGCTTAGAGGATGGGTTCACAAGAATGTTTTATATAAAATGGGATTTTACACAAATACTATATAGAAAAAACTTTGAATGTATAAATGTAATATTCAAATATAATAATATATTGATATTTGTAATAAATCAATTAAATTATGTGTAATAAACATAATAAATAAATAATGTAAATAAGGGTTAAGAGAGATCATACCTTGTTTTTTTTTATATTATGGATCATCATAGTTTCTTATCTCTATCTAAATCCTATAATGTAGTCATGTGTTGTGTTCATTTTAAGTTTTGCCTCATTTTTTGTCATATACACTAGTGTCATATTTGGGACACTAGCATCAATGTTAGTGTTCTGAGTTTAATATTTTTGGCCCTACACTATAGCCAAATTAATTTATTATTAGGTCTATACTTGTGCCTAGATTTCATGTTTCTATGTAAATTTATGATTATACCAATTGTAATAAACATATGGAAACAAAACCCTAGTTTCTTATCTTTTGCATACATGTGACTTATAAAAAGGTTTTAGCACATGAGTCAAGCTAACCCTAACAACCCTAATTTACTAAATTTTACCTACTAATTAAAAATTTTATGTCATATTGCTTACTCAAAAAAAAATTCTAACTCTCCCAACTAAATGTGACATAAACCTTTCAATATTAGAGAAACCACAAGTTTAAACATGATTTTCATCTATGTTTGAGAGTGGGAACTCCCTCGTATGATGGGGTTTTTGGGGTATTGGGTACATTTAACCAAAAATTACAAAAGGCTAAAAAAAGGAAGAAAAGAGGGGAAATAAGGATGCAAAGAAAATGGAAAAAAAATGGATAGGAAAATGGGAGATATAAAATGAATTAAAGACACAAAACCATTTAGATTACCAAAATTAATAGAGTGAGTTGGATAATTAAATAATTGTAAATTATATACATAGAACAAGAAAAAAATACATATTTTAAATAGGGGAATTAAGACATTACTATAGAGGTCTCGTGACACAATGTTCTATGGAATACTTCTATATTTAAAGTTGGAAATGACCACAAAGTCTCAATTTTCTTCTTTTAGAAAGGGTTTTATTATCATCAAATAATATGGGTAAGAATATTCCTTTCTATATTATGAATAACAACAAAAGGTAAATGACATGAATGATTACCCAAAAGCTAAAAATATTAATTCAAACCAAATTAGACATATATAACACAAAATCCATTTTCTAGGGTTTTCAACACAATGTTTGAAAAACCAAAAGAGTTTACACATAATACAAAAATCACATATTTTAATAGATTTATAAATTCATAGAATTCATAATATATGTTTAAAATAATAAATAATAAACACCTATGAATCAATATATTCATCTTATAATTCGTCTCCTTAGATTTCACCACACTTTAACAATGAGAAAAGGTACAATGACACAATAGTTCTTTCATCTTGAGCTCTGAGCAAATGAATTTATAAGCCATTTTACAATTACAATCATCCTATTTATTGATATTATGGTGTAACCACCTTATAAACACCCAATAACCACCTATATAACCAAAATTTTGGTAAAATAATTATAGTTTACTATTATTTTTGCATTTACAACTTAAAAAAGTAAAACATAAACTTTTCAAGTGATTATAAAAAGTGTAATGGAGAAATAGAAAATTTGAGAGAGAGAAAATGACTTTGAGTGGTTATCAGGAAGAATACTCATTTAAAAAAAAAAAAAACCTATTAAATTATTGTAAGTGGATATAACTATCTCTAACTACTAATCTCAATATTAAAAACACTATATGACTGATTTATTTTATCTTTATCTATTTGATATTTATTCTCTTATTGTACTCCAAAATCATAAAAATCCTCATAAATATTTTATAAACTCCTTGTAATGTTTATTCTACATGAATTTAATGATAAACCACATGGAACACTTAAAACTATCTTTAGAACTTGATTGAAAAGTTTTTGAATAACTTAAAGGACTTAGAGAAAGACATTTTCTTAAAAAAGGGGTCTACCAAAGTCACCGCATGAAGATTAAACCCAAGAAGACCAAATGGAAAAATATAATCAATTGTGTATCTAGAAATATCTTTTGAAAATGACCTTTTTTATATTTAAAAGTACACATGGCAAGTTATGATAAGTTTGTTGAGAGAATAAAACTAGGTATTGTGGGGTTAAGAGAGGTTTTTTTAGTATTAAAGACTTGATAAAGTTATTTTCATTAAAATTTGTCTTAATAAAGATATAATATGCAATACCACATTCTTTTTCTATAAAAACTACCTTATTTTCCTATAAAACCATGGTTTATTCTCCAATGCCACATTTTGCCCGCTGAAACTACCTTGTATTAATAGAATTCCATGTGGATGGAATAAGTTATACATAATGTTGACATGATTATATGAGAAATTTTACTTATAAAAATAGATTTTAGGGTACATAAAAATTAAAAAGGCCACCAAAAATAATAACTATGCATTATTTACCTTAAACCACCTTTGGATGTTTGAAAACATGAATTGTTCACCTCAAGCCATATTTGGATGTATCAAAAACCTAGTAAAATAGCTTATAAAATCTCAAATTCTATGTGGAATAGTAAAAAATATTATTTTGGAAGGTGATGAACATTGAAAGAGATTTTCACATGTAAAAATGTGTTTTAAAACCCGTAAGGTGTAAGGAGGATATAATAAAGTAACAAATACAAGTAAATTTGACTTGCCACATGGAGGTTTGAGGGTTTAATAAAGACTTTAAAAGATATCATGGGATTTAGGAATAATTTTTTCTTGAAAAATATATTTTTAAAGGCTACAACATGCAATATAACATCAATAAATCTATATAGGGTTGATACCATGTTGAGAATATGTAAATTAGACTTAATCTTACTTAAAGCCATGTATTATGTCACAAACATAAATTTTATATTACCTAAAAATACCTTTGTGTTTGAGGCAAAGCCAATTAACATTTTCATGTGTTTTTAAAACTATTTAGAATCTTATTACTAGGGTTTGAAGACCAATTACCACTTGCATTTACCTTGAGGGAATTGAGGGTGGTTTTACATTTTCAAGGGTAGTTTTGGATGGAATCACATTTTAAAATGATCGTTGAAATTCATTTAGGATTTAGAGAGTTATTTTATAATGTAAAATGGCTTCAAAAGTTCCTAAGATGGAAAATGACCATTAAAACTTTGGAATATGCAAAATGAATATTAAAAAGTTCCTATATGTGAAAAAAATGTATTTGTAAGTTTTTGAAAAAACCTTTTGAATGTGTTTTAACTTGAAGGATGAAAATTTGAATCCAAAAAACACTTTGATAAAATGTTCCACTTGTTATTAAGGATTTGACTTGCAATGTAGTGATTTCTCTACTAGAAAAGATGATAGTCACAAGTTCTCCATCACACTATTTACCAAATTATTTGTTAGACACTAATTTTAAATAAACTGATCTATATTCCTCAAGATTTACAAGCCTTATTTTGATACGTATATTTCTTGGCATGTTAATCTCTTCCTCCTCTCAATGTATCTTTGGTCATAGGGAATTAATTAATTGAATAACTTCCATAAACATTCCCTTATTTTTATTAGCCTCAAAGATGACACTCACATCAGTCTCCTTTATTCTTTTAATAGTTATATAAACTTTTCATTCATGACATGACTCCTTCAAAATATTAATAACTCATTTACATGTTATGAAAACTAATGTAAATGGAGGAATAGTATATTTTCAAATGACTTTACAAGTTGTACAAATATATACACTGAACTCCTTAAATTTGATGTTACCCTAACATGTAACTTATTGCACAAAAGTAATGAATGTAAAAAATTTGATATAAATCTTGATAAATTTTATAAATGTCAATTGGAAACCTACATGTATGTTAACTAGATGACTCTATGATCCACTTTCAAAAAACTCATTAAAGGGTCACATATCGAACTTTCATTGTAGTCAAATATTCCTTAGAATGCTCAATGTCAAGGTTTTCATATACATATCCATATAAAATAATCTCCCATATGATTCAAAATTCTCATTAATTTAAAAATGATCATTATTCTCATCAACACATTTATCGATTCCAATAATTTCATAGAGTATATAACTAGGTCCACATATTATTTAACATTTTGTCCTTACCTTTCATCTTATGAAATAGGGAAGGCACTTTGCTTGAGGCTCTTAGGAACTAAAGATTTTGGAGAAATAGAGGTATCTTATCTATAATTTAATCATGATTACAAGGGTGATTAGATGTATCAAATATTTTTGAATGAGGTTTATCAAGTTTTATTTCATAGATATGATAATTATAGTATGATTTGATATAAGGTTTGAGATAATGAATTATATTTTTGGAGGCCTCCTCACTTTGGGTAAGATTATTAGAATCATTAGATATCTTGGCTACTTTTTTCAACCCATTAAAATGCTTATTTAAATGTGATGATTTTTGGGGGAAACTTCTAGATAACTATATTAAATAATAAAATACATATTAAATTGACGATTTGGCTTACCTCCAATAGAAGTCCTTCCAATCATAGGCTTGTCCAGTCTAGTTAGTTTTGTAGTCTCAACCCTCTCATGTAAATGGTCTATTTTTTAATCTGTAATAACTTAGGATTTTTATACATGGTTTACCTAGATATAATATTTTCTAGATTATTCCTTCATGATTTTAAGTAACCACAATAATCATTCTTTGATGAATAATAGAAGTATTTTTTATGAGTTATTATTATTAACAATCATTGAAATATATTTATACACCTGAAGTAAGACTTGTCCAGTGGGATATAGATTTGATATCCATTATGGAAAAACATTATTGTCCTTGTCTTTAAAACACCTCTAATTTAATGTAAGATCATATTTGGGGGTGTTTTTATTAAATGTAAATTTTCATGACAACACCTACAAATCCATATACTCCAAAGAGGCCCCTAGACTCTTATGTAATTATCCATCCTACGTGTATAACATATGATGATTATTATGTGACTATATGTTATTTATCATATTATATCCCATGATATAAGAAATGAAAGTGAAATTTTTTATTTTTAATAGTTCAGACTTCAGATATATCAAGTAAATATGTAATGTAGTTTAATATATTTTAAATAAAATAATGTATCTATTAATTAAGAGGTTTACTTAGTGATTAAATACAATGACCTAAAATTTTATATCTATTAAACATTTTAATATTAATTAATATATAGTGGAATGTGAAAGACAAACATAGAAAAAGCATTCATATTCTTAAAATCAGTCACAAAGAGGAAAATTTAGAAATAGGGAAGAGAATTAAATGGGGCACTACTATCAGATTCAAGACACTAGCATGGATGATATTATTTTAATATAAAAAATAGTGTGAAAAGACTTAGAATATACAAAATACCATAAGAACTTATGGATCCATGTAACTTGATGTGTAGAGGATAAATAAATGACAAGAAAGACATGATAAAATAACAAAGAGGGGAATAAAGCCAAGTAGGAACATGCAAGATCACACCAGTAAATAATTAACTCTATATAAAAAAATGTATATACACCCAAGACTATGTAAAAAATATGTTATAAAATGAATATTGTAGAAAATATAGGTATCTATTGTAAAAACCCCAATTTTGACATTATGATTCATAGTTTTGATAAGTACTAAGGTGAAATGTGCCAATAGTTCTAAAAAATATCTATATTCAGTAAATGGATGTTGGTGTTTAACCACAAAGTTAGATGCCATGTTTTTTTACCTCCATTACATGGATATGAATTTTATCAATCCAAATAAATTGTCATCTTTAAATTTATGATGAGCCTTAATTTTTAATTGTTGATATCCATATTATTGGGGCTAATGTCAAGAGAGTGGATATAACACCCTTTGATCACAATTATTTATTTTGAGATTATAGTAATGTGAGTTATGGATGTTTTAGGGTATAGGGTATTATTATATGTGATACAAATAATTATTTACAATGTTGTATTTGCACAACCTCATGAATATGATATTACTGAGTTTCCCTAGAATGTGGTAATGGTATAAACCCTTTTTATTTATTAAGTGCTAAGTCACTTAGCCACTCTAGACCTTGGGTCATAGATTAATAAAAAATGGTCATCGACTTATATTTTTATAAAATATGGAAACAAGAGTGGTAATAAATGCATTAACTATTTTATAAATTTGGTCATATTGAATATAAATTTGGAGAGGAATCAAATTGATAATGGATAATTATTTTTACTAAAGGAAGTTGAATTTTACATCTATTAGTATTGACCACATAGGTTGAGGAAGATATAAATAAGGGTTTTTAAAACCATAAATAATGTCAAAATCCTTGATGTGATGGCATTTATTTCCTTCATATTTATTGGGAGCATGTTATATTATTTGTAATTTGTTTTGAACATGAAGGAAGACATACAATTTTTAAAGATAAGTTTGATGTGGAGAGAATGCATAAATACTAATAGCTACATGGAGAAATGAGGAACACAGAAAAATATAAAAGGAGAAAGAGGAGTAGTAGGATAATTGAGAACAATATTCATAGGTAGGGGGTCTAATCCTTTGCTTAGGAATGCAAATTCTTCTTATAAAACTATATATTATTATAATATTTATAAATATTTCTCTTTGATTTATATACCTTGCTTAATTTGGATGAATATACATTTAGATATATATGTGTATAGATCCTTAAAAATGAACAAGCATACATGTATCAACATATAAAAGTTTATCCTACCTACATTATGTCTTTTCTAGTGATTTTTAAACCTAGCCTTATACCTTTTATATTAACCTTAAATGAGACATAATGGGTATTATTTATGAAACCATCATCTTTTTGCATGATGGATGAATTTGGGCTTCATGGTGTTAAGATATATAATCTACTCAATGTTCTTGTAATGGATCAATATATTGGTTGATAAATGAATAATGTATGAATAATGTTGGATACCACCTATGAATGTTCTTCATCTTTAGTTAATTAATTCTTAATATCAATATAAATTTTTGTATTAGATGGAATGTTGTTTTGGTTGGATCTTACACCTATTTGGTGGTTGTATTACTATGGTTGTATTATTATATTGATATAAGGTTTGAGATAATGAATTATATTTTTGGAGGCCTCCTCACTTTGGGTAAGATGATTAGAATCATTAGATATCTTGGCTACTTTTTTCAACCCATTAAAATGCTTATTTAAATGTGATGAAGGATTTTTGGGGAAAAATTCTTGATAACTATTGAAAAGAATAAAATACTTATTAAATTGATGATTTGGCTTACCTCCAATAGAAGTCCTTCCAATCATAGGCTTGTCCAGTCTAGTTAGTTTTGTAGTCTCAACCCTCTCATGTAAATGGTCTATTTTTTAATTTGTAATAACTTAGGATTTTTATACATGGTTTACCTAGATAGAATATTCTCTAGATTATTCCTTCATGATTTTAAGTAACCACAATACTCATTCTTTGAAGAATAATAGAAGTAATTTTTATGAGTTATTATTATTAACAATCATTGAAATATATTTATAAACCTGAAGTAAGACTTGTCCAGTGGGATATAGATTTGATATCCATTATGGAAAAACATTATTGTCCTTGTCTTTGAAACACCTCTAATTTAATGTAAGATCATATTTGGGGGTGTTTTCATTAAATGTAAAATTTCATGACAACACCTACGTATCCACATACTCCAAAGAGGCCCCTAGACTCTTATGTAATTATCCATCCTACGTGTATAACGTATGATGATTATTATGTTACTATATGTTATTTAACATATTAAATCCTATGATATAAGAAATGAAAGTGATTTTTTTTATTTATAATACTTAAGACTTCAGATATATCAAGTCAATATGTAATGTAGTTTAATATATTTTAAATAAAATAATGTATCTATTAATTAAGAGGCTTACTTAGTGATTAAATACTATGACCTGGACATTTATATATATTAAACCTTTTAATATTAATTAATATATAGTGTAATGTGAAAGACAACCATATAAAAAACATTCATATTCTTAAAATCAATCACAAAGTGGAAAATTTAGAAATAGGGAAGAGAATTAAATGGGGCACTACTATCAAATTTAGGACACTAGCATGGAGGATAGTATTTGAATATAAAAAATGTTGTGAAAAGACTTGGAAGATAAAAAATACCATAAGAACTTAGGGATCAATGTAACTTGATGTTTAGAGGATAAATAAATGACCTGAAAGACATGATAAAATAACAAAGAGGGGAATAGAGCCAAGTAGGTACATGCAAGATCACACCAACAAATAATTAACTCTATATAAAAATGTATATACACCCAAGAGTATGTAATAAATACGCTATAAAATGAATATTGTAGCAAATATGGGTATCTCTTGTAACACCCCCCATTTTTACATTATGATTCATAGTTTTGATAAGTACTAAGGTGAAATGGGCCAATAGTTCTAAAAAAAATCTATATTCAGTAAATGGATGTTGGTGTTTAACCACAAAGTTGGATGCCATGTTTTTTTAACTCCATTACATGGATATGAAGTTTATAAATCCAAATAAATTGTCATCTTTAAATTTATGATGAGCCTTAATTTTTAATTGTTGATATCCATATTATTGGGGCTAATGTCAAGAGAGTGGGTATAACACCCTTTGATCACAATTATTTATTTTGAGATTATCGTAATGTGAGTTATGGATGTTTTAGGGTATAGGGTATTATTATATGTGATACAAATAGTTATTTATAATTTTTTATTTGCACAACCTCATGAATATGATATTACTAAGTTGCCCTAGAATGCGATAATGGTATAAACCCTTTTTATTTATTATGTGCTAAGTCACTTAGCCACTCTAGACCTTGGGTCATAAATGATTAAAAAATGGTCATAGACTAATATTTTTATAGAATATGGAAACAAGAGTGGTAATAAATTCATTAACTATTTTATAAATTTGGTTATATTGAATATAAATTTGGAGAGGAATCAATTTGATAATGGATAATTATTTTTACTAAAGGATGTTAAATTTTAAAGCTATTAGAATTGACCACATAGGTTGAGGAAGATATAAATAATGGTTTTTAAAACCATAAATAATGTCAAAATTTTTGATGTGATGACATTTATTTATTTCATATTTATTGGGAGCATGTTATATTATTTGTAATTTGTTTTGAACATGAAGGAAGACATACAATTTTTAAAGATAATTTTGATGTGGAGAGAATACAGAAATACTAATAGCTACATGGAGAAGTGAGGAACATATAAAAATATCAAAGGATAAAGAGGAGTAGTAGGATAATTGAGAAGAATATTCATAGGTAGGGGGTCTAATCCTTTGCTTAGGCATGCAAATTCTTCTTATAAAACTATATATTATTATAATATTTATAAATATTTCTCTTTGATTTATATACCTTACTTAATTTTGATGAATATACATTTGGATGTGTGTGTGTGTGTGTGTGGATCCTTAAAAATGAACAAGCATACATGTATCAACATATAAAACTTTATCCTACCTACATTATGTCTTTTCTAGTGATTTTTAAACCTAGCCTTATACCTTTTATATTAACCTTAAATGAGACATAATGGGTATTATTTATGAAACCATCATCTTTTTGCATGATGGATGAATTTGGGCTTCATGGTGTTAAGATATATAATCTACTCAATGTTCTTGTAATGGATCAATATATTGGTTGATAAATGAATAATGTATGAATAATGTTGGATACCACCTATAAATGTTCTTCATCTTTAATTAATTAATTCTTGATATTAATATAAATTTTTGTATTAGATGGAATGTTGTTTTGGTTGGATCTTACACCTATTTGGTGGTTGTATTACTATGGTTGTATTATTATATTGATATAAGGTTTGAGATAATGAATTATATTTCTAGAGGCCTCCTCACTTTGGGTAAGATGATTAGAATCATTAGATATCTTGCCTACTTTTTTCAACCCATTAAAATGCTTATTTAAATGTGATGAAGTATTTTTGGGGAAAAATTATAGATAACAATTTCAAATAATAAAATACTTATTAAATTGATGATTTGGCTTACCTCCAATAGAAGTCCTTCCAATCATAGGCTTGTCCAGTCTATTTAGTTTTGTAGTCTCAACCCTCTCATGTAAATGGTCTATTTTTTAATTTGTAATAACTTAGGATTTTTATACATGGTTTACCTAGATAGAATATTCTCTAGATTATTCCTTCATGATTTTAAGTAACCACAATACTCATTCTTTGAAGAATAATAGAAGTAATTTTTATGAGTTATTATTATTAACAATCATTGAAATATATTTATACACCTGAAGTAAGACTTGTCTAGTGGGATATAGATTTGATATCCATTATGGAAAAACATTATTGTCCTTGTCTTTGAAACACCTCTAATTTAATGTAAGATCATATTTGGGGGTGTTTTCATTAAATGTAAAATTTCATGACAACACCTACATATCCACATACTCCAAAGAGGCCCCTAGACTCTTATGTAATTATCCATCCTACGTGTATAACATATGATGATTATTATGTTACTATATGTTATTTAACATATTATATCCCATGATATAAGAAATGAAAGTGATTTTATTTATTTATAATACTTAAGACTTCAGATATATCAAGTCAATATGTAATGTAGTTTAATATATTTTAAATAAAATAATGTATCTATTAATTAAGAGGCTTACTTAGTGATTAAATACTATGACCTAGACATTTATATATATTAAACCTTTTAATATTAATTAATATATAGTGTAATATGAAAGACATCCATATAAAAAACATTCATATTCGTAAAATCAATCACAAAGTGGAAAATTTAGAAATAGGGAAGAGAATTAAATGGGGCACTACTATCAGATTTAGGACACTAGCATGGAGGATAGTATTTGAATATAAAAAATGGTGTGAAAAGACTTGGAAGATACAAAATACCATAAGAACTTAGGGATCCATGTAACTTGATGTCTAGAGGATAAATAAATGAATAGAAAGAGATGATAAAATAACAAAGAGGGGAATAGAGCCAAGTAGGTACATGCAAGATCGCACCAGTAAATAATTAACTCTATATAAAAATGTATATAAACCCAAGACTATGTAAAAAATACATTATAAAATGAATATTGTTGAGGGTATCTATAGTAACACCCCCCATTTTGACATTACTATTCATAGTTTTGATAAGTACTAAGGTGAAATGTGCCAATAGTTCTAAAAAAAATCTATATTCAGTAAATGGATGTTGGTGTTTAACCACAAAGTTGGATGCCATGTTTTTTTAACTCCATTACATGGATATGAAGTTTATAAATCCAAATAAATTGTCATGTTTAAATTTATGATGAGCCTTAATTTTTAATTGTTGATATCCATATTATTGGAGCTAATGTCAAGAGAGTGTGTATAACACCATTTGATCACAATAATTTATTTTGAGATTATTGTAATGTGAGTTATGGATTTTTTGTGGTATAGGATATTACTACATGTGATACAAATAATTATTTATAATTTTTTATTTTCACAACCTCATGACTATGATATTACTGAGTTTCCCTAGAATGTGGTAATGGTATAAACCCTTTTAATTTACTAAGTGCTAAGTCACATGGCAACTCTAGACCTTGGGTTATAGATGAATTAAAAGAGGTCATAGACTTAAATTTTTTTAGAATATGGAAACAAGAGTGGTAATAAATTCATTAACTGTTTTATAAATTTGGTCATATTGAATATAAATTTGGAGAAGAATCAATTTGATAATGGATAATTATTTTTACTAAAGGAAGTTTAATTTTACAGCTATTAGTATTGACCACATAGGTTGAGGAAGATATAAATAAGGGTTTTTAAAACCATAAATATTGTCAAAATCCTTGATGTGATGCCATTTATTTCTTTCATATTTATTTGGAGCATGTTATATTATTTGTAATTTGTTTTGAACATGAAGGAAGACATATAATTTTTAAAGATAAGTTTGATGTGGAGAGAATGCATAAATACGAATAGCTACATGGAGAAATGAGGAACATAGAAAAATATCAAAGGAGAAAGAGGAGTAGTAGGATAATTGAGAAGAAGATTCATAGGTAGGGGGGCCTCATCCTTTACTTAGGCATGCAAATTATTCTTATAAAACTATATATTATTATAATATTTATAAATGTTTCTCTTTTATTTATATACCTTGCTTAATTTGGATGAATATACATTTTGATATACATGTGTATAGATCCTTAAAAATGAACAAGGATACATTTATCAACATATAAAACTTTATGCTACCTACATTATGTCTTTTATAGAGATTTTTAAACCTACCCTTATACCTTTTATATTAACCTTAAATGAGACATAGTGGGTATTATTTATGAGACCCTAATCTTTTTGCATGATGGATGAATTTGGGCTTCATGGTGTCAAGATATATAATCTACTCAATGTTATTGTAATGGATTAATATATTGGTTGATAAAAAAAACCATTCTTTCTCTTTTAACCTTTTATGAATAATGTTGGATACCATCTATGAATGTTCTTCATCTTTAATTAATTAATTCTTGATAGTAATATAAATTTTTGTATTAGATGGAATGTTCTTTTGGTTGGATCTTACACCTATTTGGTGGTTGTATTACTATGGTTGTATTATTATATTTATATAAGGTTTGAGATAATGAATTATATTTCAGGAGGCTTCCTCACTTTGGGTAAGATGATTAGAATCATTAGATATCTTGGCTACTTTTTTCAACCCATTAAAATGCTTATTTAAATGTGATGAAGGATTTTGGGGGGAAAATTCTAGATAACTATTTCAAATAATAAAATACTTATTAAATTGATGATTTGGCTTACCTCCAATAGAAGTCCTTCCAATCATAGGCTTGTCCAGTCTAGTTAGTTTTGTAGTCTCAACCCTCTCATGTAAATGGTCTATTTTTTAATTTGTAATAACTTAGGATTTTTATACATAGTTTACCTAGATAGAATATTCTCTAGATTATTCCTTCATGATTTTAAGTAACCAAAATACTCATTCTTTGATGAATAATAAAAGTATTTTTTATGAGTTATTATTATTAACAATCATTGTAATATATTTATACACCTGAAGTAAGACTGTTCTAGTGGGATATAGATTTGATATCCATTATGGAAAAACATTAGTTTAATTGTCTTTGAAATACTTCTAATTTAATTTAAGATCATATTTGGTGGTGTTTTCACTAAATGTAAAATTTCATGACAACAACTATATATCCATATACTCCAAAGAGGCCCCTAGACTCTTATGTAATTATCCATCCTACATGTATAACATATGATGATTATTATGTGACTATATGTTATTTATCATATTATATCCCATGATATAAGAAATGAAAGTGAATTTTTTTATTTTTAATACTTCAGACTTCAGATATATCAAGTAAATATGTGGTGTAGTTTAATATATTTTAAATAAAATAATGTATCTTTTAATTAAGAGGCTTACTTAGTGATTAAATACTATGACCTAGAATTTTATATCTGTTAAACCTTTTAATATTAATTAGTATATAGTGTAATGTGAAAGACAAACATAGAAAAAACATTCATATTCTTGAAATTAGTCACAAAGTGGAAAATTCAGAAATAGGGAAGAGAATTAAGTGGGGCACTACTATCAAATTCAGGGCACTATCATGGATGAGAGTATTTTAATATAAAAAATAGTGTGAAAAGACTTAGAATATACAAAATACCATAAGAATTTAGGGATACATGTAACTTGATGTCTAGAGGATAAATAAATGACTTGAAAGACATGATAAAATAACAAAGAGGGGAATAGAGCCAAGTAGGTACATGCAAGATCACACCAGCAAATAATTAACTCTATATAAAAATGTATATACACCCAAAAATATGTAAAAAATACATTATAAAATGAATATTGTAGCAAAAATGGGTATCTCTTGTAACACCCCCCATTTTGACATTATGATTCATAGTTTTGATAAGTACTAAGGTGAAATGTGCCAATAGTTCTAAAAAATATCTATATTCATTAAATGGATGTTGGTGTTTAACCACAAAGTTAGATGACATGCTTTTTTACCTCCATTACATGGATATGAAGTTTATCAATACAAATAAATTTTCATCTTTAAATTTATGATGAGCCTTAATTTTTAATTGTTGATATCCATATTATTGGGGCTAATGTCAAGAGAGTGGGTATAACACCCTTTGATCACAATTATTTATTTTGAGATTATCGTAATGTGAGTTATGGATGTTTTAGGGTATAGGGTATTATTATATGTGATACAAATAGTTATTTATAATTTTGTATTTGCACAACCTCATGAATATGATATTACTGAGTTTCCCTAGAATGTGATAATGGTATAAACCCTTTTTATTTATTATGTGCTAAGTCACTTAGCCACTCTAGACCTTGGGTCATAAATGAATAAAAAATGGTCATAGACTAATATTTTTATAGAATATGGAAACAAGAGTGGTAATAAATGCATTAACTATTTTATAAATTTGGTCATATTGAATATAAATTTGGAGAGGAATCAATTTGATAATGGATAATTATTTTTACTAAAGGAAGTTGAATTTTAAAGCTATTAGTATTGACCACATAGGTTGAGGAAGATATAAATAATTGTTTTTAAAATCATAAATAATGTCAAAATCCTTGATGTGATGACATTTATTTATTTCATATTTATTGGGAGCATGCTATATTATTTGTAATTTGTTTTGAACATGAAGGAAGACACAATTTTTAAAGATAAGTTTGATGTGGAGAGAATACAGAAATACTAATAGCTATATGGAGAAGTGAGGAACATATAAAAATATCAAAGGATAAAGAGGAGTAGTAGGATAATTGAGAATAAGATTCATAGGTAGGGGGTATCTTCCTTTACTTAGGCATGCAAATTCTTCTTATAAAACTATATATTATTATAATATTTATAAATGTTTCTCTTTTATTTATATACCTTGCTTAATTTGGATGAATATACATTTGGATATAAATGTGTATAGATCCTTAAAAATGAACAAGCATACATTTATCAACATATAAAAATTTATGCTACCTACATTATGTCTTTTCTAGTGATTTTTAAACCTACCCTTATACCTTTTATATTAACCTTAAATGAGACATAGTGGGTATTATTTATGAAACCCTCATATTTTTGCATGATTTATGAATTTGGGCTTCATGGTGTCAAGATATATAATCTACTCAATGTTATTGTAATGGATTAATATATTGGTTGATAAAAAAACCATTCTTTCTCTTTTAACCTTGTATGAATAATGTTGGATACCACCTATGAATGTTCTTCATCTTTAATTAATTGATTCTTGATATTAATATAAATTATTGTATTAGATGGAATGTTGTGTTGGCTTGATCTTACACATATTTGGTGGTTGTATTATTATATTAATATAAGGTTTGAGATAATGAATTATATTTTTGGAGGCCTCCTCACTTTGGGTAAGGTGATTAGAATCATTAGATATCTTGGCTACTTTTTTTAACTGATTAAAATGCTTATTTAAATGTGATGGAGGATTTTTGGGGGAAAATTCTAGATAACTATTGAAAATAATAAAATACTTATTAAATTTATGATTTGGCTTACCTCCAATAGAAGTCCTTCCAATCATAGGCTTGTCCAGTCTAGTTAGTTTTTTAGTCTCAACCCTCTCATGTAAATGGTCTATTTTTTAATTTATAATAAATTAGGATTTTTATACATGGTTTACCTAGATAGAATATTCTCTAGATTATTCCTTCATGATTTTAAGTAAGCACAATACTCATTATTTGATGAATAATAGAAGTCTTTTTTATGAGTTATTACTATTAACAATCATTGAAATATATTTATACACCTGTAGTAGGACTTGTCCAATGGGACATAGATTTGATATCGATTATGGAAAAACATTATTGTCCTTGTCTTTGAGACACCTCTAATTTAATGTAAGATCATATTTTGGGGTGTTTTCATTAAATGTAAAATTTCATGACAACACCTACAGATCCAAATACTCCAAAGAGGCCCCTAGACTCTCATGTAATTCTCTATCATACGTGTATAACATATGATGATTATTATGTGACTATATTTTATTCATCATATTATATCACATGATATAAGAAATGAAAGTGAACTTTTTATTTTTAATACTTCAGACTTCAGACATATCAAGTCAATATGTAATGTAGTTTAATATATTTTAAATAAAATAATGTATATATTAATTAAGAGGCTTACTAAGTGATTAAATACTATGACCTAGACTTTTAAATCTATTAAACATTTTAATATTAATTAATATCTAGTGGAATGTGAAAGACAACCATAGAAAAAACATTCATTTTCATAAAATCAATCACAAAGTGGAAATTTTAGAAATAGGGAAGAGAATTAAATGGTACACTACTATCAAATTCACGACACTAGCAAGGATGATAGTATTTTAATATAAAAAATAGTGTGAAAAGACTTAGAAGATACAAAATACCATAAGAACTTAGGGATCCATGTAATTTGATGTCTAGAGGATAAATCAATAACTAGAAAGACATGATAAAATAATAGAGGGGAATAAAGCTAAGTAGGTACATGCAAGATCGCACTAGTAAATAATAAACTCTATATAAAAATGTATATACACCCAAGACTATGTAAAAAATACATTATAAAATGAATATTGTAGCAAATATGGGTATCTATAGTCACATCCCCCATTTTGACATTATGATTCATAGTTTTGATAAGTACTAAGGTGAAATGTGTCAATAGTTCTAAAAAAAATCTATATTCAGTAAATGGATGTTGGTGTTTAACCACAAAGTTGGATGCCATGTTTCTTTAGCTCCATTACATGAATATGAAGTTTATCCATCCAAATAAATTGTCATCTTTAAATTTATGATGAGCCTTAATTTTTAATTGTTGATATCCATATTATTGGGGCTAATGTCAAGAGAGTGGGTATAACACCATTTGATCACAATAATTTATTTTGAGATTATTGTAATGTGAGTTATGGATGTTTTGGGGTATAGGGTATTATTATATTTGATACAAATGATTATTTATATTTTTTTATTTGCACAACTTCATGACTATGATATTACTGAGTTGCCCTAGAATGCGGTAATGGCATAAACCCTTTTTATTTATTAAGTGCTAAGTCACTTAGCCACTCTAGACCTTGGGTCATAGATGAATTAAAAGTGGTCAGCGACTTATATTTTTATAGAATATGGAAACAAGAGTGGTAATAAATTCATTAACTATTTTATAAATTTGGTCATATTGAATATAAATTTGGAGAGGAATCAATTTGATAATGGATAATTATTTTTACTAAAGGAAGTTGAATTTTACAGCTATTAGTATTGACCACATAAGTTGAGGAAGATATAAATAAGGGTTTTTAAAACCATAAATAATGTCAAAATCCTTGATGTGATGCCATTTATTTCTTTCATATTTATTGGAAGCATGTTATATTATTTTTAATTTGTTTTGAACATGAAGGAAGACATACAATTTCTAAAGATAAGTTTGATGTGGAGAGAATGCATAAATACTAATAGCTACATGGAGAAATGAGGAACCTAGAAAAATATCAAAGGAGAAAGAGGAGTAGTAGGAGAATTGAGAAGAATATTCATAGGTAGGGGGTCTCATCCTTTGCTTAGGAATGCAAATTATTCTTATAAAATTATATATTATTATAATATTTATAAATGTTTCTCTTTGATTTATATACCTTGCTTAATTCAGATTAATATACATTTGGATATATGTGTGTATAGATCCTTAAAAATGAACAAGCATACATGTATCAACATATAAACCTTTATGCTACCTGGATTATGTCTATTCTAGTTATTTTTGAACCTACCCTTATACCTTTTATATTAACCTTAAATGAGACATAGTGGGTATTATTTATGAAACCCTCATCTTTTTGCATGATGGATGAATTTGGGCTTCATGGTGTCAAGATATATAATCTACTCAATGTTCTTGTAATGGATTAATATATTGGTTGATACAAAAACCATTATTTCTCTTTTAACCTTGTATGAATAATGTTGGATACCACTTATGAATGTTCTTCATCTTTAATTACTTAATTCTTGATATTAATATAAATTTTTGTGTTAAATGGAATGTTGTTTTGGTTGGATCTTACACCTATTTGGTTGTTGTATTACTATGGTATTATTATATTTTTATATTTATTAAAAGGGTAAAACACCTATTCATTATATAAAACTTATTGATTATAGATGCTTAACATCTTACATTTATATTATTGTGCATTATGGGTTTTATACAAGAAGTGAAAATGGTTGTTTGATTGCAAAGTGTTAAATTTGAATAAATAAATAAATAAAGATATTTTATTGTCATATATTATTATGTTATGGATTATACTAGTGTGTTTATAAGCCTTATGTTTTTACAGACTCAAACTTCCCACATACATAAAATATATGTTTATACCCTAGTAAACTTCATGTACATGATTGTACTTGCATATTTTTTAAATCTATGTGTGAAACACAACTTGATGCATGTTCCAATTTAATATAAATAACCTTTTATCTACATGATTATATATATATATATATATATATATATATATATATATATATATATATATATATATATATATATATATATATACACACTTACTTACTTAGAGTATGATTAAATATTTAATTTTGAGGCACATCTTAATTTGATAGAAATGACTGCATTAATCTAAAAACTATGCATTTGGTAGTTTAGTGTAGACTAGGATTATATTGTTTATGCTAGATTGATTCATGTTTTTTATTATGATTTGAAAATCCTTTTTAATTTTTTATTGGTAGATTTAGATAATTATATTATTCCTTTGGTTTCATTAGGATTTTATTTAAATGTAACTCCTCATTAGTTATTGAGAAAACTTCCATGTACAATGTATAAGTTGGATAGTATGGATGGACAACTTAGCATGTAACTTGAATACATGTTGAGGATGGAATTTTGTTTCAATTGGCCATTATAAAAAGAACAAGATATTTTAAATTATTCATTCATAATGAATATTTTTATTGGATATCATTAGGTTTTGGTCCAATTTATTCATCCATATATAAAAAGGTTACAACATGTTTTCACTTAGCAAATACATTGCACCTAAATTAAAAAGGAGTGAGGTTATGATCCATAAGGATTAGTCCATCCCATGAAATATTTATAGTGTGATTTTAGATTATGTAAGGATATGAATCCTCATTTACCTCTCTTCTCATAACTCCATGTAGTCTGCATGTTGGAATGATATGCATCTATCTATATTAGTATGTTATATCACTAATATTTGATGAAACCATGTTACCTTGTTTTTGAAATTTTTAGATCGTTTGAGGTTTATAATTCATGGTTATAAATTTTTATATTGTATTATTAAAATAAGATGGAATATGGAATGGGTATAAACATAAAACTTAGGGTTTATTGAACTTAAAAAGTTCATAATGCATAACAAAGAACCACTTGTGCATGTTTTGATCGAAGGCTAGTCTAAATGAGTAGATTGTGATTTAATGACAAAATAATAATTAATGATATGGGATATCAAGTTTCTTAGGTTTGAGAGAAATTATTTAACTAGGTTACACTCTTATCATATTATAATCTTTTATTTTTATTGGTACACCCTATTAATACATACAAAATTCAAGTTGAGGGAATCTATATCCATACATAATAGTTATATTTATCTAAAAGGTTTAAAATGAAAAGAATAAAGTGTTTTTTGTATGAAAGTAGGAAGACAAATGGAATGAACTAATCTCAAAATATGATTTTTTATAAGTATTATGTGCAATCAATCATCTACAGGTATATCTAGATGTACAAAATTAAAATTAGACACACCTAGGATAAGGAATACATATAATATATTTAGATAGTTACAAGGTATACCATAAGTGTCATATTTTTTATTCGCTACATTAGGAAGTGTGTGAAAGTGCTTAATATAAGGACAATTAGTGAAAAAATTATAACAAATTTTAAACAAATAAAATTAAGTTATGTTTTACTCATTATTTATTGATAATTATTGGATGATGTTTATTGTAAGACTTATAAGACATTTATGTACGACCTTTAAAGTAAACTATGTAAGACCCATAGAGGGAATGATATATAAGGTCAAGGAATTGACATATCAAGTACACCAAATTAGGGTAAGGAGAGTAAGTCTTTTGGTATAGAGTTTGTATATAATAAATTTATTGATTTAACCAAATTATTTTAAAGATAATTACAAGGTTTTAAATGGGTATCCTAGACCTAAATAAACTACTATAAGTGCCTATAAAAGTAAAGCAAAAATGCATAGTTTTTCTAAAAAAATTGGTTGAATTTTTTAAAGTTATGAAATTGGTGTTAGAGCCTAGGTTTCATCCCTAGAGATCTATGGGTGAATAATTTAACCCATATTCATTAATGGACTATGTTGAAATATGATTTTTCTCTTCAGGGAATCTATTACCTTTAACTTTTAAAAGGCATAATAAGATTATACCAATAATATTATTTAGAATTCAAACAATCTTATTTATCTAAAGAAAAATAATTTTCCTTGAAAGGATGTAATAATCACTTAAAGTCCTTATCCAAGTCATTTATGTTCCCTAGAAAAATGGAACATTATTAAAAAACATCTTGCCTACTATTAGCTTATATGGATAGGTCAATGGATGTAATTTATTTAGATTTCACTCCTGATGATATGAGCACATGGAGGATACCTATTATTAAATTTTATGGGAAATTCATCATAAGGCATTTTAAATTTTATATCTTTTATATTTTATGGAAATGACTCAAAGAATGTAGTGCCAAGTTTAGGTGCATACTATTTACTTGCATGGGTAAGTTTATGGGAATCAAGTATCTTTATATGTGAGAATGAAAAGTGAGTCATTATTTAATGAGGTATTATTGGTTTTAGTTTAATTTTTATATTTTAGTGGATGTTGATTAATTTAATATATTTGGAATAACCTTGTCTTGCTAAGAATTAAGGATATGGTTGTACTATGTTAATGATATTTTCCTTTGTTCTCTTTGAGATATGCAAGACATATTTATATATTGAGATATGAAAGACATATTCATATTATTTATGATGTTTATATTTTTGTGATTATATGATTTCATAATATATATATTATATTTCCACTTAAGCAAGCACAATGATATTAGTTATATTAATTTTAATAGCACTTGACATGGACATGGATTCTATGAACTTTTGTAATGGGCATACTATAGTCATAATCTACATTATCATTTTTCTCATTAAACTAAGGGCAACTTAAATGGAATAGTAATGGCATGATTTATATGGTGATTAGGCATTTTACCATCTTTTGGGTTCCTTAATAGTAGGTATAAAATTACTTATTATCAACTCTCTTTTCATTCTGACATAATAAAATTATTGAAAATTGTTTCAATGTTTATGAAACTAATTCTCTTCATTAAGACATGTAATAAAAGGATATAAAACATATTTAACTAAATTATAATATTATTTTGACTAAAAGGTTATAACTTGAATCCTAGATAGGGAAAAACATGGTTTGTAATTACTTTCAAATATGCTATAGTATTAGGTTTTATCATGAAAAATAATGTGGCTTGAATTTGGTGACACCATGTTGCTGTTAAATAAATAAGGAACATGGGTTGAGCTCATGAAAAATAGTCATTAATCCCTATATAAAGTAAATAGATAAGATAGAGTTAAATAATATTAGTTCCAGCTATTGTTTTGTGTTCCCTTAAATGGATAACATAGATAAATAATCCCTAATAATTATTTACAGTGCATGTAGAAAATTAAATTGGTTTCAATTAAATTACCATGGATGGATTCTCCTATGTGTATTCAGTTAGTTCAAGGTGTTTCATTAATACTTATATAAAGAGTAAAATTAAATGACCATGACACCAATTTAAATTTAAATGTTTTATCACCCATAACTGAATTTTTGATATTTTTTTCCTTAAAAATAGTATGTTTACTTAAAAATATTGAATTGATGTTAGGAGTATGGTTAAGATCCAATAATAATTTTATATCATGTCTATGGTATGACATGATTTTTTTTTCGATAGCTATATTTTTTTATGGTACTTTAGTTTAAAAACTAAAGGCCCTGATTCTAGTTGGTATATGAGACATGTAGGCTTGGAAAAGGTTTCCCTTATGGGATTGTTTTGTCTACACTTTAAGGAGATATAACCATTTTATGTGTGAGTTCCTAGATAAATTGAAGTAATATTAAGGTTTTAAATACCATATCCCAATAATATTTAATATAATCCCTAGTTATGTATATTTTTAAATTCCATTAAGCAAGTATAAAGAAAAACTAGTTAAAACACTATAAGGTTAAGCTAAGAAATAAACTTGTTTAGGTATTTATAAACAAGTTAAAATGCAATGAGTGAATTTTGAGGTTGTAAGATACTTTTAATAATCCTTAAAACATGATACCTATTTTTTTAATGTTTTAATAGCATTATGAAAAGGTATGAAACTAATGGTTTAATCACCTAATTAATTAAATTTTTCAAATAAGTTATTTAAGAATATTTAAGTCAAGGATAAATTAAAGGAACAATTAATCACTCCTTAAATTTCACATTTTGTCTAATATATAGTTGAATATAAAAACAAGAAAGGTTGTGAAATGAATAAAAAAATATGGTTGTATTATTTTTTTATTTGATTCTATAGAAATCCTTAGGAGCCTTCATCTCTCTCTTTCCTTTATAACTACCCCTATTAATACTAGTGTTGGATAATAATGAATCGTAAGTACTTAGATCTATTTCTTTTGAATCATTACACTCATGAATATATAATATATTATAAAGATAAAACATTAGAGGTTGAATATGATTATTAGGAATGCTACATATGTTCTTTTGGTCATATGATTTAATATCATACTAATTTTGGAAATAGAATATGTGCATATGATTAATATCCAAGAGGTACCTAGACACAAATTTTGGATTATGAGGGGATCCCTTTTCAGTGTAGGAAATGCCAACAAACGGGACATATAGCTGCTCGTTGTGTTGCTGGGAAATATCATCCCAAATGTTCACCTTCTTGGTGGCCTAAGGGTTCCTCTGAACATAATTTTGACAAATAACCTCTGGAAGCAACTTCAGAATCTGAGAATGAGAATGAGGAAAGTTCACAATCTGAACTGGAAGATGAAGAGGAATCATTGGTGAATCATTCTAATGAAGCCCCTGTGGTGGCTATGGTTAGTGATACTGTTGAGCTAGAGGAGGAGGTGGTGGTATCTTCCCCTGTTCTGGAGGATCTCTTAAAGAGCTAGATTGTTTTTAATTCTCATAAGGATTTTATGACCTCTGGAACCCAAAGATCATTGTCTTCTGAGGCATGGGTTGCTGAGGTAGCCAAGATGGAGGACAGATGGACAGAAGTGAGGAGAAAGAAATCTAAGCCTTCGGTCCCTCCTCTTCATATGAATCTTCGGTCATGTAAAAAAAAATCTAAAATTAAAAGATTCATCTAAAGTTCCCTTTTACTAACTAGTTTTTTTGGGGGCAGTAAACTGGTCAAGTTTACTGGTTACTATACTAGAAGGTTGTTCAGCTAGCTATTCCGGTTTGTTAACTTTCAGTTCAGTGTTAGACAATTACTTTTTATGGTCATATTTGTTGGTTACAGGTCCATGTAAAACCTAGTATTGGGTTTATTCTATAATCAGGTTCTTTTGTTAACCTGGTTGTGCTTTAAGGTTTATCTTTCCCCTTGTGTAGGGTTTCAGGGTCACTTCAAAACCTATTTTTACCTTAATCTAAAACTATAATTTAACTCTATTGTGGTGTTTTTTAACCATTGATTATAGACATAATCTATTGCATATATGTATAAAATTATTTTAAGGTAATACATAACTCATTATGACTCAATTTATTAGGTTACTAATTGTAATATTAGATATTCATAAAACTTAAAGTGGACAAGAAATAAATTGGGTGACAAGGTTGCATAGTTCATTGTTTGTTTCTATTATAGACATAAAACAACTCCATTATAATTTTTATAGTTATAACTTCCATTAATAAGTGTTTTCACACTATAATGGAAGGTATGAGTGTTTTTGGTTTGTGACTTCAGTTACATTTGAACTATTATATATGCTTTGGCATAATGAGCATAAAAATATACATACATAATATGGGGAATTTTAAGGCACCTTATTAAATTTGGTATGCTTATAAAGGTTTATGCTCTATGTGGAATTAAAAAATATTTAGAAATATCATTTCTTGAGGAATAATTTTTCACATGAAGTTATATCCATTATTTGTTTTGATGTTTATATGTCTTGCTCTTTTTACAGTCATTACTATAATACAAGTGTAACTTGTATGATAAATGAAAATAACCTTTGCCTAGTTAAGAGTGCACCAAATTCATATAGGATTACATTATTACCTTATGAAATGGGATATGTGGTCTATATTTATCTCATAAGGCACTAATATGACACATCCTTTAAGGGAGTGATGTAGTAACACACCATGTTTGGGCTATATGATTCTAAGTTTCAATAAGTTCTAAGGCACAATGAGTAGGATGTTATAAAACCATTATGTATTCAATAAATGGATGTTGGTGTTTCAACATAAATTTTATGGCATGTTCTTGTACCTTCATTATATGGATATGGATTTTTTAATTCAAATAAAATATCATCTTGAAATTTATGAGAAGTTTTAATCTCTAATTGATGACTTCTACATTGTTGGGATTGATGTGGATAAAGTAGGTATTACACCTTTTGAACAAACCAATTTATTTATGGAATATTATAGTGTGTTAAGGATGTTTTTGGGTATGTGGTATTATTATTTTTATTACCACTAAGTAATTAGAATTTTAAATTTGAGCAACCTCATGGTGATTATATTACTAAATTCCCCAAAATGAGGTAAAGGTATAATCCCATGTTGTTTACTCAATGCTAAGTCACTTAGTCACACTAGACCTTTAGTCATAGAGGAATTGAAATTGGTAATACACTTATATTTTTATAACATGTGGACACAAGATTTAAAATAATTACATTAAGATTTTTTAAATTTGTCTATATTTAACATAAATTTGGAGAGGAATCAATTTGATAATGGATAATTATTGTTACTAAGGAAATTTTAATTTTAGTAATTTTATTATCAACCATAAAGGTTGAGAGTGACATGAAAAGGGTTATTTAAAACCCTAACCACTATAAAAATCCTCAATGTGATGCTATTTAATGCATGCATCATTATTAGGAGGATATTTTTTTATTTGAAAGTGGTTGTGAATAGGAGGGAAGGCCTAATATAGTTAAATATAATCTATATATGGATCAAATGTAAAAATAATAGTAGATAAAAGGATAAAGAAGAATATATAAAATTATCAAAAGATAAATAGGAGAAATGGGAGAATGGCTAATAATAATATACACATGTAGGAGGGTTTCATCCTTTGCTTAGGCATGTTAGTTTTTCTTTTAAAACTATAAACTATTATGAGCTTTAAATATGTCTCTAGTTGATTTAGATCACTTGATCAATTTTACTGAGCATGCATGTGGATATATACTTACATGTATAAACATATGTGTATAAACGTATAAACCTTTATATTACCTACATTATGCCTTGCCTAGTGATTTGAGAACCCACTCTCATACTTTTATTATTTTCCATAAATGAGACATAGTAGGTATGATGGATAAATCTCATGTCTTGTTTGTATGATGGATGAATTTTGGTTTCATGGTGTCTAGTAATATAATTTCCTTGAATTTATTATAATTTATTAATATTCAAATTGATAATAAACCTTTATTACTCTTTTAACATTATATGAATAATGTTAGCTACCACATATGAATGTTCTTCAAATTTAACTAGTGAATGTTTGATATGAATATAAATTTTTGTATTAAACAAAATGTTATTTTTTGTTGTCTCTTACACCTATCTAGTAGTGGCATTATTAGGTTACTTTTATACTTTTTTTATTGATTAAAAATTTATAAACACCACTCATTATATAAGGCTTTTTTATTATAAATTATTCACATCTTGTGGGGTTTGTACAAGAAGATAAAAGGATTTATTTTGGTAAGTGATAAATTTAAATAAATAGATTAATTGATTTAATATGCCATATTATTTTCTTATGGCATTTACTAGTGTGTTTGTAAACTCTAATTACTCTACCTACATAGTACAATTAAGCTGAATGTGCATGAATGTATTTGTATATTTTGTATCAATGAGTGAAACACATCTTGATGCATCACTATAAATGTGAAGAACCTTTTATATACATGACTCTATATTTTTTTACCATGGGTAAATATGTTTTTTAAGGCATATTGCACTTTGATATAAATTATTATATTAAACTAAAACCTATACATAACTAGACTTAGGCAACTAAGTGTAAACTAAGATTATAATGTTTATGTGTATGATTATAAAATGGTTTTTGAAGTATTTGATAAGTATATTCAAATAATTGTGAGATATTTAAACCATATACTGAATGCATTTAATAATTTATGTTGGAATGATTTCTAGATTCATGAAGGTTTGATGACCTTGTTTTGCTTGATTGTGAAAATTCAGATGTTCATAATTATGATTGATTGTTACACACACACACACACGTGCGCGTGCACGCACGCGCGCGCGCACACACACACACACACACACACACACACACACACACACACACACACACACACACACACACACACACACAAAAAAGGAATAATTGAAATGATGTGCTAAATTTTTATTTATATATTTTTAATTTTACTATTGTTTATTTTCCACAATAATTAATTAAATAAAATTATAAGGTAACATTGTATTTATGATTTTTTTCAAAACTAAGTATTCCATTCTAGTAGGATCCTAAGTTTTAATTACATATGATTCATATCATAAATCTCTTATAATAATCAAATCACTCATATAAGATAATAAGTGTTTGATCATATATACATTTGGTCATAAATTTGATAAAACTTAGGTATTTGTATGGGTAGGTATTACGATCATTTTGTTAAAGTACATGACTTGATGAGTTATTTTCATATTTCATTTTTATGTTATGATTGATTTTTTTTAGAGCCTTAAGGTTGTCATTTTTATATCACTTTAATTTATAAATTAATTTATGTTCAACCTATAGGCTGAATAAACATTTATTTCATTCCCTTGCATGGGATTGTATTCTATTTTTTAACCTTATTTCAAGGTTGTTGCTTTAAAGAGAAGTTCATTATTGGATATAATGTTATTATGGTTTTCATGCTCATAATTACTTGTCTAGTTTTAAGGATATTTGCATTACCATATTTTACTAGCCTTATTTTAATTTTATATGACAAAAGTGAGATTATATCGGGAAAATACCACAATAAAATGTGAATTTTTAATACTTTTAATAAAAGATTTGATTGAATCTATTCTTTATAGTTTTTTTTTTTTCATATAAATTGGAAATTTTAGTATCTTACTCATACATTAACTAAGGATATACCCTAATATAATAGAAAGAACCTAACTATAATATTTATATTTTTCATTTTTATATCAAAATCATTTTTTTAATCATTGTTTAATAATTTTATTCTCTAAGATATTTTAAAATAAAAAAATCATTTAGTATGTGTAACTGAATTGCTTAATCTTGGTATTAATGGAAATTTTTATGAATGAACCTTATGTTTTACTATATTTTGATAATCTAAAACATATTTTTTATTCAAAGGAATTATTATAAGTATATTTTCTTATTTGAAATTGAGTTCACTTACCATCTAAATTTGGGTAAGTCCTTTTGGTATTTCATTATTATTAACTTTTCATGTTAGATTTGGAAGTTTTAGGTAAGTTTTAGACCTTATTTTGATTTATAGTAGGGTTTTAAAATATGATATCAATTATTGAATGGAAATAAAATGATTATTCCAAATGTTGTTTTATACTAGTAGGAATAATTATTGTAAAATTTTATTATGTACTTGTAATAGCTAGTAATTTCTTAATGGTTGCAACTTTGATTATAAATTTGGTTAATCAAATGTAATATAGAGACACTTAAAATTTAAAATATTATTATTTACACTAGATTTGGATTGATTTTCATAAGTATATGTGTAACCTCAAATGGAC
This sequence comes from Torreya grandis, assembly GCA_037957365.1. Classification (NCBI taxonomy): domain Eukaryota; kingdom Viridiplantae; phylum Streptophyta; class Pinopsida; order Cupressales; family Taxaceae; genus Torreya; species Torreya grandis. The sequence continues at coordinate 318,583 of JARHVA010006931.1, read as the reverse complement.
CATGAACACATATTAAGTGTTTGCACATGTACCATTACCATTAAGATGGTTTGAGCTAGTGAATTGGAAATTTCCATGTTGATTCATTTACAAATTGATTTAGGATGTTTTATTATTCCAGTATTTCCATTAGAATATTATTTAAATGGAAATCCTTTATATATATATATATATATATATATATATATATATATATATATATATATGTATGTATGTATAACACTTCCATACACAAGGTATCCTTGGGTCAGTATAAATGCATAACTTAGCATGGTAACTTCAATCCATATTGAGGACATAATTCTGTTTTCATCAATCAATTTTTAAAATAACTTTTAATTTCAACATATATTTTATAAAAATAATTTTTAAAAGATTCCATTAGGTTTTAGACCACATTTTAATCATTATATAATAAGTGTTAAGCATGGAATATACTGAGAGGGGGGGTGAATCGGTATATTATATATCTTATAAAACTTTCCCTTTATCAAATTCCACTTAATCAAGCATTCAAGATATGCAATAAAACTCAAATAATAAACATCACACAAGATAGAGAGACACCAAATATAACATGGAAACCCAATGTGGGAAAAACCATGGAGAACAATCTCAAGTATATTCATGAGAACAAACCCACAGGAGCACCATACCCCTTTGCTGAGTACCAACCTCAGCTATAATTCATGAGCACCAACCCACAGGAGCACCAACACCTTTGTGTATACCACACACCTATCTCTCAATGTTGTTATCTCAACAAATGATAGATCAATAAAACATCTCCTTCCTCTCTCTCCCTTTTGCTCTTCTAAGCCAGATATAATAGATACAAATCATATTCATCTCTCACAATTGCTCTTCTAAGCTAGATATTACAATATCAAATCAACCTCTCTCAACCATATTACAAATGGCTTCTCAAGCCTTTATTTATAGCTTTCCAAATGACCTTTGGCCTTCCCCCTTTTTGACCCTTCAATCCTCATGGAAAATGGTGCCAATATTAGATGACCCTTCATATTCAAGCCTTTGAAAAGTCATGTGGTGACCCTTCATGACCAAAAACATCCTTCCCACTTTTGTCCTTATCTTTGGTGACTTTTTGTATTTCTCAAAGTGTCCCTTCATGATAAAATTGTGCCCTTACTCTTTTGTCTTCACTTGGTGACTCTTGGTATTCCCCAAGATGACTCTTCATGGTAAAATGCATCCCATCCTTCTTTTATCTTTACCCCATGGCTCTTCCACTTCTCCATGGGCCCTTATTTTGTCTCATATGCAACCAAAAATACATTCGTCAATATTAAATAAATATGAACTCATATTAGCCAAGATATATTTATTACAAACAACATTAAATGCAATGGGGCCTTTATCACCAATAATGTTAAACCTTTGACATCAATGATAATATTTCCAACAATCTCCCCCTTTGTCATTGATGGTAACCTCAATCTTGAAACTGCCACATCTTGTCACCTGCACATCCTATCATTTGAAAACATACAGTAACTCCCCCTTACTATAACAACTTGTACCTGTTCCCTATACCTATTTTCTACACTTGTACCTACACCTATTATTCTCCCCCTTTGACATCAATGGCAAAGGGACTACCTAGAGCTAAAAATTAGCTCCCCCTCACTTGATAATAAACATCAATGGTAGGATGTAATAGAAATTACTCCTAACTCCTCTCACCAATCTTTGAATGTGTCCTTTGATCATGCCTTTGAGAAGATATTTGACAATACATATACATTATTCCCTGTCCTTTGAGCATCTGCAATCAACTCATTTGAATCTTTTCTTCTAATCTCACAACCTTTAGCATGAAACCTTAATGTGTATCCTTGATCACAAATTTGACTAACACTCAACAGATTATGCTTAAGACCTTTTACATACAAAACATTTTTAGTCTTAGTTCTACCATAATCCAAACTCAAAGTGCCTTTTCCTACTATCCTGGCAATGGTTTTATCTTTGAATCTCACTGTACCACCATTGATCTTCTTTAGAGATATGAATTTACTTTTATCTCCTATCATATGGCTTGAACATCCGCTATCAATTAATCATGGCTGATCTTTACCTCTTACATGCAGAGCTGTCTAAACCATCATAGAATCTTCATGTTGTTTCTTCTACCATGAACATGTCTAAACCTTCTTCTTGATGAATCATGCTTTGAAACTATGATCCTTTTTGACTGACTCGAACACACTTCTACAATACTGAGCTATGTGTCCAAAATTTTTGCACTTGTAGCATACTATGATTTCTTCATTAAAGCTTGATAGAGGAGCAAAATAGTTGTGGCTTCTGCTTGACTCTACTTGACTTTTCTTCTCCTTATTTTTGAAATTGTTAGCTATTTTCTACATTCTAATTTCTTGTGACCATATCCATTACAATAAAAACAATAGCCATAAAAATAAGACCTATCTGTATATCTCTGACCTAATTTCCTTTTGTAGCTTTGTTCCTTCCAGCCTTCTCTATTTGGAATGTCCTCTGTATTATTCTTTTCTCCCCTTTTTGTTTCCTCTTGTGTAAGAGTTTCAGCATAGCTCTTTTTCTTTTCAAAACTAATCCCTATCTTATCTAAATATGCTTTTTGACTTTCTAATATCTTATTCAGCATGTTAATGCGATCTTCAAATTTTGAATCATTGACTACTTTATCACTGACTGCTTTCTTAATATCTACTTTTAAAGAGGAAATTTCAATAAAATACCTTTCACAATCTTTTCTTGCTATTTCCAACTATGTTGTGAGATCTTCTTCATTCTTCTTGGCTTCTTCAAAGTGTGCTTGTAGATATTTAATCATTTCCTTTGACTCTTATTCATTTTTCTCGATCTGGTGCTTTAATCTTTGATTCTTCTTTTAAACAGCTTCTAACTCTTGTAAGGCACAAATGAGCTCTCCTTCCATATTCACAAATGATCTCTCCTTCCATATTCAATTTAGCTTCCTCCTCTTCTTCTTCTTGATCACCTTCATGTATGGCCATGAATAGAAGCTCTTCTTCTTCTGAATCACTGACTCCACTATCTTCAATTCAGCTAGGATCCTTAGAATATAGGCTTTTTTTCTTGAATCCCTTCTTGGATTTGCCTTTGAAATTCTTCTTGTATGTAGGCTTTTCTTCTTCATCATCTTTAACCTTATCTAGGCATCTAGCTAAAAAATGTCCAATATTTCCACAATTAAAACATTTAAAAAGTAATTTTCCTTGATATTTACTTGTTCCTCTTTTCGGCCTGTGAATGAAAAGTGCTTCATTGTCATCTTCATCATCACTAGAACTATCACTTGATTCTTGAATCTTATCTTTCTCCTTCTTTGATGTCTTAAAAGTTGCTTCTCTCTTTGAGGGTTTATCTTGTTCTGTCTACATCTCATATGTCATGAGAATACCATGAAGCTCATCCATCTTTAGTTTGGCTAAATTCTTCATCTCCTCAATTGCCAAAACCTTTGCATCATTTCTCATTGGTAGAGATCTCAAAACCTTTTGCACCACTGTTGACTCTTCCAATCTTTCTCCAAGACCTTGAATCTAATTTACTATCTGATCAATTTGCAAGAGATAACTTGCTATATCTTCTTCTTCTTCCATCTTCAAACTTTCAAACTGCCTTCTAAAAGTCTACAACTTAGCTTGCTAAACCTTTCCATCACCTTTGTAAATATTCTCAAGTTTTACCTAAGTTTCATGAGCAAATTTACATTGCATAACTTTAACAAATTCAAATTCACATAAACCACATAAAATAGCATTTAAAGATTTAGCATTAAATTCACTTGCCTTCTTTTTTATTGGAGTAATTGTAGATGTTTGTGGCTCTTCATATTCCTCCACCACTAATTTACATATTTCGAATCCAAGGGCCATTAAATAAATCTTCATTCTCATGCTCCAAAAATCATAATTCATCCCATCAAACAAAGGTGCCTTATTTGTAGAAAATCCTTCCTATGACCCAGCCATCATGCTTTCCCGATCTACTTTCAATTTGTAAAACTTTTCAAAAAGGAACCTGCTCTGATACCAATTGTTAAACATGGAATATATTAAGAGGGGGGTAAATCATTATATTATATATCTTATAAAACTTTCCCTTTATCAAATTCCACTTAATCAAACATTCAAGATATGCAATAAAACTCAAACAATAAACATCCCACAAGATAAAGAGAGACACCAAATATAACATGGAAACCCAATGTGGGAAAAACCATGGAGAACAATCTCAAGTATATTTTTGAGAATAAACCCACAAGAGCACCATACCCCTTTGTCAATTACCAACCTTAGCTATAATTCATGAGCACCAACCCATAAGAGCTTTAAACCCCTTTGCCGAGCACCAACCCAGGTACTATTCATGAGCACCAACCCATAGGAGCACCAACCCCTTTGTCGAGCACCAACCCAACAACAATTCGTGAGCACCAACCCATAGGAGCACCAACCCATTTGTGTATACCACACACCTATCTCTCAATGTTGCTATCTCAACAAATGATAGATCAATACAAAATATCCTTCTTCTCTCTCACTTTTACTCTTCTAAGCTAGATATAACAAATACAAATCATATTCATCTCTCACAATTGCTCTTCTAAGCTAGATATTACAATATCAAATCAACCTCTCTCAACCATATTATAAATGGCTTCTCAAGCCTTTATTTATAGCTTTCCAAATGACCTTTGGCCTTCCCCCTTTGTGACCCTTCAATCCTCATGGAAAATGGCACCAATATTGGATGACCCTTCATATTCAAGCCTTTAAAAAGTCATGTGGTGACCCTTCATCACCAAAAACGTCCTTCCCACTTTTGTCCTTATCTTTGGTGACTTTTCATATTCCTCAAAGTGTCCCTTCATGATAAATTATGCCCTTACTCTTTTGTCTTCACTTGGTGACTCTTGGTATTCCCCAAGATGACTCTTCATGGGAAAATGTATCCCATCCTTCTTTTGTCTTTACCCTGTGGCTCTTCGACTTCTCCATGGGCCCTTATTTTGTCTCATATGCAACCAAAAATATATTTGTTAATATTAAATAAATATTAACTCATATTAGCCAAGATATATTTATTACAAACAACATTAAATGCAATGGGGCCTTTATCACAAATAATGCTAAACCTTTGACATTAATGACAATATTTCCAATAATAAGGTGATAACATTTCTTGATCTATGGAATACTCTACACCTAAACTGAAAAGGATTGAGGCTATGTGATGTAGGAGCATCAACACATTTTGTAAATTTTGGTTAATTCAATTGTATAGAGTATTTTTTGAGTTATTATAGTCTATAATAATAAATTTTTTATGTTATGTCTTGATCAAATTTGAATTTGGACCCATTAGGCATTTTCTTGCCTAAATGGCCAATTCAAATATTTAAAATGTTTTGTATTATCTATATAATTTTATGATGTTATAAAATGTCAAAGTGTTATGACCTTATGTCATTAGGGTTATTATGAGTAATTATTATTATTAGAAGGTTTAATTAGTTTATAAACTTTCATCAACATACAAAGAGGAAGTTAAAAAAATTAATTGAGTGAGTTACATGCCAATTAAAGGACTTGTTCATGTCTTTGTTTGAAGCAGTTAGAGAAGGAGAATTGTAAGGGGTTTTGGATTAGAATAAGAAATGTAGGAAAAAAATAAATAAGTGAAAATAAATAAAGTTTCTCTTATTTAAAGACAATAAATGGTGGTAAATTTTGTACTTTTTATATATGGATGTTAATCTGACTATGCAAATCAGTATTATGTTAGCAAGTTTCAAATTGAGATAGTGGTCTTGTATTCTTATGTATGTGATGAGTTATATAAATTACTTTTTAATGTTTTTTAATAATTGGTTCATTGTGTTTAATGATTCTTTGTTAAGAATATAAATTGTAGATGTACCCCTATTTATGTGTTGAAGGAGGAAGAAAGTATCTTGCATATGAATGGAAATTTTTGTGGGATTACAATTACAACATTTGAAGTTTGTTAAACATTGTTTATATTAATAAATAATCACCTTGTTTATTTTAAGGAATGTTTAGATATGTATATTATAGTTACATGTATTCAAACCTTGAGGTAGACAAAAAATACCCTATTGTCTATGTATAAAAGATCATATTAACTCTGTATATGCAAAGAAGAGTTTGAATGGAGATTATTGAACTATATGTATAATTATTAATTTTATATGGAAGGTCTTGAAGTATCCTTGAAATATATTCGACTATTATTTTATAAATATTTGTGGAGGAAATTAAATGTAAACCCCTGTGCTGCCTATGTGAGTATATAAAAGCCTGACCAAGCATATTATGCAAACAAGATCCCTATGGAAGGTAGTTTGAGGATTATTTATTATATGTAGTATTAAAAACATATTCTTAATATTATAAATTTATAGACAATCTAGTTTCATTATGTGTTTAGTGAAGTGACTATGCTTAGACCTATAGTAATTTACCAAACTTCATATTGTTAAGTCAAGAACCTAGTAGAAGAACATGAACAAAGGAGTATATGGGAGGTATCATAAGGTTATTAAGGTATATTTTTAAGTAATAGACTTTTATAAATAGTCATAGTCATTATTAATTTTGTATATAACCTAAAACCTCAAGATCAACCTTCTTAGATGGAAATAGTCTATGATAACCAACATAGTCAAGGACAAACCATTTGAAAGAAGAAAAGAAAGGAATATAGAAGACAATTAAATGTTTGGGTAAGATTTATAGGAGGAATAAAAAACCTAAAAACCTAATATATTAACTTTAAACTAAATAAAACCTTTTAAAATTAATTTAGAATCCTCTCAAGTGGTCACTGTGTGCTAACAACCCTGAACTAGCATTTTAATGAAAAATGAATGTAACTAACATTTCAACTAGTGGATCTTTGCTAAAACTTTTCATTGGATATATATTTATGAAATTTAAGAGATTATATATTTTTTTTAATATTACATACATTTTCATACCATTAGAGGTGACTACTTGTATAAAAGAATTAGATAAACTTAATAGGCCTAAATAGAGAGAAAAAGGTGCTTGGAAAGTGGTGTTAAGTAGAAAATTGGAAGATCAATTTTTTTTCACAGATATATTAAGATAGAATTTATTTATATAAGTAATTATTTTTATAATATGTGTCTATATAAGACTTTATATAGTGAAAATCCTTTAAAAAATCTACTAGACTATGTCTTAAGGTGAGTAGAGTTATGAAAGGCATGAGAAGATGCTTTGAAAGTTGTGTACATTGAATGAGGGGTTTTAAAGGCATGGAATGAGAGTGATTAAGGTGTCAAAAACCAATAAATTATCCACTAACCTCAAGAACCATTAAATTAATATTTCACCAATGATCTATTGATAAAGAATTGATTTTAGAAGCAAGACAAAGAGTGTGATTGTTGTTGGAGCAGAGGTAAAGTGTGTCTTTTTTATTCATATTTAGTTATAACTAGACAAGTGTTGTGCTACCCTCTACATAATTTTGGTATCAGATCTTTAAGATCATTATCTAGAAGATAAAGAAGGTTACAAGCCAAATTAAGGTACACATTTGATTATTGTTTCTAGTTTATGAATTTGATCAAGCTCATTGAAAGAATGATGAAATTTGTTTAGAAGATTGCTAAAGAGGAATGTAAGTGATTGAAAGGATTTGGTTAGGTAGTTTTAAATCTAATAGAGGCTTAATAAGAGATAAGGATCTAAAGAATCTCATTGACCCAAGGAGAGATCTTGGATGAGAGATGGAGCAAGGTGCAACAAACTTGCTTAAGATGGAGCAAGGTGCAATAGAATTTCTTAAGAGAGTAAAAATACCTAAAATAAAGGACCAACTGAGAGAAGAAGAGAGAGGTGAGATAATTTCAGATGAAAAGGTAAAAATATTGTTTTACAATTTTTCAAATCACTTGTTATGCATATAATACATGGAGGTTTAGACTACTTTGTTGAGAAAGTGATCATGTTGAGAGCATTGGCCATGGAGAGAGAATAAAATGATAAATTAAAAAGTACACAACAATAAGAGAAGGTTCATGAGGTTGAAAGACTTGAAAGAGAGAAGAGGAATCAAGTAGTAACATAATAAATGGTATAACTAAACATAGAGAGAACAAGTGTGCAATATCAAGATTATAATATCCAAGAGTACAAGTAGGAGGTTGTTTTCATTAACTTGTGTGTTCCATGTGTAGTTTAGTTTAGGAAAACACTAAGAATCTAAAGATGATTAGGTTGAAGATAAAAAATGTAATAAGTCATCCTCAAAGGAGAAATCATGAGATGGGTGAATCAAAGAGGAGCCAAAATAAGCAAGTATCAAAAAGGTTGATGTATCTCAAATAGGTCCTGAGATTTAGGCAGACATAAACTTGGAGAAGGATGTTGTAAAGAATGTCAAATTTAAATAATTTACAAATTTCTAGGAAATTAGTTTTTTCTTGCTCCTTGGTAATATGATGTAGAACATCAACACATTTTGTAAATATTGGTTACTTCAAGTTTCTAGAGTCTTTTATGAGTTCTAATAATATATAGGAATCCAAATTTGATGTTAGGTCTTGGTCAAATTTGAATTTGGAACCTTTAGGAATTTTCCTACCAAAATGGCCATTTCAAATATTAGAAATGTTTTGAATAATTTATACAATTTTAAGATGTTGTAAAAGGTCAAAGTGTTATTGCCTTGTGTCATTAGGGATCTTATAATTAATTAATGTTTTAAAAAGGTTTAGGTAGTTTAGAAAGTTTCTTCAACGTATAAAGAGAAGTTATAAAAGTTAGTTAAGTGAGTTACATGCCAATAAAATGACTTATTCATGTCTTTTTTTGAAGAAGTTAGATAAGGATAATTATAAGGGTTTTTGGATTTAAATTAAAAATGTAAAAAAAACCCCAAGCAATGAAAATAATCAAATTTTCTCTTATTTGAAGATAAGAAATGGTGGTGATTTTTGTACTTTATATATATGGGTGTTAAACTAATTGTGAAAATAAGTATTATGTTAGAAATTTTCAAATAAAGATAGTGGCTTTGTATTCTTATGTATGTAATGAGTTATATACATGATTTTCTAATGGAATTAAAGCATTGGTTCATCATGTTCAAAGCTTTTTTCTAAAGAATATAAACTATATAGGTACCCCTATTTCTATGTTGAACAAGGAAGAAAGTATCCTGGATATGAAAGGAAATTTATGTAGGATTATAAATATAACATTTGGATATGTATATTATATTTATATGTATTCAAACCTTGAGGTAGACCAAAAATACCTTATTGTCTATGTATAAAAGATCATATGAACTCTATATATGAAAAGAAGATTTTGAATGGAGATTATTGAACTATATGTGTAATGATTAAGTTGATATTGAAGGTCTTGAAGTATCCTTGAAATATATTCCACTATTATTTGATAGAATTTTTTGGAGGAAATTTAATGTAAACCCTTGTGATGCCTATGTGAGTAGATAGAAGCCTAAGCAAGCATATTATGCAAATCAAATCCTTGTAGAAGGTAGTTTGAGGAGTGTAGGTAGTGTATTGTCCATACAATTAAGATTATCAATGTGGAGACAATATGATTTCATTATGTATTTGGTGAAGTGACTATGCTCAAACCTGTAGCAATTTACCAAACTTCATACCATCAAGTCAAGAACCTAGTAGAAGAATGTGAATAAAGGAGTATACTAGATGTCTCGTAAGATGAGTAAGGTATATTTTATATGAATATACCTTACTAAATAGTAATAGTCACTAGTAAGTCATTATATAACCCAAGACCTCAAGATCAACCTTCTTAGATGGAAACAGTCTATGTTATCCAACATAGTTGAGGACAAACTATTTGACAGAAGAAAATAAAAGAATCTAGAAGACAATTAAATGTTTGGTAAAGAAATATAGGATAAATTCATACCCTAAAAACCTAATACAATAATTTTAAACCTAATGATACTTTTAAAATGAATTTGGAATCCTCTTGAGTGGTCATTGTGTGCTAACAACCCTGAACTAGGGTTTTAATGAAAAATGCATGTAACTAACATTTCAATTGGTGGATCTTTACCAAAATTTGTCATTGGATATATATTTATGTAGGTTAAGAGATTATAAAATTTATTTGGATATTACGTACATTTTCATACCATTAGAGGTGAATTCTTGTATAATAGACCTGGAGAGGCCTAATAAGCTTAAACAGAGAGCAAAAGGTGCTTGTAACGTGATCTTAGGTATAAAGTTAGAGGATCAAACTTTGTGGATAGATAGAGAAATATATAGGGTATTTATAAAAGTAATTATTTTTCTAATATGTGTCTATATAGGACTAGACATAGTGAAAAGCCTTTAAAAAGGCTACTAGACTAAGTTCTAAGTTGAGCAGAGTTATGAAAGGTATGAGAAGATGATTTGAAAGTCGTGTACATTTAATGAGGGGTTTTAAAGGGCTAGAATGAGCATGATTAAGGTATCAATAACCTAAATATTATCTAATAAAATAAATAACCATTAAATGCATATTTCATCAATGATCCATTACTAAAGAAGTGATTTTGGAAACAATACAAAGAGTGTGATTGTTGTTGGAGCAGAGGTAATGTGTATCTATTTTGTTCATATTTATTTCTAACTAGACAAGTTTTGTGTTACCCTCTGCATCACTATGATACATAAGTATTAGACCATCCCATTTACTATTTATATTTGCATATCAGATTATTTAAGGATATTAATCCTCTTGTGCCTCTCTTCTCATAACTCTAAGTATTCTACATGTTGTAAGTTAGACATATGACTTGATTGGTAATTTATATCATGGAGATTTGATGAAACCATGTTACCATTTTTTGGGTGTACTATAAATGCTTGAAATTTACAATAAATTAGTATATATTATTCAATAGTGATATCAAGACCAAATGTATCATGTAAGGTGGTTCACATAAAAATGTAGGGTTGAGAAAACTTATCAAAATGTTAGTGCAATTTTTTTTTCATATTTTAATAAAATGTTAGTCTAAATGAGTAGGTTAACTATGAGTAGGTTATTATTTATTGACTAGATATACATTTGTGTGTTTTATTTTTAAGTGAATTTATTTTGGGATAACCCATTTAACAAATGCTTACACCTTAAATTTTGATTTCTCTCATTATCCCTGGTAGGCCCTAATATAGAGGTATAAAAACCAAGTTGTAGGATTTTAGATCCCTACATAATACTTATTATTGATAATTTTGACCTCACAAATCAAATTTTCACCCCTATAACTTTAAATTTTGCTTTTTAGGACATGTAATTTTTCAAGAATGAAAAGGTATAATAGATACATTTTTCAGTAGTTTCATTAGGGTTCTCAAGTAATTTTAGTATTTTTAGTTCCAAAAAGGGATATTTTGAGGATATATATATATATATATATACTATTCAAGGTGAATTTTATCTTCAATCATATTTATCACATTATTTTTTCATGACAAAGTCAAATCAATGATTTGGAAGGATTTTTAGGTGTCAAAAAAATTGATCCATATCGACCTCCTTGGCATCTCTAAGAAGTCCATCAATTTTTGCTCAGTATACGTAGGAAAGAGAGACTCAGGTCCAAAGATAATGGGAAATGATAGGTGTCATAATGAACTTTAATTTAGTCTAATTTTTTTTATTTATCCACCCATATTTATAAACAATCACTAGGAGTATGTAATGAAATTACTTCAACAATAAAGTAGAATAGCAGAAATATATCCAAATGTGACTAAAATATATCAGAATATATGATAATAGACAAGCCAATTCAAGGGGGAACCTCCACAAGTTTTAATAAGAGTAGAATACATAATATGATGATAAATAATTACCCTACTACCTCATATATATAGTTTATCTAGGCCATGATTACTCCATAGGCTAACCTACTAACCAAATGAATACATAGAGAAATGTGATATAACATCAAAGAGGGATAAGTAAGCCATAAGTCATCTATTCCTATCCTAATATATGTGATAGGTTAGGGGCATATCATGCCCTTCCCCTTCAAACCAATGTTGTCCTCAACATTAAACAACTCTAGATGTTTTTGTAGAAAATCTTCACCTTCCCAAGTTGCATCTTCACTACTCAGGTTCTTCCACTTTATCATATATGCCCTAATCTCTCTAGTTTTCAACCTCTTAGTACATGTTTGGATGATCTTCTCTGGTTCCAAAATGACTCATCCTTCTTCATCTAGTTCTGTGAGCTCTATCTGGGCTGAAATTTTCTATCCAATGACCTTATTCAAATAGGAAACATGAAATACTGGGTGTATGTGAGATGAATGAGGTAACTCAAGCTTGTAAGCCACACTTCCAATTTTCTATATAACTTGATAAGGGCCATAATACTTAGGAGCAATTTTGTTTTCCTTTTTTTGTTACTTCAAGGACATCTTGTAAGCTTGCAAATGTACAAATACCCAGTTAACCATCTCAAAATTTTGCTCACTATAGTGTTGATTTGCTTGTTACTTCATCATGTTTTGTGCTACGGCCAAATTCTCTCTAAAACTAGCCAAAACTTCTTATTGATGTTGAATGTGCTCCTCCACATATCAAACCTTGGTTTTCACCTTTAATGAAGAAGTGATGAAAGGTGGATGGTAACCATATAGTGCTAAAAATGGAGACATTTTAGAAGAGATATGGAAAGATGTGTTATACCACCATTCTATAAGTGGTATCCATTTAACCCAATGTTCCTATTTATCTAATACAAAACAACAGAGATACCCCTTTAAACATTTGTTGACCACTTCTATTTCTCTGTCAGATTAGGGGTGGTAAGATGAGCTATGAGCTAGCTGAGTACCCAAATAAAAAAATAGTTCAGTCTAAAAATTACTAGTGAAAATAAGATCATGATCACTTACAATTATTTTTTGTGTTCCATTTAATTTTAAAACTACCTCCAAAAAAATTGTTGCTACTATACTTACTAAAAATGGGTGTGAGAGAGCACAAAATAGTCATATTTTTTAAGCCTGTCCACAATGACCAAGATAACATTCTTACCTTCAAAATAAGGTAACCCTGTTATGAAATCCTTGGAAACCTCCTTCCACCTTTGGCTAAGAATTGATAATGGTTGTAACAAACCTAGGGTCTTAACTGTCTCACCTTTGTTCTATTTGCATATCAAGCATTCTACTACAAAATTTTGTACATATCCCTTGAGTCCTTCCCAAAATAATTGTTTCTTAATTTTATGATAAGTTTTCAAGAACATTGAGTGTCCCCCAATTGGAGATTCATGTATCTCTACAAGAATCTTATGCTTAAGCTCTGAATCTTTGCACATGTATAACCTACCCTCATACCATAGGACATTACCTTTCCATTCAAATTTGTCAAAGGCTAAAGTACCTTACTAGAGATTATGAATCAAAACTTGTGTATCCTTTTCTTACTCCCATTCTAACCTAGCTTCATCCACCAAATTTGCTTGCAACAAGGACATTGCACAAAGTAATGATTTTATGGATGTATCCCATCTGGATAGTGCATTTTCTACTACATTATATTTACCCTTATTGTATATGATTTCAAAATCATAACCTGACATTTTGGTTACCCACTTTTGTGGTTCCTCAGATGATAATCTTTGCTCCAAAAGCTATTTGAGACTATCATGATCCATTTTCACCTTAATGTGTCTATCCATTGGATAGGGCCTCCATTGTTTAAATGCATGAAGAATAGCCATCATTTTTTTCTCATAGACAAGATTTTGTAGATTATTAACTTTGAATTTATGACTCTCAAATGCAATGGGTCCTCCTTCCTACATTAGTACTACTCCCAACCCAGATCTAGAATCATCACATTCAATAGTGAATGTCTTTGACAACTCTAGAGTTTCCAAAACTAGAGTGGTGCACATATCTACTTTTAGTTTCTCAAATGCTTTGGTGGTGGCATCATTCCAATGGAAGGCATCGTTTTTTAGCAATGTAGTGAGTGGAACCGCTATGCTACCATAACCTTTCATAAATCTTTGATAGTAACTTGTTAGTCTTAAGAACCCTCAGAGGTTTTTGAGAGTTTTTGGCATGGGCCATTCCATCATATATTTAATCTTTTGGGGATCAACTTTGACACCTTCATGGGAAATAATGTGACCTAGGTACTCTATCTCCTATACTCCAAAAGCACATTTGGATGGCTTCAAATAAAGCTGATGCTTATCAGAAACTATCAACACCTATTTCACATGTTGCAGATGTGCTTCCCATGTCTGACTATAAATCAATATGTCATCAAAGAAAACTAGCAACAACTTCATTAAAAAATATTAAAAATAGTGTTCATCAAGCTTTGAAAAGTAGATGGTGCATTTTTAAGACAAAAGGGCATTACCAAAAACTCATAATGGCTCTCATGCATTTTAAAAGTAGTTTTATGAACATATTCATCCTTGATTATAATTTGATGGTACCCTGAGAAAATATCCAATTTTGTGAAATAATTATCACCTTGCAACTCATCAAGTAAATCATAAATTAATGGAATAGGAAACTTATCTTTGATGGTGTACTTGTTGAGTTCCCTATAATCTAGGCACATCCTCCATGTGTCATCCTTCTTCTACACCATGACCATTAGTGATGAATATGTACTTTGGCTATGCTTGATGATCCTTGCCTCCAACATCTCATGGACCATCTTTTTGATTTCACTCTTATGTGCATATGGATATCTATATGGTTTGATATTTGGTTGTTGACTCCCTAGAAGTAGTTAAATGGCATGATCATGTTCCCTTTTTGTTGATAGTGCTTTTGACATGGCCCCAAAAATAGATGGGTGGTCATCAAGAATCATCTATAGATCAGGATGTGTAGATGCCTATGTGGGTTGAACTTTTATGGAACATAATTGTGTAATAATTACCTCTGCCACATTTTTTAGCATCTTGGTCATCTGATGTGAACTAATCAATTATGGATATTTTTCCTATAATCCATGTAGTTCGATTTTCCTACCTTCAAAATTAAAGTGCATGAATAGTTCTTAGAAGTTCATCTCAATGGTAGCCAAGGTTGTGAGCCATTGGACTCCCAGAACAATGTCTATGCTAGCCATGGGAATAATAAACATATGAGATTTGAGATTGTACTAAACCATAACAAGCTTAATACTATGTAATTTTCTTGAATAATTAATTACACCACCATCTACAATCATGACCTAAAATTCTAGTGTTGGGTAGATGAAATAGTTCGATCTAGTGGCCAACTTATGGTTGATGAAGTTATGTGTGCTCCCTGAATCAATCAACACTGTCACCTTCTATTTCTTGAGGAAACCCACCACCTTAAGAGTTTGTGGAGTGCTAATACCTACAAGTTCATGACAAGATATTATAGGTTGGGAATCCTTAGGTACCTCCTCTATCTTTTCCTCATCATCATTGGAGGCATCATCATTTTTTTTCATCTTCGTTGGATCCCTCAATCTAGAATAACTTCTTCTTACCACAACTATGTCCTTTGCTCCACTTATTGTCACAACTAAAACATAATCCTTTTACATGCTTCTCTTCAATTTGTTGAGGGGTTATTCTGGTAGGTGGAGGAAATGTTGGTGTCTATATGCTATGACTTTGAAGTGAGTGAATGGTTGTTTCTGATTGGATATGAATGTTTGCTTAGCTCTACATGCCATGATAATATAATTAGAAATATTAAGTGGATTAAACATGCATACCTCATGTTGAATGTGGTCCTTGTGTCCACCCAAATATAGGCCATTCAAGTTCTCCTCAAAAATTGTATCCACACGTAAGAATATGTTCTAAAAAAGATAAATATAATCCTTGATGGAGCCAATCTATTACAATTTTGCTAGTTGTCTGAAATAATTATCTGTCACACTATTGCCATAGTGTAATTGTAGATCCTCTATAAAAACTGACCTGGTGATACTGAGAGTCATCTTTATTATTTTTAACACAAAACCATCGATACCAAATAAATTATTTAGGATCAAGATACAAGGATGTCATGGTAAACTTTTGTCCACCTAAGATCTGATGTAGATCAAAAAAATTCTTCATTTGGTTGATCTAATTGAGTGGATCTTTTCCATTAAATTTGTGCATATCCACCTTTGGTAATAGGTTCCTCTATGGGAATGTAGTTGGATTTGAAGTAGATTGGTTGGGAGAACCACCCTGTTGGGGTTGTGCAATAGTGATAACTAGATGATCGAACTAATTATTTTTCAAATCCATCATGATATTTACCAAATTATCTTGTATGGATTTCATATTAGATTGTATGCCTTACACCTTACTTTAAATGCCTTACACACTATAGTCAATATGGCTCACTTTATGATCCATGTCAGAGAACCCTAACACAAAGGATCTAGTATAACCCCCTTCTGACTCCATCTATTCCTTTATAGGAGTTTTACCTAGAGTTTTATCATCCTTTCCTCAACCCTAAGTTTGTGGACCTGCCATAAAAGGGCTTTACGATGTCGACCCTAATTAACACTTTTGACCCATATTTGACCAAGCAATATTGGACTTATTTCTACCTCAAATCAAAACATATAAATAACATACCCTATCAAAAAAAATTTAAGCTTTCCAAAAATGTAAATAACTTAGAAAACTTCTTTGAATTGTGCACTATAGAGCAAATTTATGAAAGACCCTAAAATGGTGATAACTTTTGTAAAAAAGATCAAAATGAGCTTAAATTTTAATGTAATATTAATTTATTTATTTATAATATCCATTTAAAAAATTAAAAATAAATTCACAACCATTTTTTAGATATATCCAAATTTAAAAAATTATGGTTTCGCCCACAAGATTACCCAAATCACAGCTCTGATACCACTTACAATGAAATTACTTCAAAAATAAATTAGAATAGAAGAAATATATCCAAATATGACTAAAATATATCAAAAAATATGATAATAGATAATCCACTTTGAGGGGGAAACCTCCACAAGTTTTAATAAGAGTAGAATTCACAATATGATGATAAACAATTACCCTACTACCTCCTATATATAGTCCATCTAGGCCATGGTTACTCCATAGGCTGACCTAATAACCAAATGAATGCATATATAAATGATATATAGCATGAAACATGGATAATTAATACATAATTTAGTTATTCCTATCCTAATACATGTGATAGGCTAGGGGCGTAGCAGAGTGTAAGGGGGTCACTATGATCTAATCATTCATATAGGGTCCAAGTTTGTCTATGTTTCTTCACTTTAGAGATAAATGGATAAAAATGGTTTTATGGTGATGATTTTAGGGATAAATAAGACATTTTTAATTTTTTAATAATCAAATAACTTTCATTGATCAGGAATATTTTGATAGGAAAATGATTGCCTATCTTGTTCATCAAGGATGGTAGCTTTCAAGCATGTTTCATATATATATTGAAGGTATTCATTTTAAAGAGTTTTCAATATCATTTTTTAGGTACATTAAATCTCCTTCACATAATAATTTTTTTTATTTACCTTCATCTTGAATGGAGTATTCCTTGACGTAGTTTGATTGAGATAGGTTCTTCTACAAGGTACAATGGTAGGTCTAATGATATTCTCAGTGTATGAGAGTATATTAGTGAAATTATCATGTTTTTTAAATGATTATAGAATATATGTAAAAATATTATCTTACCTTGTTAGATAATCCATATAATTTATTATTATTATGCTCTCTCAAAGTTTAAAATCTCTCTTGTAGGTCTAATGGGCAAGCTAGAAGGACATCATGGCAAGTGTCAAGAGATATGAAGTGTCATGAGGGTAAATGAATGTTTTTTGAGGTCATTATGTTGTTCTAGAATGATTATAATAGTATTAAATATTACCAATGGGATTATGATAAAAAATGATCTCTTTGGAGTGTCTAACGCCTAAACAACACTGAATGATTGTATATGATTGTGTTATCAATCTTAGAGACCTCCAAAGAATTTGGTGCCTTTGTAAATGTAGTTATGAGGTGTTAATATGAATTTTAAAGTGATATTGGTCCCTTAAATTAATGAGGATTCTCATAATGATAAAAAGGTATAAAAAAACCATTCAAGAAAACCTCCTTAAAGAACTACTTAGTAGAATTTAAAGTATTTTAGAATTTTAAAGATAAAATCATGTATTGAGTTCCATGATTACCAAGCTCTTTGAATGCTTATTAAAGTGGATGAAAGATAAGTTGTAATCATTTATTAGTCTTGGAATAATGTTTTTCATGTTGGTTACCATGTCACATACTCCTTATCAGTTTGTACAGTGAATCAAAACACCACCTACAATAATTAGTCTTGAAGTAGGCTTACTTCAAGAAGCATTATGTTGAAAAATAAAAGTAGGTGGATTTCAAGTTTAGGAGATCAAGTTATATCAATTATAAATGGATATTATATCATATTTATATAAATAATATAGGTAAGGTTGTTTCAAATGCAATCTATAATCCAATAAGTATTGAACACTAACCTAGAACCATATATCTTAGCATGGTCAGACTTTTATGCAACATAATTTTTTTGAAAATGGCAAGATGATGGATGGAATGAAGAGGTTACATGAGATGTATATGAGAGATTGGTATAAATTGAAATTGAAACCAAAAGGTGGTTAGTAAATTGTGAGGCCTAAAAGGGCAAAATGGTCATCTACATCCAAGTACAATAGTCATCTATAAGCTACATGACCTTATAAGCATAAAGAGCCTTTATATACAAGATGAACTAGTGAGGGTCAATAAATTGTATGATGGATGAATTTTAACATAGTAATGACCTGATGTTAGGGATCAAAAGGATATAAAGCATACCAAAATAAGTTTCATGACACTCCAATCCATACAACTGAGCAAAATGTTGATCTACAACATTCATCCACTCTCATATGCTACTTTAAGAAAATATTATTATAAGGTGATTAAGATATATGTTTATAATCAATATTTAAATATGAGATCAAATACCATGTCATATTGTCATCATGGAGATAGTATAATTGTTTTTATACACTTACAGTCTATACAAACTCTAAAGTTGACATGTACAACTAAGCTTAAAGGAGCCTAATAGAGCTTTAAGGATAATAGGTGAAAGAACACAATGATGAAATTTTGAATATACATTCAATGAATAATATATTATGGATTTGTGTATAAGGTAAAATATACATTCAAATTATGATGATATCTCAATAGAAATCTATAATCAAGCTTTGAAAGAAACCTAAATCCAATGCATATACACTCAAGCCCAATACATGGGAGGTTATTTGTGAGAGAAGGTTATAGGTCTTTGCATTGACTTCACAAGATAAAAATAGGTTATAAAATCATGTGATATGCCTACAGTCATCTAATTCCTCATGTAAACCAAAGAATAGAAAATTATACACCTACAGTCAATGCCATTTATACGTAGTCCTTGCATTGCATGAGAACATGGACAAAGGTTAGATGGAAAGATGAGATGGATAGATGAGGTTGAAGATATTTGAGATTCATTATGAATGGAATAATTTTCCATTGAAATATTCTCTATAATTTTATAAACTTAGTCTACACACCCAGTCCATTAACACAGTCTGCTAACACAAAGACTAATAACCTTACAAGCCCATTCACAAGTTTAAGTGTGATATAGTGTCTTTATCACTTGATATGGATAGTATAATAGTGAATAGGTATGTATTTTGTTTCCATTAATGCCTTCATAAATTTTTATATAGTGGATAAGGAGAGAAAACTTAGTTATAAGCCTCTGGGGTTAATAATCCAACTTGCACCAAAACCCTCAATAGGGAGATCATGATTTTAGACCTATTTAATAGGTCATTATGGTGAAGTATCATGAAAAATAATTTCATGAACCGTGTTACACATTTTAAAAATCTTTTTTTCTATGGAAGTGAGTTATGAGGTCTTAAGACCCAAATAAACATCCTCAACCTTTTCCACACATAGTCATTAGCCTGAGAGGTAGTTTTGGAAGGGTTAAAATGTGTTTTAAGAGATATATGATGAATTTAGGTTTATTTAGGTGATATTACTAAAATTTATTACATTTTTTTGGTCCTTAGGCTTGACATCTTCATGAACAATCAGTTAGAACACAAAGAATATAGGTTTTGCTTAAGAAAGAACTCATATAGGTCATAAGTTTGTTAAAAAATTTCATGACAATATGCATGAGAAACTAATACCATATTATATTTTATAGGGGTCCCCTTTCCACAAATTATTTTCATTAGTTTTTGGAAAGGACCCTTGTCTTTTATGAACCATCATTAAAAACTTAAACCCTCTTAAAACCCTTCAATTGACCTAATTGGAAAGATTTGAATCTTAATGCCCTCAAATGAAATATTTTGAATTCAAAATTATCCATATCATTTTCTCAACTCTCTTGAGCTCCATTTCTAGATATTTGTTCATAGGTTTAGGTACAACAAGGAAAAAGGTGTAGTTTTTAGCTTATTTGTGAGCGTATGGTTAGTGGAGTGATATAAAAACCATTTAAATATATTTTTTGGGAATTATTATAGGTTTAATGATCATTCAAAATGTTATATAGGTCTTAAAATAGTTACAAATTCTTTCAAGTTGGCTACTAGGCCCAATGATGTGAAGAACATAGTTTTACAAGCCCAAAAACCATGGTGAAGGCTTGAGAGTGCCATGAAGGACTTAAGTACTATGTATTTAGTTGCAAAATGTTACTAAAGGTCTTATAAAGTTAAACTAAATCATCATAACCTAAAACTTTCTTGAAAACCTCTCAAACAACATCTTAAGCATGCAAAGGCATTTGGGCTTATAAATGACCATTTAATGGTTTGGAAATCTACATGATATTATATAACATTAAATTTATCATGGAGGATGTTATTAGGATATTTAAATTTAATCAAACATTTTTTTAAAGTTTAACATGTGTGGGTAGTCATTTGGGCCAAATTTCTCTTTTTAGGCTTAAGATGCCTAATTAGGCCTAATTGGAGAGAAAAATGATAGAAAATGAGTACTTCCACTTGGAGTTGGATAATTAAATATTCTATGGAGTTGTAATGGGATGTATGGTACTCAAATTTTACCCACATTTTTTATTTTATTTTTACATTATCCTATGTAATGAGCTTTATGATTTTTTAGGGCTACAAGGAATGGGTCATTTAGTAAGAAAAGGGAGTAAAGTGTCATATTTTAGAGGGTATGATTGTTTAAAATTATTATTTTTAGGTATGAATTCATTTTTATAATCCTTTAATTTTTTGGTTTTATTGGTTCAATGCAAAACCCATTCTTCTCTCTCCTGCACCTCTTTGTGTATGTGAAGGATTTAAGTGTTCAAAAAACCAAATTGATGAATAGAAACATTTACAAAGGTTTTATTGAGGTTTATAATTGTATCCTAAACATATTAAAGTATGGATATTTCAATTTTTAATAAGGTTTCAAAGGATTAAAGGGTCTCAAGGAATCTTAATAAGACCCTCCTTTCCAATGACTAGTCGAGGAGGATAAAGTCAAAGTAATTTAAGAAGTCTTCTAATGGTACAAGAAAGACGATAAGACCTCATAAATAATGTTATAAGGTTTAAATTAATATATTAATTAATATTTTACTAAGTCTTTAAGGCCTATTATCAAGGAGGTGACTTCTTCACCAAGAATGTAGGGTATACAAGCAAAGATATAGGTACTTCAGTTGGTTAAACATCAAAAATCAATGCGCAAAGAATCCTTAACCATTAAAAACAAGTATCACTCAATATAAATGCCAATTTTGAGAATCAATAAAAGATAATAATAAATAAGTGAATTATTAGAGCTTGAAAATGAACTAGTGAATGCTTCATCGCCTAGTTTTTAGTCTTTACTTTCTCTCTCTCTCTCTCTCTCTCTCTCTCTCTCTCTCTCTCTCTCTCTCTCTCTCTCTCTCTCTCTCTCTCTCTCTCTCTCTCTCTCTCTCTCTCTCTCTCTCTCTCTCTCTCTCTCTCTCTCTCTCTTCTTTCTCAATTATATATATGTAAGCCTATGTTTGGAATTTGACAAGATCCTTAACCTGAGTTATGGAAATTCCATGCACATAAAAAAAATTATACTTGTCTCATTTAAATGAATAAGACTGAAGTGAGGCTTCCTCAAATATTATGACTACTATATGTTCATAGTTAGTTGATGAATGACAGTGATAGTGCATACTTAATTTAATTTTTTCCTCTCCTCTTTACCTATTTGTAGGTGTTAATTCATCCTTACAAGTTGTATAATGTGCTTTAATCATCTTTTATGTATGGTAAGTGTAATCTTTCATTAGTGGCTTTGAGAGACCTATTAAACAAGCTACCTTAGATCATGCATCAAGCTAAGCCTCTATATTAAATGTTAATGTTTAGAAGTTTTATTTAAGAATTAAAATCAAGTACATATCTATATTCATAATTTTTAGTGCATATTAGATAATTAGAGGACACATTTTGGTGTATCACCTCAGATAGATAGGTTTCCTTTTAGTTTATCTTCTTCTCTTTTCCCTTACAAGATTATAGTGTAGAGTAGATATCTTAAATGATACATTGAGGGGAACTAGCCCTTAGAATATAGAGATTAAATCCATTTATTATGCCACCCATTTACTAGGATTATCTCCATGTTTTAGATTAAGGTAAAAACAGGTTTTGAAGGGGCCCCGAAACCCTATTACAGAAACAAGAAAGATAAAGCATTAACAAGCACCAGGAAGAACATTCCTGAAACCTACTAAAAAGTAGCAACAGCCAAAGGTTATTTAGGAATAACCTCTATAAACATAGTACATTTAGCCCCCTAATTTCTAAATAATGATTAATAACTATTTTTTAGGGGTAAAATCCAGAATTGTTGCCTGCCTTCCATCAGCTATATTCTGCTTGCTTTCTAGCTCTCTAATTTTCCTTATGGGTCTTCTTCCAGGTTTATCCAAATAGCCAACATCTGGTTTGACTTTTGAATTCTGCTCATCTCTTTTTCTAGGATAATCTCCATGTTACTTCAGGGTTTGAAGGCTTGAAAATACCTACATAAGGGTACAAGTCAAGTATTTAATAGTTTTTGACATGCTTGGTAGGAAACAAGTCCAAATTATTTGAAGGATTGGTGGTATGGTTATTCTAAAAGTAAGTGTTTGGAGGAATTCAAAACATCAATGACATATTCAAGTTCTATCATTTGGTTCTAACAACTCAGGCACTGGTTCAAGTAAGTTATGTTTTGATTTCACTATTTTCATGATGTTTGATCATTATATAGGAAAAAATAATATGCCATACTTGTGTATCATAGCTATGATCAATAATACCATCATTGGAATGATCCATATGAGCTTAATTAGTCTTGTCTAGAGTATTATGGTTTATATCAGTCTTATGATGAACCTTATCAACACTACATTGAGCCTTATCAGCCTTATGATGAACCTTATTAGTAGTAATATCTTGATTCATATCAGATCCAATATGACCCTAATTATATTCCTCAACATCCTTATCAATACTTGAAATAGTAATACTTTTCTCATATTAATCCATTTATAACTCAGAATCATATTTCCCCTACCATGTTCTTGTTAGCATTCAATCAAAATATGATAAAGTTAGAAGGGGTGATGAATGTTTCCGGTAGAGAATTATATGTGATTCCTTTTCATATCATAAATAAGATAAGTAATATATTTCAAAAATTGACAAGTAAGAGGACATCAATTAGAGACTAAAATTAGTATGTTATGACTTAAGAGTTGTGTGAAATTAGAACCATGATCCAATGGTGGGTAGATAGGTTATTAAGATGGGAGAATCAAGAGATCCAACCCAAACAACCTTAACCATCTCTTCCTACTCCTAGTAAAAAATTTTGTATTCCAAGTTTCCTTCTAACTACACCTACCCTTCCTCAAGAAAACAAGCTCACTTCATCTTGGAGGCTTTATTGGGATATGATTCTTGGTTATGTTATTCCAAGTATTGTGGATGAATATATTTCCATAAGTTTACAATAACACTCTTGTTTACCATATCATCCCTCTTCAGCTCTTGGTACTCATGAAGTCCTTAACCATTCTCAAATAGAGCCTCCAAAAGAGCCAATTCCACCTCCAAGTGAATGTAATAGTTTCAAAGTTCTACCTTGGAACCAAGTAGTTAAGACATGGGAGAAACAAGAGGAAAAGAGTCAAGATTCAGAGTTTGAACCCAAAGAAGACCTTGTGACTATTCAATCCCCATTCCCCCTTCTTCAATAACCTAAGGTTATTCCATATGGAGGATAATTTAAGAAGGCTCTCAATATAAGAAAGAGATCCTAGTTGAGAAGCCTAGAAATAAGGTTACAACTGAGATGGAACATAAAGAAGACTATAAGAAGATTGAAATGGTTATTAAGAAGGATGAGGCACTCACATGACAACTCAATGTACTCTGTCTATAAAACTTCCTATAAGAATTTATCACCCTCAATACCTTAGATTAAAAAAGTACTCCCTTGATTCCCAAACAAACTCATGAGCTTATTCATTTCCCTTCCACCATTTCACTTCTTGAAGAGGAACCTATTAAATCAAGGATAGATGAATAATTTATAGTTTCAAGTGATTTTAAATGAGAGCATGGTTAAGATGATGAAATTTTGCTTGATGAATAAATATTTATTGGTACTCCCCATGGTGAGAGCAAAAAAACTTTTAATTTCCAACTAGATGAAAAATTTATAGTATAAGATAAAAAAGAGATGTTGACTTGTTTGAAGAGATTCCTTTTGGTGTGATTGAGAATGAATAAGGGAAGGTAAATCCCTATTTTGATCTCCCTTGTATCAATCAAGAACATAGTAAATACTTTTTTGAAGTTTTAAAATCAGGATACTCATTTTTTCCAAGTGATTATGAGTTTTGTAAATCAATAGGAGGTAATTTTGGAGAGTTAATCAACTAGATTGAGATAGTTAGTATTGAAAATCAGCCTTTTTAATAAGCACTCTAACTAGATGATGATTTGTTTGAGATACTCAACATGGGTTATCATCTTCTCACCTCATTTACAGATTTTGGAGTACTCTTAAAAGACCATGTAGATCACTTTTGGCAATAATTTCTCAAGGGATACAAAATTATTTATTTTAGAGACAATGATGGACAATCTAAGAGCCTTCAAGATAATGCCAAGGTTTAGGTATGTTACTTCAATCAATCATATAAATTTCATGATGTATTAGGCCTTAGAAACTAATATCTAGTCATCTTGGAGACTATTTCGAAATAAAAACAATAGTAGAAGGTAGAGGATGAAGTCCAAGACTAGTATGTATTCATTTTATATTTATTTGTTAATGTAGACCTTTTACCAGATATGTCAAATGTGTTGTTAGTTAGAAATAAGTTTATCTAAGTAATAAGTTAATCAAATATGATTTCATACACCATTACACACCTCATCAAGTAGGTGACCAAAAAACTTTCCTTTTGATCTTGGAGGAGGATTCTTTGCAAGTTAGTTGTAGTTAGTTTAGCTTTCCTCAAAGCATTTTCCTAGAACATTAGTTATTTTATGTTTTATTTTTAATAAATGTTTTGTTTGCACATTTGTTTTATTAGTTATTTTTCCTTGGTTGTATTTTATTTTATTATTTTTGAAGAACAAGCAGTTGTCTTATCTTCAGTCATATCTTGTGGTCTTTGGTTAAGGTCTAATCATGATTATTTCAGAATGTAAGAATGATCTCATGAGTTGAAATTGATGTCAATGGTCTAGTTCTCAAGAATAACAGGCATGCTTCTTAGTTGAGTCATAAAACTATTTATAATTTTGACCTCACTAGTCAAATTTTCACCCCTATAAATTTAAACTTTGTTTATTAGGACATGGTGTATTTTTTTAGGCATGAAAAGGTATAATGGATACATTTTCATCAAGCTTCTCAAGTGATTTTGGTAGTTTTTATTCCAAAAGTCCTATTTTGAGAAGTTTTTAATAGTTATTCAAGGTGAAATTAATCATCAGGCATCTTTAGGACCTTATTTATTCATTAAAAATTTAAATCCATGATTTGGAAGGATTTTTTGGTGTCATAATAAATAAAACTGACTTATCTCCCATATCAGCCTCCTTGGTAGCTCTAGGAAGGCCATCTATTTTTGATGAATACAAGAAGGAGAGGGATTAAAGTACAAATATATTGGGAAAAGATAAGGAACCTAATGACCTTGAATTTATTTTTATTGGTTTTCATATTCATTCTCCCATATTTATAAAAAATCACTAAGAGTGTAAGGGGGGCTATGACCTAGTCATCTAGATAGGGTCCAAGTTTGTCTCTATTTATTCAATTCATAGATATATAAAGAAAAATGGTTTTAGGGAGATTATTTTAGGGTTAAATATTACCTTTTTCATGTTTTAATAATTAGATAGTTTTCCTTGATAAGGATAATTTTGATAGGAATCTGGTTGCCTATCTTGTTTATCAAGAATGGTAGTTTTCAAGCATATTTTATATATCAGTTCAAGGTATTCATTTTCAATATTTTGCAAGATCATGTTGTATGTAACATACATATAATTCATAAAATCAAAAAATTTAGGTACATTCATCTTGAAATGAGTCTTCTTTAAGGTAGGTTAAGTGAGATAGGTCCTTCCACAAGGTACAGTTGTAGGTCTAATGAGATTCTCAGTGTATGAGAATACCTTAGTGAGATTATCATTATTTTTCAAGTATTATAAAATATAATTAAATATATATTTACCTTGGAAGATCATCCATATAAGGTCTTAGGAATATGTTCTCTTAAATTTCAAAATATCTCTTGTAGGCCTAATAAGTAGCCTTCAAGGGCATCATGATAGGTTGTAGGAGATATGAAGTGTCATCAGGGTAAATAAATGTGTTTTGAGTTAATTATGTTGTTTGAGAATACTCATAATAGTCTTCAATATGACCATTTACACTATGATAACAAATTATCTCTTTGGAATGTCTAATGCCTAAATAATACTAAAGGACTATATATGATTGTGTTACTAATATTAATGACATTCAAGGGACTTGGTGCCTTTGTAAATGTGATTATTAGGTGTTAATATTAATGTTAAAGGTGATTTAGGTCCCTTAAATGAATTAATATGCTCACAATTATACCAATGTACATCAAAACAATTTAAGAAAACCTCTTTAAAGCACTACTTAGTAGAATTTAAAGTATTTTTGCATTTTTTAAGGTAAAATCATATGTTGAGTTCCATGTTGACCAATTTCTTTGAATGATTATTAAATTGGATTAAAGATAAGTTGGAGTCATTGATTATTCTTGGCATCATGTTTTTCATGTTGAGTACCATGTCACATACTCCTTTGGAGTCCATAGAGTGTGTCAAAATACCACCTACAATAGTTAATCTTGCAGTAGTTTTACTTCAAGAAGCATTATGTTAAAACATCAAGGTCAGTGTATTTCAAGTTTAAAATATCAAATGATATCAATGATCAATGGATATTATAGAATAATGGGAGCAATAAGGTAGGTGTGGTTTCCAATCCAATTTATGATCCACTAAGTAGTGAATATTAACCTATAGCCATATATCTTAGGGTAGTCAAAATTCTATGTAACATGAACTTTTGAAAAGGAAAAGATGATGGATGAAAGAAGAGGTTACATGATATGGATATGAGAGAGTGATATGAATTAACATTAAGACCAAAATGAGGTTAGCAAAGTGTGAGGTCTAAAATGGAAAAATGGTCATCTATAACCAATTACATTAGTCATCTACAATCCACATGATCTTCTAAGCATAAAAAGCCTTTCTATACAAGATGAACTAGTGAGGATCAAGAACTTGTATAATGGATGAAGTTGAGCATATTAATGACTTGGTGTCATGGACCAAAAGGATATAAAGCACACCAAAGTAAGTTTCATGACACTTTTAATCCTATAGTTTGTACAACTGAGTAAAATGTTGATCTACAATAGTCATCCACTCTACTAGGATACTTCACGAAAATGTTATGATATGGTAACTAAGACATATGTTTGGCATTGCTAATTCTAAATGAGATTGTATATCATGTCATATTTGCATGATGGAGATAAAAAGAGTGGGTTTTTGCACTTATAATCCTTAAAAACTCTAAAGTTGAAACCTACTTTCAAACTTAAAGGAGCCTCACTAAGATTTAAGGACAATAGGTGAAAGAGTATAATGATGAAATGTTGAACCTAAGTTTAATGCATAATAGCTTGCGGAGTTGTGTACAAGGTCAAAGAGCCTTTCAAATCATGAATATATCTCAATATAAATCTATATTCAATAATTAAAATAAACCTAAATCCAATGCATACACAATCAAGCATAGTACATGGGAAGTTATGTGTGAGATAAGTGTTATCAGCCCAAGTTGCACCTTGCTGATTAGATTGTCTAGTTCTCATTTAAACTTAGACTAACAATAGATTGGTCTATATGTTATGGATTAACTATAACTAGACAAAACCTCTAGATTATGAGGCTATCTCATCTGATGTATCATATTTGAATTCTTTTCCTAAACCTATTTTTATTTGGGGGTGAAAAGAATTAGAAAGATAACTTAAATGGAAAACCTATACTAGTGATGGTTATGCACCTAAATGATTCATCCACTCAATATTATACTCCTAGCAACACTTATGAACCATAAATAACTAAAGAATTATATATAAAACTCTTAGGCAACAATGTTTCATATCAATGTCTTTATGGATCATTATGACTTTGAGGTGAAGGGAGAGAGGCCTATCTTGAGAAACTTTCTACTAGATTACACTCCAAACATGATCATTAAACTTTGAAACTTCACACAACCTAAATAATAAAATTAATTAGCATATATCTGTGACAAGGACATGCTAAAGTAAATTTTTTACCACTTATACACATCTGAACAAGCATAAACAAACTATATGCCAATAATAGAGTAGATGTAATAGTTTATTCATTAGTTCAAAAGGTTTATAATGTACAAAACTTGGTAGAGTTTCCTCATACCCAAGTCAGGGATCCAAAATAAGGCCTAAAATCATATATATATATATATATATATATATATATATAATTAGGAGATAAGAATAAGAGAGAATGGCATAGAGGAGAGAAGAATAGGTCATCCATGACCATCACTAACTCATACATCACATCAGTTATAACTAGTTACAATCAGTTCTCCAAAAAATTCTCCATGTTTGATGCTCTTGCATGATTCATTATGAATTTATATGTTTTATTTCACTAATAAAACCTTATCTTCAAGAATGTTATGCCTTTGTTTTGTCAATTAACTCATGTACTGTTAGTTACTTAAGGATCATTTATGTATGGATTGATAGTTAAAGACTAGTTATGCATGGATTGATTACTTAAGGACTAGTTATTCATGGATTGTTTATTATATATTAATTATTAGTTATGTGGCATGATTAATCCACATTAACTCTCAAAATAATCTTTTATTCCATTATTTGGTTTCCCTTGTTGACCAAGTAGGTCTACTATGCTAAATAAGCCTCGTAGCCTATTTGATAGTGATTGGATGCCATAAAAAACCAACATAAAACCTTGAAAACCTATGAAAAATTGAGTATAAAGTATAAATAAACATCATACATAATTCCATAATCCTTATTAAGTAATAAACATAAGCAAACTTGCCATACTAGGTGACTAAGTCACCTTGTCTTTCACTTCTATAGATTGGTTGATTAGAAGAGACCTATAGAGGCATTTTCAGCCAAATCCTTAGATATCCCATGATTTTAAAAGGTGAAACAAATTCAAAAACCAACATATCCAATGATTGTAATCTTTTTAAACTACCTTGTACCTCTCTTTCTTATATTTTTCCACAAATACAATTATTTTCTAATAGGGTTGTATAGTTTTGTATAACATGGTACCATGGTCAGGACTCTCTCTGAGTGTAGTTTATGATTCAAGTGTTTCTAGGGTGATTAATGGATGTTTGGGTGCAAAAATATTCACTTTTATCAAAACTAGTTTGTAGTAGGGTCTAGGGAGGGTTTTGGAGGTCCATCATCTTAATGATGTTTTATAAAGTACATACCTCCAAACCATAACTTATTACCATGGATCTTTAGTCTATAGACCCCTTAAAATTTATTGAGAATATTGGATTCCCATGAAAGAGGTGTGTCAATATATGTATGTAGGGAAGTTGACCATGAGATCTCTACATGTATTTTGGACTTGCTTATAGTCTTAGCAATGGTTCATAGTCCTCAATTAGTGAAAGATATAAACATATAAATAGGCAAATTGAGCTGACTATATACATTATATGGTTTGAATTAAACTTCAAGGACAAAATTAACCTTTAATCTATTCTCATCTTCTTAAAACATCTCATTTAGGACTTGAACCTTCCCCTTACACCTTCTCATCAAGTCATCTCTCTTATTAGTATATATAGGTGTCTTAAGGTGGTATAGGCCTTCTAGGCCTAAAATAGGTTTTTGGGCCTAATTTGTCTAATACTTAATTTTGAGTTCCAAGTGACCTATAAGATTATATGGGGGTTAAAACAAACCATAATACATTATTTTCCCTTTTTTAATCCCCTATGACTTCTTTTGGTTTCTCAAACTCCACATTGTCTCCATGTCTTATAATTGTGCTTGTAGGTATTACTATTTAGAATATGTGTGTGGAAAGACAAGGGTCTACATGGTTATACCTCCAAATATAGATTTTATGTATTTTAAAACTTTTAAAAAATTCTCTCAAGGTGATAAAATTATTTGGTCTACCCTAGGATCACCTTATGATATATATACCTTGATTCCTCTACCATAGGGTTTCAAGTAATCATACCTAGTATAGCCCTTAATGAATAATTTTTGTGATTTTAAACCTATAATATAGGATATAATATATTTAAAACATTATTATATCTCTATCATTAACCTATCAATTATCTCAATATTTTCAAAAGCTACAAAGTATGCATCATCTCTAATCGTGTATGAAGAGGTTGTCTTAGATCTTCTTTTCCTAGATAGCCCTCAAGGGCATGTTACTTGAAACCATGAATGTCAAATAATTTTTTGAGTATATGAGGACTTACCACTACCCTTTCCGATCTAAAAACCTTTTCCTAAATTTTAAGTTTCTGGCCTAGTTCCCAAATCTCTAATTTGCTCACTTGGCCTCTTAAAAGACTATAAGCAGACTAGGATCTATCTGAGATAAAACAATGGATATTCCCACTAACTATATAACCTTAAGGATAATATGAAAATATTAACCTACTTACTATGACCATATTTAATAATTTTTAAGGCATGAATACACATTTAGAGATATCAAAACTATAAATACTTCTAAGATTAGTTATTAGGTGTTAATTATGTCTATACTACTATGTGTAGGTATAGCTTTGTGAGGTTATTGACTATGTTTTAATGCTAAATACTATGTTTTCATGTCAAGGAAGCTTTTAAAAATATTTTAATATGAATTATATTAGTAATAATTTTCAATTACCTCTTATATCCTTTAACAACACCTCAACCTAAAGCATAAGACTAAAATTTTCTTACTTAGCTATATACCACTTTATGGTGGTTTTAGCCTTTCTTAAGGTATTTTATAACCTAGAAAATATTTCAACATTGTATACCCTTGAATTATCTCCTTGAGGTTATCAAAATCATACCAACCATGCACCTCCACTTGGTCTTCTGGGAATTATCCTTATATAAATAGATCTCAAAACTACCAAAGCACTTGTTGGCTATAGGTATGCTTCCTAAATCTTTGGCTATGAGAGAGGCGAGTCTCAAAATATAAGTGTTATGATCATTTTTAATGTCACTCTCACCTTGATAATGTGTTTATAAACTTCACTCATCTATCGATAACCTTGGAGCAATAATTTTTACCTCATACCTCTGAGTGAGCCAAACATAATGGCTTTAGGTGTGCATATTTAAGCCTTGTATGAGATAATAGGTTGATTGGAACATGAGGTGAGTAATAAATGATATAACCTTAAATTTTTTTTGAATCATCTTCAAACCATCTCACCATTCATTTTTCCCAAAATCTAGACCTTGATCTCACTTCAATAAACTTAGTCATCATGAGGCTCTAAACTTTATTATACAAACTAAGACAATTCCAAGTATAGTACATAAGGTGGATGCCTTAAGAAAAGTTCATGAAATTCACTTAGTATTTTTAATTAGCTTAGATCACATCCCAAGCCTTCATCAACTCTCAAATTTTTCTTCAAGAGACTCTCCTATCATACTTTGAAGTACTTCATGATTACTATTGTAGGTGGTCTTATAACCTTATGTATGGAATGATGACAGGTAGGAGGTTGAAGTTAAGAGGAAAAAATTATTCCAAGACTCTCATTGGCTCTCCATATTCCACACATTTCTTGAAATAACCTCAACTAGCCATGGGATCTTTGAATAGTAATGAGAATAAGAAAAGGTTGATTACCTTAAATAATACAAAATTACATTAATCTCTAAATAAAAGGGACTTATAATGATTATAACTAGAATTAATGGTATTGAATAAGGTTTTTCCTCCATTATTTCCTTGAATAAATCTTGGGTGGTTGATTTGACATGGATTAGTGTTTTCTAACCCCTTGTTTAGCCTTTAAAACCAATCCATTACTTTCTCAAACCTCTGCTTGATCATGACTACTTTAGGCTTGATTTGGCTTTCAAGAACATAAGGTTTTATTGAGTTAAACTTGTCTTCTCTTCAAATGAGTTTGGTATTTATGAACTATAGTTCTTAATAAATCTTATTTCAACCTACACTTCTAGAAAATGGTTGTAGGTGGACATTTAGTGCTTTGTATAGATTGAGGGGACTATCACTCTACCTTCATTAGATTACCGATCCCTCTTATCAATTAACCAAGTCATCTTGGTACCTTGAATATTCATCTCACAACTCTCCAATGACCTCTTTGACTCAAAATTCAATAATTCATGTCAAATAGAGTCTTGATTGTGCATATAGGCTGACTTAGTTTTGACCATGGTTATAGATGAAGATATACATCTTTTAGCAGAGTTCTAGGTTGTATAACTCATGTACAAGACCATGGTGATCCTTAATATCCTTGAAATGTACAAAAATATTAGATCCATAAGGTGGATGAGTAGGTAGTTATAGGTGTATGTAATGATAATGGAAATATGAAACTAAGAATGTAGTGACAAGTTCACAAATATGGCTGAAAGGTAGTGATAAGGCTATGAAGGTGAAATGAAAAATAATGATTGAAAAGAATCATGAATCCAATGTCAAAACCATATTAAAGGGTCCAAGGTGAGCATAATTATTGCCTCAATAGGGTATAATAGTTTGGAGGCTCTCAAATAGGCATACATAGTGAAACAAAAAACCTAGGATTCTACTAATAACCTTAACATATGTTAAACTAAGAGTGTGAGTGTGCTTTAAGAATAATTGGTGATCTATATGATATGAATCCTTGAGAAACAAAAAGAGATAACATATTTACATGGATGAGACCTCTCAAATAGTCACTAACTATGTTTTGACATCTTGAAACCACCATGAATCATACAACCATCTTCTAAACTACTTGTAGACTACATATTTAGCAGTTTATGCTTCTTCATATGACATGTGTGGAATGAATCTAAATAATTTCATGGAAAGGTTTTTTATATACCTAGTAAGCTCCATAAACTTCCATTTTTTATTACCATGCTTAGGAGAGGAGAAAACTCAAAAAATTGATAACTTGTTTGAAAGAAGCCATTATGAGTGCCTTACCTTGTAAAGGATTATTCATAAAGGATATATAACCAAACTAAATAAAAATTACAAAATATGTAATCTATTTAAGGTCCCTTTCTCTTCCCAAAATTCTAGATCTTGATATTCTCTCTCATGGTCATACCATTTGAAAATTGAAAGGGTTCTAATAAGCTGCAAAGGAGCTCAATGGATGAAGATAATTGGTTTTGAGATAGTATTGAAAATTATTTACATGAATCTTCTATGAAATGCCTATTATAACTACATATATAACCTCTTAACCTCCACTATAAGGAAAAGTCCATACAAGTCCATACTTTCTACATGAAACACATGAAAATACCCTTTCTCCTGCATTTCTTCCATAATTTAAAGATTTGAACCACAAATTTAGGAAAGAATGAGGAAGACTACATGTCCAAGTTCATGTTAAAATAACTAATAAGTCTTTGCAGAGCAAAATGGGGTATATTTCACACATGGGAACTTTTCTGAGGCTGAACAATGTTTTAGACTTGTAGAGGAGATAATTCCAAAGCATAAGACATGAATATGAAGGTGATTAAAGTTATTATTAATTATTTATGCGAATTTTATCTCAAAATTTATCATTTAAAGACTAAAAACCTCTTTTTAAGGTAATATTCATAGCTTCACAAGGAGAAATGTTAATGAGTATCATGAAGAATACCTTATAGCTTTCTTAAAAGACTTTAATGAGGTTTTTATATTTCTTCATCACAACTTCAAATCTTATAACTCATGTCATAATTTAATATAATGAATATACAAAATAAAATCATAGTGAGTTATCAGCTACCACCTCTCATACATCTTCATCAAGACACTTTAGATCATAAGACCATTTGAATTCTTTGTCAAAGACCTCCAAAAATTCTCAAACATCATGATGATACTTGACACCAATTGAAATGGAAACATGACAATGAAAAAACACTATGACTTTATATCTTCACTTAACACTAAATGAACACTATGAATATCAAGCACAACATCTATGGACCAAGGACATCTAGGACATATGGTGATCACAAAAAGACTAAATGACATCTCTAAGATTGTTTGAATGACTTCAAGAAGCAAAGAGGAGACATCATGACTCAAGATATCACCATTTATGGGATTAATTAGATACCATGAAAGGTTTTTAGTTGTAAAGTTTAACATTTGGCCTTGGCAATCTAAATTTCCAACATTTTTGGTGACTCAAAAGGGTTAACCAACCTGATAGTCAAGGGAATCCACTCATTTTCCATGATAATGATAAATTTAAACATGACAACATGGTTTTTAATATTACCTTGGATTTAAAAATATATTTTTTACTTTGAGACACCTCTTACTACAAAAAAAATAAGATAAATAAAATAAACAAAAGGACACAACTAAACAAAGAAGCAAACACACATAACCTAAGGAAAATAATAAAACAAGATAAATAAAACAACAAGGTAGCAGACCACTACTTATGCTAAACACTTATTGAAATAAGAAAAAAAAACTAAAACAACTAACCTTAGGTCAGATTATTTTCTCTAGGGTCTAATGGAAAACTTGATTGAACACTGTGGCACCATGAAGTATGATTTCAACATATTACTAACTCCCACTTATAGCTAGGAAAATTAGCATGTTTATGGCCTCTTTGGGAAGTAATTGGGACTTATAGTTCCATCTCTCAATGCATAGGTTATAAATTTAAGTCAAACATATAATCATACTCCTTCCAAATTTGTCTACTTTGAAAAAAAATTCTAATTATACCTTATTCATGGGATACCAAAGGTCTACCATGTCTTGGTTAATGTTTTCACTCTATTCCACATGGAATGGTGACCTATCAAAACCTTCATGATGGACATATTAAAATTCATTAAGCATACTAAAGGGAAATAAATATTCATTTAGTTGTGTTTATTATAATCAACTTGAGTTACTACTTCAAGAAACACTTCATCATTATTTCCATCATCTTATGCATGATCTTCTTTTGGATAAAACTTCATAAGGTTAGAAGTTGAATGGTTTTCAATATTTTCTATAGGAAGTTTAAGTCTTTTAAGGGCTTGATATTAATTTCAAATGATCATGTATTATTGATAAATTTCCTCATTATTACCTTGACACTCATTTTCATTGGCTGGCCTATACTTATCTATGGTAACTATTGAAATTTATTGAGGATTATCATGATGGAGGATATCTACCATATGACCAAAGAGTTCTTTAGAAACATATTCTTCATGCTCAACTAAAACTTATTTCTCCTATGTCTCATCTTGTACTTGTAGCTCATCTAACATCCCAATAACCTCTTACAACTCATCTATCTTTATATTATGAAGGATTAAATCATGCCTATCATTTCCAAGAGGTGTCTTAATGGTGATTTTTGCTTCATGTTAACTCCAGTCATTCTCATCATGTATCACCTTAGCTAATTCCTCCTCTTTTATCTCACAAAATATAGGATGCTTCTCAATAATTATCATTATGGACCCTTGAAAATGCTTAAGAAGGTGAGACAAATCTAAAGGTATTGTCATGGATACTTCATCATGTTCATTGGGCAGCTCAACTTTAACAACCATCACTTCCTCTCTTTACTACATATTTTCTTGAATAGACTTCCATGAGGGGAAGGCATTGGGATTATGAGGAGGGAGGAGTGGGTGTTGATTGATTTCCTTCTTGATTTCCACTTTAACATCTTAGATTTTACTTAACCATTCTTCTCTCTACCTAGAATGTTGTATTTATTTCCAATTCATAAACTTGGATTTAGGAACTTGTTATTTTTCACTTGTTGTAGCGATGGGTATGAATGGAAAAACTTCCTACTGAGATGTGATTATGTTTACAACTACCACTAATTGATAAAATATTTGGTTTATAAACTCAACTTGTTTAGAAAGTTGAGCCTCAAAGTCAAGATGTATTTCATTAGAGATCTCTCCCTACCAATCAAAAGATGAAGGTCCTTGAATTATCAACTATGAAACATGTTACTCAACCTCCTCAAAACATACCTCTTTCACCTTTTGAGGAATCTCTTGGATAGACTTATAATTAGGAAAAGTTGTCAAGGTTGAGAATAATTTTGAGGGCTTTGACACACATTTGTTTGAATTTTTAGATATGGAAAAGGTAGGTCAATGGAAAACTAATGTGGAATGTGGGAGGAAACATGTTACTGGTTATGGTGAGCCTACTGTCTCTCATGGACTATCAAATTATCTTTGATGCATGAAAATAATTTTTGTCTAAAATATCTATTGATGCTTATAAATTACCATAGGTGCCCTTAGTGTTCAAAGAACACATCTCATTTTATAATTTAGAAAATTCAGAGCATGAGTTTTAGGTTTTGACAATCTGGTTGTCTGTGGTGAAATAATAGCAAATTAAGATAATTATAACATAATATTTATATAATTTTTGTGGTTTAGAGCCACCTAGGCTATTTATTTATGAATTTTTATTGATACTTATTGAATTGTGTTCCTAATTTAAGCTATAGACTAATCTAAATGGATATTTATAATGTGGCTAAAACTAATGTGATCATGGTGTAAAAAAAGAGCAAAGAGAAGGGTAGGGTAGAAAATAAATACGCGATTACCAATTTTAGTCCTAAATATTATAATAAATTATTAATGTCAAATGAATATGCATTTAATAAAT
Source organism: Torreya grandis (assembly GCA_037957365.1). NCBI lineage: Eukaryota > Viridiplantae > Streptophyta > Pinopsida > Cupressales > Taxaceae > Torreya > Torreya grandis. Next base: position 280,881 of record JARHVA010006931.1, on the reverse strand, counting down.
ATATAATGTAACATAACTTAAGCTCAAATCTCACTATATATCAAGCAAACTTCAAAGAAAAATGTTTGAGAATCACAAGTAGGAACCAAGTCTACTTTAGGGATTTACCACTATAATAAAATATCCATTTCACATCTAAATACAAAGCAAAATGAAATGAATAAAAACCTAAAATATTTCAACTAATCTAGCATAGGCATAAATTAGAAACACTGTGATTGAAGAATGTTATTCAGAATTTAAAGACACTATTGAAATTCAAGACCTCTACTAATAATTGAGAGAAAAGCTACATTAGGAATTAACACATCAAAATGGATAATACTTATAGAATACCTTGATTTTATCTATTACTTTAAGTATATAAAATTGCTTAGAAATATCCCCTTTTTATAATGTGATACATGCCTTTATAAGAAGAATAGGTAGTATACTAGTTGTTACAAAATATAGGTGTACAAAGGTAAGGAAAGTTATCCTTACAAGCCCTATAATACACATGTTTTCCCAAATCATATTGACCTGGAGGTAAATGTGCTAACAAATTAACATATGCCTTTATAATGGAATATTCTATTATAAAATGTTACATAATTTTTATTAGAATAGAATTTTTCTCTAACTTACCGGTGGGGCCCCTATTTGTTGTTGGAGGATACCCATGGCCCTCTCATGTTGTTCATAAACCAACTCAAGATCCATAATGGGATTCATGATGTGCTCCTCCTCTTGGTCTATTAGATATTTGGATTCTTTATCATTTTTAGCCAAGGCATCTTTAATGCTTATAGATTCATTGATCCTCTCACCTGCATTTAATATCATATCCAAGATCTTGTTATTGTCCTATCTAGACTGGTATTTTCTTTTCCCTTGGATTTATTGAGTCATAAAAGTGTCCCTATGCTTTAAATTTTCATCATTGATAAGGACAAGGGTAGTAGGTTGTGTATTATTGATAAGTATGGTACCAAGAACTTACTTGATTATGATAATGAGATCTTTATCATGTTTTAGAAGCCTATTTACCATGGTGTGCTAGGTAATAAAGATCTAAACCTTATCAATAATAATCCCCAATATTGTGCCTAGGTTTCCCATACTTATGGTTCTAAATTTTGGGAGCTTCTTATTTGCTTGAATGTTGAGGAGCTAGGAAATCTTGTCTTTTGTGGCCTACCATTGGGTGACCAAGTCTTTGGCGCATGTGCACACACACATGCACATGCACGCACGCACACACACACACACACACGTACACACACACACACACACACACACACACACACACACACACACACACACACACACACACACACACACACACACACACACACACACACACACACACATGTCCTCTAATTCACTATACCTCATCTTCATTGAATTTTATGCCTAAAACATGTCATATAATGACTCGTCAAGCATCTTGATCATGGCATCTCATACTGACAAGATTTATTGAATTTGTAAGTTCTTTTTTATTTCAAGATTTTGGATCCTTTATTTTAGACCCTAGATGATAGCCTTGGCTTATTGTGATTACGATTCTATTAGTCTTTCCACATCTTCCACATAGATGGTAACTTCACCAAGTTGTTCACCTCCCATTGGAGTTAATTTTTTAAATGGCTCCACCTTCTAAAAAGTGAATTCTTCTATCCAAACCATGGTTGTCCTAGTTATTATTCTCTCTAAGCCTATCATCTCAAGATTGAAATGAGATATGGTAATTGGTTACTTAAATTGGGGAGGTTCTAGGACCTCCACAATTGATCTAGTAGATGCTCCTAGAGTATCCATCTTCTTACCTCCTAAACCTTGGGTGATTATAATTCTCCTCTCTTCTTGATTCTTCATTATAGCCTTCATATAAGGATTAATGTCATCATGTACATCCAAACAAACCATTATCATGGCACATGGGTGTGAGAGAAATGGGATCTTCTATAATTTTCCATAGATGAACTAGTTAGGAATGACTAGTCCATGAATTGTAAATTCATTACTAAAGAGATTGACTTCACTAGTGGGATGAGTGAAGGTCAATCTATGTTTCTTCCTTGGTTATACTAGGACCAGAGCAAATTCTTCCTTCCTCTTCTCTTGATGTGCCATGATAATTATATATTTTCCTAGTATTTCCCCTTAGAGGTCCTCCTCTCCACCTAAGCCATAGGACTCTATAAATTACTTTAGGGCACTTTCAATTGTCTCTTTTAGTTCTAAGTCTATATGTCAATGTATTGAATTAGATAAGATGGTCTCTATTGCATGGTTGAAGGTAAGGGTCCTTATCCAAGTCCTTTTAGTCTTATCTCTCTAACCGTATCCTTTCCTTTACCTTGATCATCTTGCATTTTCTCTACTTGCTATTGAGACTGCAATGGTTACTCTGCTAGAGGTTTTTCATGAGTTATCCTAGATGGATTTGGTAGTGAATGGTATTTTAAAGGGTACATTTCCCATGTTTCCCTAGATATATTGTTGTCCTTGACCAATATATGTTCTAGCTTGATGTTTTGGCCTTAGATCTTGGCCAATAATTCCTAATAGTTCATATCTCTAATATATATGGTGTTATGGACATCCAGTTGGTATACATACTCAAGCTTGAGATTTTTGTCCTTTAGATGTTATCCTAATTTTTTATTTAGATCCCATATATTAAGTTCATCTACCTAAAAGCCAAATGAATTCTTGTGTGACCATAACTTCCACCTACTTCTAGTCTTTAATTATGACTTTCCTAATATCCAATGGGAAGGGGTGAAGTAGACCTTTCCTCTTTTCCTTACAAGCCTTGTCAATGTCAAGAATGAGTTGGGAGGCAATCTCCTACTCAATAGGTTTATACAGGACATGCGCTAGTAGTTTGTAAGGCTAAAACATAATTAACTCTATCTTGATGACTATGAAATTAGGATAATACCATACATCCCCAATCATCTCCATATACTTTTTGATAAGGGGTTGAAGCGTAGGAATGGGGACACTTGTCATGGCCTTAATGATTGTTAAGAAAATGCAATCATAGATAGACTATATGTGATTCTTGTATTTAAATATGTGTAACTTGGAATAGTAGTGTGAGATGGTTGTCTTACCTTTTGGGGACCAATTATGAATGCCAATGAAGGTGAAAAAAGCAATAAGGGCTTCAATTAGGTAACACATCATGTATAATTTATTGGAGGTCTTTATTTTGATGGTGATTAATTTATTGGCAAGGAAGATGTTAATCAAATATCCTATAGGAGGGGTAAGTTTTTATTCCACCAGGAAGTGTATATATCATACCTAAACCTTATTCACCTACGTGATTAAAGGGGAATCAAAAGATATATTCAACAAGTTCATTATTAACATAATACCCTCTTTAAATTGGATGATAGGGATTTTTACATTAAGGTTTATAAATATATGAGGTATTTAGTTTAGCTAGGGTCTTAGAATAGATTCCAAGTCATGGTTATTGGTCCATTCCCTCATCTTAGGAAGGTTTACATGGGGAAGAGGGAACTTATAATACTTTTAAAAAGCAATAGGAGAAATTTATGCTACCTCTTTTGAGTTACCTTCCCTAATAATCCATTCACTATCAATCTTGTAACCCAACAAAAATAGGGGTAAGGATATATATGTAGTACAATACATCTATTTTTGTTATGGCACAATGGAGGCCATCCATTTGGATTTCAACTAGGTCACAATGTTATCTATTGGTCACGACATTTGTCATCTCTTTCTTTGATATGGGATATAATTATTCTACTATGAAGAAGATCTCAAACCAATTCTTGATGCCATAGATGTTTAATATAGTGAGGTCCAGTTCTATATCTTTGAATACCTGGTCCTTATTATCTATCATCAAATAGAGCTCGACCTCTTCCTTCAATTATTACTTGTTAGCTGTCATGATCTCTATTGCTTATTAATTGGTCATGTTGAACTATAGATGATATTTTTAGAATATCCCTCACACTTAGAAACATAATTAAGTTATCCTTTGATTGAATTTTAATATATTAGGTCCATTTGGGTCACCCTTATGTAGGGTTTAGTGTTTTATATATTTAATGGTAGAAGATATATAGGCTTTAGCTGATATATGTTATGGATTTGATTTAGACCTTTACCTTTATACCTTTGTTTTTTATCCCAAAATATCTTTAGTTCTATCCTTTTTTATTTGTGTGGAGCTTATGTGGCATTGGTGTAGATCAGATAAACTATATGTGATTCTTGTATTTAAATATGTGTAATTTGGAATCGTGGTGTGAGATGGTTTTCATACCTTTTGGGGACCAATTCTTAATGCCAATTAAGGTGATTGAAGAAAGAAAGGCATCAATTAGGTAATACATCATGTATAATTACTTGGAGTTCTTTCTCTTGATGGTAATGAATTGTTTGGCAAGGAAGATGCTAATCAAATATCCTATAGGAGGGGTAAGTTTTTCTTCCACCAAGAACTGCACATATGAGACCCAAACCTTATTCACCTAAGTGGTCTAAGGGGCATCAAAATATATATTTAACAAGGTAATTATTAACCTCATACCATCTTTGAACTAGATGATAGGGATTTTTCCAATAAGGGTTTTAAATATATGAGGCCTTCAGTTTAGCCAGGGTCTTAGAATAGAGTCTAGGTCATGGTTATTGGTCCATTCCCTCAACTTGGGAAGGTTTAAATGGGGAAGAGGGATCTTATATTACTTTTCAAAAGCAATAGGATAAATGTATGCTACCTCTTTTGAGTTATCTTCCCTAATAATCCATTCACCATCAATCTTACAATCAACAAAAATGGGGGTAAGGACATCAATGCAGTAAATACCTCTAATTTTGTTATGTCATGATGGAAGCCAACCATTTGGATTACAACCAGGTCATAGTGTTATCTATTGTTCATGTAATTTCTATTCTCTTCCTTTGATATGGGCTATAATCCTTCTAACATGAAGAAGAGCTCAAACTAATTCTTGATGCCATAGATGTTTAATACAGTGAGGTCCAGTCCTATATCTTTGAATACCTGATCCTTATTATCTATCATCAAATAAAGCTAAACCTCTTCCTTCAATTGTTACTTTCTAGATACCATGATCTCTATTGCTTGCTAATTGCTCATGTTGAACTATAGATGATCTTTGGAAAGTTGATATCACATTTAGAAACACAATTAAGTTATCCTTTGATTGAATTGTAATAAATTAGATCCATTTGGGTCACCTTTATGTAGGGTTTAGGGTTCTAGATATTCAATGGTAAAAGATATATAGGCTTTGTCTTATAAATGTTATGGATTTGATTTGGACCATTACCTTTATACCTTTGTGTTTTTGAGCCCAAAATATCTTCAATTTTGTCATTTTCTACTTGTGTGGAGATTATGTGACATTGGTCTAGATCTTTCATGGCATTTTTCATAAATGCAATTTGAACACTATCCATTTGTATTTAAAATACTTTCTTTATTTTGTGTTGTAGGATCAAAATCCTAGATTAGCATGAGCCATTGATCATAATCTAGGCCCTTGTCTTTTAACTAGTTACTTGGTCTTAAACCTTGTAGTTATTATAGTTGGCATGCTCACACATCTTCCCCATGTTACAAATCCTATGTTAGTTATTTATCAAATAATCATTGGCCATGTGCTAGGTCCATGGGTTTTGTTGAAAAGTCTCTGGGGACCTTTGCACCATTGGATCAAATCTAGCAATAAAGCGTAGACCATTGATCTCTAAAAGTGCCAAAACATTATGTTAATACACTTTTAAAATTCATGACTTAGGATTATGTCCCTTAGGCTAAGGTTTATTTCATGTTTATTAATCATGGGACAAACCTTAGGCTCTAGATTTTAAACCTAAGTTACGATTTGAAACGGGTCAAAGTATAAGCATTCTAGGTGAATTTATGCATTATGTTTAGCAAAAACAATGAAAACATTAAGCTAAAATCTTTATTCCATGTGTCACAAACCATGCCCAAAATAGGTTCAACATGAAATGATAATCTAAATTTTACATAGGATAAGTATGTGATTTAAGTTCCATTATGCAAAATATAATGTGGGTCCTTGAAGCATAGACTTAGGCTAGGTATATTTCTTGCATAATGTTTATGTTTTGTATAGTAAGGCCTTCTATTTTGGGCATATTTTAACAACTTCCCTCAGCCACCTTAGAGTAAAAAATAGTGTTTTGGGATGTTATTTGAATACTTAGTAAATTTTTTTTATCAATTTAAAATTGATGGTTTTGTGGGCATCAAATACACCTTCATGGGCATAAATTGATGGTTACATAGACATCAAGTTTAAATTATCTAAAATTTCATGTTAATGGACTTAAAGTTAATGGTCATGTGGGTGTCAAGTTATTCTTTTTGAATATTTAAATGATGATCATGTGAACATCAATTTTAAGTTCATTAAAATATTTAGGGTTAAATACAAAGATGCCACATGGAATTTTTGTGAAGATTCCTAGGGTATTGATGTTAACTAACTTTGATGGATTAAATGCCATGATAGAGTGACAGCCATGTGATCTTGATTTGAAGACTTTCTTTCAATTGGTTGTCATGTTAATTGGGTCCCGTTTCCTTCAAGTCCTCAAATGTAATGGTGCCATGTGTCCATATTTTGAGCTCCCTGTATCCTTTTGACTTTTCAATTATACTTCACTCTATCTAATTAGGTCCTTATGAGTAAGCATCGATCATTGAATTATCCAAGATATAGGTTATTTAAGCTAAAGTTAGGGTTATCATTGCATCATTAGATCAAATCCCATGACAAAGTGATAACTATAGGATCTTGAAAAGAATGAGGAAGTTAATGTTAGGATTGTGGAGATAATACAAACTTAGGATAAAGGCATTAAGACTAAGGTTTTAATGGTATTAATGAATACATCAAGGATTTAGTATTTAAGTTTTAGGCTAAGTTGGGGAATATAAAAGGACCTTGCACCAAGACATTTAGTTAGGCTATAAGGAACATAAAAAAAGGGGAAAATAATGAAGGGGGGTCAAATTTGTTAGTCAAGTTATGTTAAAAAACATGACTAAACCTAAGATATGTGTTTTATATTTAAGTCCATAAAAATGATTCTTGCCAATTTGGGTTCCTACCTTTATTTAAATTTGAACCACAAGTTTGTTAGGGTTTTGAAACATAGAATTCTCTATGGTGTATTCCATAGAATCTACAAATTATAATCAAATGAACATCATTATAAATGTTATTCTAGATTAAATCAAATTAATACCACATATTCTTGTCTCTTAACAAAGTGGATGATCTTCAAATTCTATAAAAGACGTTGACATGTTGATATTTCCATGTTTTATTTTGAGGGTTTCTCAAGGGTCCCAATTCAAAAAATAGCGGTATGTTGGTCCCAAAAAATGGAAACTCATAGGGTAAACATAGAAATATGTTAGAACCTATAGAATCTAGGTTGAGACAAGTGACTAGGTCATCGACTTCACTTGATCAAAACCATCATCTAGATCAAACTATGGTTAAAAAAAACCTTGCACTTGTAGACTTAAGGTCAAATACTAGGACATACCTAAATTATGTTTGTGATTTGATTCCACTTACTATTTTCCATGTGTTTCAAGAAATAACCTCTATTTTCATGTTATGAATCACTTACATTGAATTATAGTATACTAAAATATTCATTATGAACCATGTTTGAACTCAGGAAAGGCTTGGGCATTGCTTTATTGTTAGCCAGGTATCCATAGTCCCAATAGAGATGAATTTGGCTCCACTCATGGCCTTGATCCACTACTAGTCAGGTGTCTATATCCCTAATGGAGATTTCCAAAATCACCTTTACTTGAAAGCTTTAGATTTTACATTGTAACTTAGTTTTGTATTTTCTTAGATCTTTATGCTTTCAGCAAGGTTGGGCACTAGGATAGCTAGGTTTTAGGATTTGGTCAAGTATTTGATATTTGGAAAATCATCTATTATTGAAACTCTTATCCTAGGTAAGGATGTTAATTAAGTGATAGTTTGGGGTATAACCTTATAATTTGAGTCTCCACTCCCCAAGTGTAAGTCTTCTTAAAACAAATTTGAGGTTAAGGAAATGGTTGGGGTCTCATGAAATGATTGGTTTTGTCATTGGTCTCACTTAATTTTTCTATGTTACAACAATATGATTTATGTTATAGAACCATGGTTACCTTATGCATGGGGTTCACACCATCATTTCTAAATTGGGGTGCATATTTTGAGCAAACTTCATAACTTTTGAGCTTAATATTGTCCTTAGGGACTTATTGGAATCAAGAAACCAAGTAATATGAAATAAACACACAATAGAAACCAAGATAGAAAAATCAACCCAAAACAAAGAATATATATATATATATATATATATATATATATATATATATATATGCTTATTCATAAATAAGTGACATGAAGGAAAGAACTGAAAGGAAACTAACTAGCCTATCTACACTAATCTAAATATCTTATATCTTTACTCCATGAAGACCCTAAGAGGAGCAACAAAAAAATAATGCTTAAGGTATTTATTATTGGTAGGAAATGTAAAATCTACTTCTTGTAGATATTTGAGATTGAAAGTGTTATTTCCCAATGTTTCTATAATCTGATATGGGCCAATTCACAAGGGTGTGAATTTTTTGAGTCTACCCTTGGGCTTTGATGCCTTGTCCCAAAGGAAGAATAGGTCTCCTTGCCTAAACACCTTGATTTTGGAGCTTTTATAAAACCATCTCTTGAATGTGGTCTGATGTATACTAAATTTAGCAAAGGTTTTCTCCCTTTCATATTCCATTTGAATTATATTTAATAATCTAGAATTGGCTAGTTCTTGGATCTCCTCTATCTATTCTTTCATAAATTTATATGTGAGAAACTTGAGAGTGATAGGAAAGATGGGTTCATATCCATTAACCAATAAGAGTGGTGAGAATTTTAAGGCTTGCTTGATCCTTATCCTATCAACCCAAAGTGTAAATTTAAGGAGCTTGTGCCAAGTCCTAAGTTTGTCTTCAATAGACTTCTTGATTACCTTCATTAGGTTCTTATTTGTTGACTCAAAGACTTCATTCCCTTGGGGATAATGGTTAGATGAAAACTTGAGAGTGATGCCATTATAATAAGCCCACTTGGTCATCTCTATGGATATGTAGTTAGATCCATTATCACATACTAGAGATATTATTATTCCAAACCTGACACATATTTTTCTTCTAAGAAGTTGATCACTTATTTAGTTTTATATTGTTTGGTGGCTATAGCTTCAATCCACCTTGTATAATAATCTATTATAGTAAGGACATATGTGCAACCTTTAGATGAGTTGGGATTGATTACACCAAAAAATTATAACCCCCATTAAGCAAAGGGTTTGTCAATCATGACTGGCTATAGAGGCATTGCTACCTTTAGCTCCTTGGTGATAAAAATTTGGCATGAATGACATTACCTCACATGATTGTGAGCATATTTAAAAATAGTTAGCCAATAATAGCTATATATAAGAATTTTATTGGTTGTGGTTTTCCCAAATGGATGTCCACAACCTAGATTTTCATAAAAGGTGCTCATGATTTAGGTGGCTTCTTCTTGTGAAACACATCTCAAGTAGATTCCTTCAAAGTTCCTTCTATACAAGATTCTACTTTTGATCAAGTAATAAGTTACCTTTATCCTCAAGGCCCTCTTTTACTCCCTAGATATACCTATAGGATAAGTACCATTCATTAGATAGTGTATTACTGGGTCATACCACTCACTAGCTGTTGGGGATCAACCAACAATAGATTACACTTATGAAAGCAATAAACCACAGAATTAAATCAGATAGATAAGTAACTAGAATCAGATAATAACAAAGAACAAGAGATACAAGAAACCACCCTAAAAACTTGTATTGAACTCTTTACAAAAGGAATACAATTGAAGAAACTTCTTTCTTCCACACCTCTCTCAGATGCACAAGATCTCTCTCTAGATCTCTATTGCTTAAGAGCTCTCTCTCTCAAGTACAATCAACTCCAACAACCTAGATTGATACAACTCTATACTATTCTTCAACATTCACATATAATGAACTACTACAATAATCACACTAATCTAAGAAGATCTAATTCTACATATAGAATTAGGAAACTTGAGCATGCACTTACAACCAACAGTTAAGCCTCTTGAACAAGGGCTCTAAAAAACAATCTTACTAATAATAAAAACATGAACTTAAGACTAAGACTTAAACTCATCATGCAAACACTCACTTCTATCCTCAGAAATAACATTCTGGATGCACAGGTAACCGACGCCGGTTCCTACCTGCTTGCCTATGACCGACGTCGGCCAATCATCTGTTGATGTCGGCGTCTCTTCAACTGCACCAGACCAATGTCAGTCACTCCTGATTGATGCCGGTGACTGTGTAAACCTACAACTTTGGTAATGTGCTCATATGTGAAGCTTTTAGGCTCCACACCTTAACAATCTCCCACTTGGAGATAAACAGCTGCACCAGTACCTGTACATCAAGATCTTCTAGCTCCTCCATTTTCAACTCAATCATGAAGACCAACAGAAGTTGAATGAAGATTCAACTTCTCCTTTGTAACTAGCTTGGTTAACATATCAGCAAGATTCCTATCTGTATGGATCTTCTCCAGCTTCAAATCACCATCTTCCAATACCTGTCGTATGAAATGGTACCTTAGCTGTATGTGCTTTGTTCTTGAATGAAAGGTTGAGTTCTTAGCCAAATGGATTGCACTCTAACTATCACTATACAATTTGAAACTCCCATGCTCCCTTCTAAGCTCTTCCATGAACTATGTCATCCATATCATCTCTTTACTAGCTTCTGTGGCTGCAATATACTCTGCTTTTATAGTTGACAAGGCAACAACCTTCTGTAACTTAGATATCTAGCTAACCACCATTCCACCTATAGTGAAAACATATCATGTAGTGCTCCTCTTGCCATCCAAATCACCTGCCATATCTGAATCTACATAACCATGTAGAGAGGTATCTAAACCTCCATAGCACAAGTGCCTAGTGTTGGTTCCTCTCAGATATCTAAGGATCCACTAAACTGCTTTCCAATGTTCCTTACCTGGATTGGCCATATACTTACTTACAACTCCCACTACTTGGGCAATATCCGGTCTAGTACACACCATTGCATACATGAAACTCCGTATTGTGGAAGAATATGGAACCTTACTCATGTACTCTACCTCATCATGTGAATTAGGACATTGTTCTTTACTCAACTTAAAATGTCCAGCCAAAGGTGTGCTTACCGGTTTAGCATCCTGCATATTGAACCGTTTCAACACCTTGTCCACATAATCCTCTTGAGACAACATCAACCTATGATTTTTCCTGTCTCTCTTAATGCTCATGCTAAGGATTTTCTTTGCTGCTCCCAAATCCTTCATAGCAAACATTTGAGTTAATTTCACCTTAAGCTCAAAGATATCCTGCATGTGTGATTCTTCAACCAGCATATCATCTACATACAACAATAGAATGATATATCTACCATTATCCAATCTCTTAAAATACACATAATGGTCAGATTGACACCTACTATAGCCATGCTCAGTCATAAACCTATCAAATTTCAAATACCACTGTCTAGGAGCTTGCTTGAGGCCATACAAGATTTTCTTCAATCTGCACACTAACTTCTCCTTACCTTTAACCTCAAATCCTTTCGATTGTTCCATATAGATTTCCTCATCCAAATCTCCATGAAGAAATGTTGTCTTAACATTTAGCTACTCAAGATGCAAATCCTCAACAGCAACCAAAGATAGTACAATCCGTATAAAAGTCATTTTAACAACAGTTGAAAAAATCTCACCAAAATCAATACCTAGCTTTTGTGCAAATTCTTTCACTACCAATCTAGCCTTATATCTCATCTGTCCATTCTCACCTTTTTTCAACTTGTAGGTCCATCTGTTCTTCATTATTCTCTTACCATCTGGCATTTAAACCAAATCCCATGTTTGGTTCTCTCTTAAGGACTCCATCTCCTCAACCATGCCACGCTCCCACTGACTCTTGGAATCCACCTATATTGCTTCTTCAAAACTCTCTGGTTCTCCACCATCAGTTAGTAATAAATAGAATAATGAAGGAGAATATCTAATTGGAGGCTTACTTACCCTTTTAGACCTCCTGATGGGTGTCTGAGGCTCGTTCACAACATGTTGTCCACCCAAATTCTCTACCAGTGATCAACCTCGGTCACCTCCAGACCTGTTATTGGCTGATGCCAGTTCTACCTGATCGCCACCGGTGCTTGTCCTACTGACATTGGTCTCTGTATGACCGACATTAATTTCTATTCTGTCGATGCTGGTTCCTATCCTGCCGATGTCGGTCTATGTGTTTTCCTGTAAGTGATTATTTCTTTTTCCTGTGAGCTCATTTTGGACCATCACCTCATCCAATTCACTATTGCTCTACCCAGATTGATTTAGCTTCTTCAGCTGATCACTATACATCACTTTTTCATTGAAAACAATGTCATGGCTCCTAATTATCTTGTTAGTTCCTAGATTCCAAAATCTGAAACCAAAATCATCTGAGCCATAGCCAATAAATGTGCACCTCATAGACTTAGCATCGAGCTTCTTTCTATTTTCTTTATCTACATGCACAAAGGCTTCACAACCAAAAACTTTGAGAAAAGAGAGATCTACCTTTTTACCTGTCTAAGCCTCTTCTAGAATTCCACCATCCAGAGCTATAGAGGGTCCTCTATTAATCAGGTACACTGCAGTGTTAACAACTTCTGCCTAAAACTCTAAGGGTAAACCAACATGCAATCTCATACATCTTGCATGCTCCATGATTGTTCTATTCATCCTTTCAACAATTCCATTCTGTTGAGGTGTCCTTGGAACCATCCTTTGCCTAAAGATCCCATGCATGTAACAATACTAGTTGAACTTATAACTGTAGAACTCTCCACCATTGTCAGATCTCAGGCACTTTAATCTTTTGCCTGTTTCATTCTCAACCATAGCTTTACAAATCTTAAAGGTCTCAAATACATCAGATTTCTTCTGAATATAGTAGATCCATACCTTTCTTGTAGCATCACCTATGAACAAAACATAGTACTGTGATCCTCCAATAGAAGCTACCTGAGCCGGTCCCCACACATCTGTGTGAACAAGTTGTAACTTATGCTTCTTCTTTGTAGACCTAGTCTTGAGAAAACTAACCCCTTTCTATTTTCCAAATACATAGTGCTCACAAAATTCTAGATCCATGCTTTTCAAATCTGAAAGCTTACCTTTAGACTGAAGAATTGACATCCCCTTCTCACTCATGTGGCCAAGCCTTGAGTGCCACAATTTTGCATCCACATCTGAAGTAGATAATACAGAAGGAGAATTGTTAGTAACACAATTACACAAATAGAGAGTACCTACTCTCTTACCTCTGGCCATAACAAGTGCACCCTTGGTCACCTTCCAAGATTCTGCTGTGAGAGTTACTGTACAACCCTCATCCCCTAACTTTCCTGCAGAAATCAAATTTCTATTCAAGATAGGAACATGCATAACTTCTCTCAACACCCATGTGTTGTCATTCTACATTTTTAGCTGCACTTTACCTTTGCCAATAATTTTACAGGGTTCATCATCCCCTAGATATACTATTCCAAAATCTCCATGGATATAGTCACAAAAATATTCCCTATTAGGGGTAGCATGAAAAGATGCAGAAGAATCTAACACCCAAGATTCTATATTATTATACAAAGAGAATATTAAAGCATCTTGTGCAATACCTGCAACCTTTACTTCTTCTTTTCCTTCATGCTGATTGTCCTCCTTAGGCTTTGACCAATAATCTTTACTTATGTGCCCCATCTTTCCACAATTCCAGCATTGTGGCTTCCTGCCATTTCTAGATTTGGATCTACCTTTCCCCTTAGACTTGGATCTTGATCTCCCTTTCTTGCTCTTCTCTTTTTGCCTTCCTCTACTTTCAAAACTTAAAGCATTCCCAGATGTCTCTTATGTGCTTTTCTTTCAAATTTCCTCATTCAAGATAACACTAACAACATCCTCTACTTTCAAAATATTTGATCCAGATGCAGTATTGCTAACTACCATTACTAAGCTATGCCAACTTTCAGGCAAAGAACATAATATTAAAAGAGCTTTTATTTCATCATCAAATACATTTTTGACTGAACTTAATTGATTTACAATACCATGGAAATCATTCAGGTGATTAAATACAGATCCACCTTCCTGCATATGCAAATTAAATAGCTACTTCATAAGATATACCTTATTGGAAGCTGAGGGTTTTTCATACAAATTTGCTAGAGTAGTCATCAACTCTACCGTTGTTTTTGCCTGTGATAAATTAGATATCACAGTGGATGCTAGACTCAGTCTTATAGACCCTAGAGCCTTTCTGTCAATAACTTTCCATTCTTCATCCTCCATGTCTGTGGGCTTCTTTGCAATCCCACCTAATGGTAAGTATAGATCCTTCTGATATAGATAGTCATCTATCTGCATTATCTAATGTTGATAGTTTTTGCCATTAAACTTCTCCATTCTCAGTTTAATTTCATCTGCCATTGCTTCTCCCACTCAAATAGAAATCCTTGCAGAAACTCCTATGAGCAACCTGTAATCAATACATACTACACAGATCTGAACCACCTGTTAGTGAACCTGAGCTTTGATACCAATTATTGGATATCAAACTCTAAACCTACAACCAAGGCTCTAATACCACTTGTTGGGGATCAGCCAACAATAGATTACACTTATGAAAGCAATAAACCGTGGAATTAAATCAGATAGATAAGTAACTAGAATCAGATAATAGCAAAGAACAAGAGATACAAGAAACCACCCTAAAAACTTGTATTGAACTCTTTACAAAAGGAATACAATTGAAGAAACTTCTTTCTTCCACACCTCTCTCAGATGCACAAGATCTCTCTCTAGATCTCTATTCCTTAAGAGCTCTCTCTCTCAAGTACAATCAACTCCAACAACCTAGATTGATACAACTCTGTACTGTTCTTCAACATTCACATACAATGAACTACTACAATAATCACACTAAGCTAAGAAGATCTAATTCTACATATAGAATTAGGAAACTTGAGCATGCACTTACAACCAATAGTTAAGCCTCTTAAACAAGGGCTCTAAAAAACAATCTTACTAATAATAGAAACATGAACTTAAGACTAAGACTTAAACTCATCATGCAAACACTCACTTTTGTCCTCAAAAATAGCATTCTGGATGCACAGGTAACTGATGCTGGTTCCTGCCTGCTTGCCTGTGACCGACATCAGCCGATCATCTGTCGATGTCGGCGTCTCTTCAACTGCACCAAACTGATGTTGATCACTCGTGACTGACGCTAGTGACTGTGTAAACCTGCAACTTTGGTAATGAACTCATATGTGAAGCTTTTAGGCTCCACACCTTAACACTAGCTTGAAATTTTTATTGATCTACCTTAATAATACTAAACTTAGGGTTAGTATTAATAATCATTTGAATCAAACCTTGGCACCTTAAAAATTTTGTTTTTTTCATTTATAGGTCGTATTCTTGCAATATTAACATCCATTTACCTCTATGTTCTCCCTATTCATTTTGAATTAACATAAACTTGGTGGCAGGGTCAGGTAAGATGGCATGTACCTTATTTATAAGGATGTAATGTTAAATTTTTTAACTGTCTTGACTAATGCATATTCATGTTTATTAAGCAATGAATAATTTTACTCAAAATTCTTAAAATTGGTACTCATAAAAACAATTAGGTGGTCACAACCTTAAATTTTCTAAGTTAACATTGCAACCATAGTGTGGTCAGATACAAAGGAATAGAGGCAGAAGACCCTTGAAAAGTTAAGACTTATAAGGACTAGAGCTTGACTGATGATGTCCTTGATCTCATAGAATGATTTCCTAGAATCTTCATTCCATGTGACTCTGGCATCTTTCTTATGCATGTCATTAAGTGGTTTGACAATTTTTTCAAAACTAGAGATAAACTTTCTTACAAAATTTATCTTACCAAAAAATGAATTTAGCTCTTTTTTAGTATTTGGAGGTTCTATTTTAGATATGGCCTCCACTATTTCAAGATCTATAGAGATCCCATCTTTAGTTATAACATGACCTCATAGTTTCCCTTTAGTTACACAAAATATACTCTTCTTAGGGTTCAAATAATTGCCATACCTTCTACATATTTCAAAAACTTGTTGTAAATACATGAAGTGATCTTCCCCATTTTTTGAAAAAACTATTATATCATCCATATATATGATAATTCACTTACCAATCAATCCTTTGAAAGTAGGGTCTATTTCTCTTTAGAAGGTGGCTCCTGCATTGATGATTCTGAAGGGAATTCTTTTGTAGGTGAAGGTTCCCCTCTTTGTTGTGAAGGTTATTTTCATCCTATCCTCTCTATCAACCAATACCTAGTTGTAACCTAAAAATACATCAAGAAAGGACATCATAGCTAATCCTAAAACAAATTGAATTACTTGGTCTAGGGAAGGAAGGGGGTAGTTTTTCTTATCTAATGCTTTGTTCAAAAATTTTAAGTCTATACAAATCCCAATCTCACCATTCTTCTTATTGAATAGCACTAAATTATCCATCCAAGTAGAGTGCCTGATGGAGAAGACTATCCTAGCTTCTAGTAATATTTTAAGCTATTTAAAGATCATTGATTATAATATAGGGTTTACAGGCCTTTGTTTTTACTTGAAGGGTTTTCAAATCCCTTTAAGAGGTATATTATATGTGATGACCCTTGGATCAAATATCTTTAGGTCATCATAGGAACATACTGTGACATATTTGTATGAGGCAATGGGTTCATTAGCTTTCTTATTTTTAAAATTTGTGTAGACCTTCCCAAAATTTACCAACTAGGCTTGATCATGAATGCCTAGATCAATATCATTATAGTCCTTCCCGTTTACCTTGGGAACCTTAGAGCCTCAAAATTTTTGTCCTAATCAAACAGTCTCTCTAAAGCAATCATTCCCTTTGGGATCTTGTTGTCACTCAATTGAATGACTTTACCATTAAATTTATCTTCCCTAAATGTACTTACATTAGCTTCATCAATGATATGAGCATCAGATGATCCAAAATTGGTCATGAAATCCAATATCTATTGATCATCATTGAAGACTTGGAAGTGGTTAACATTATCTAGCATTGAAGGACAAGGGATCAGTTCAATGCTAAAATTAGGGGAATACTGATTGGGCATGAGGTTAGCTACAATAGATGCCCAAATTATTTTATCATATCCCAAACTCTAAAATTATAAATTTTGAGGTATGAGAGCTTACATTGGTACTTACTTTTGACTTGGTTAACCACTAGCTTTGAATTCCCATAAACTAGTAATTTTCTGACCCTTTTTTTATAGCAAATTGTAAGCCAAGGATAAGAGATTCATATTTAATGAGATTATTAGTACAAGAGAATTGGAGTCTATAAGGAGCATGGTAATTTTTTTTAATGGGTTCTGTCAAAAAAATACCAATACTTGATTTAGCATTACTCCTAGCACCATCAAAGTGTAATTTCCATAATCTAGGAACAATATAAGCATTCTTGACATCACATACCATGTCAGCCTCTAAGGTGAAAACTCCTAAGTTTGATTCTATTATGTCAACCCTTTTATTCACATCATTATAATCATTTATCATATGATTCATTCTTGGTTCTCTCTCAATTTTGATCTGATTAGGGACACCCTTCCAAGGCAACCACATATATGAGCAATTTGTGGACATGCAACCATTCAAATCCTTAGTCTATTCCCTAATAAATAAGATTCCATAAACATTAGGTATTTAAACAACCTAAATATCAATGAATTATTGCACCTTAGGTTTAAAATCTAGTTGCATATGAATATTTAATAATTCTCCTACAACTTTAACCCTAGATTTGTCTAATTGGGTGACAACCTTATCAAAATTTATAGGTGTTATACCATGTTTATTGCATATAACATTAGGAATATATTAGTATATGCTCCTAAATATAATAATCATTTATGTAATTTCTTACCAAACATCCTGATAGTGAGAAAGAAAGGAGGATACTCAGCTTTGGTTTTATAAATTATTACATTAGCATGATCAGTCTTAGAGGGATTGTGCTTTCCTAAAAAAGACTCCAATAAGAGATCCCTTTACTTTTTAATATATAGGATTTCATGTAATTTTATATTAGCTTTTATTTTCTTCATGTCCTCAACTATGTTATAACCAGTTTTACTAGAAGAACTAGGAATCTCAATATTAGGTTTATAAATACTCCCTTTTGGTGGCTCTAGATTTTTACTTGAAGAGGTGTCAGGAGGAGTTCCAAAGTTATTTGGAGGTGTTTAGGTAGTTAAGTGCTTCCTATTCTCTCTATTCCTTAAGGGATAGGTGTTCTTTAAGAACTACTAAAAGTCTTGGATATCCTTA
Source organism: Torreya grandis (assembly GCA_037957365.1). Lineage (NCBI taxonomy): Eukaryota > Viridiplantae > Streptophyta > Pinopsida > Cupressales > Taxaceae > Torreya > Torreya grandis. The sequence goes on along the minus strand of JARHVA010006931.1, from coordinate 262,314 downwards.
AGGACCTCATCAGGTTCATTTTCCTCTTGAAAGAGGAAATCAAAGGTGAACACTATGCAAGCCTGATTAGATGGCTTAAATATAGAGGTTCTTACACCTCTATTTTTGGTAGGAACTAATTCAAATGTATCCAAATCTTCTTATCATGGATCAAAGGCTTTTAAAAATTATATATAGTCAATTTTCCCATGCTTGGATATGTAATGTACCCTATAATAGTTAAACAATATAATTTAAGTAAGTATAATGTCCCTATTATTGTTACTTGAAGATAGTTCATTATCCATATTATTGTGAAAACTATTGAACCTTCAAAATGATAAATTCATACTATAATGTTCTCTAGTATTGTCCACTTATTTCTACAACTAAAGGAAATTAGTGCTTAATTTTTGAACCATTTTCAAGATGGATTCAATCTCATTTTTGGGATTTTTATAGTCATGTACTTGTTTATTATTAGCATATGGTACCAAATACCTTTGATCACTTGGGTTGATTCCATTAGTTGGATGAGTTAAGAATCTTAGATTCTAATTTGGAGTTGCATGACTTAATGGTAGTTGGGTAAGATTTGGGAGCTAGTTTAAGGTTGGGAGATTTTGGTTATGGTTGGGGAACAAGTTCATCACAGGTAGGTGTGGGTTCACATTTGGGATTGAATAAACCATTTTACCATAGGGTTGCATTTGATCATTAATGATTATTGATTCAAAATAGGCTTGGGATAATGAAGCTATAACTAGGATAGACCTCTTTAATAACATAGAGGTCATATGATCTACTACATCGTTATAGATCTCTAGGGCTAAGACATCATTAGGCTTGTAGGGTTCCATGGTCATGCTTTACATATTTTAAAATATAGAATCAAATTCCCTGATGGGATCACTGACATCCCTTCTAATAGTAGTGAAATGGTTGTAAATAATACAAGGACTAATAATTTTACCGAATTGATCAATAAAGATATTGTTAAAATAATTCCAACTTGTGATATAGTTTTTAGGGAAATTCAAGAACCATTCATAAGTGACATATTTAAAATTAAATGGAAACAACCTACATGCCACATCTCATGCACAAATTAAACAATCTTAAATTAGCCTTAACGGATTTGATATGTTTCATAGTAGTCACTACACCTATTAGACTAAATACAAGTAGATATTTCATAGGTTCTCTTGGAAGATCATGAGCCATCCCTAGCACATTAATTTAGGAATCCCCTAACCATGCCATACCTAGGTTATGGTTGAAGACACATGTACCTTGAATTAACGAAGTTGGAAGAGACTTAGATCTCTTACATGCACCTTTATCATGTCTCAATTTTCTGTGTACCCCAAGCTCAAGCAAACGATCTCTAGTTAATGAATGTGATCTTGTTATAATATTAGGTAATTATAGATTTAAATTCAAAGATATTTCCCAAATTATAATGTGTCAAGTTAAGTTTTATAAAGAATAAGAGTTAGACCTATACATTGAGCTTACTTTGTAAAGGCAACATTACAAATTGTAAAGGATGTTGATCTTTGATTGAATTAGATCAAAGGTGCATCCAAATATGTGAATATGGTCTATATTTTCAAGTCTAAGACTAAAATAACTTATATCTATGAAATATATGCCCACTTTTGATCAAAACAAACCATTCTAACCTTAGATACTATGGATTTTAAAAGTTAAAGCCAAATTTACTAGAAACAAGCATTAATGCCTAAATAAATTAAAAGGAAGCACAAATATGTGATAAAAACACTGAAGGTTAATGATCCTTATATTTTAAATCAAATAATTTACTCAAAACATAAAGATATAGTGATCTTTAGGTGAAGAAAACTAAGATCGCAAATGATTTAAAGAAGTGGCCCTCCTTTTGACACAACATGATCTATCTTGTTGATTCTTCTTAATGTACCATAGGTGCCCTTAGTTTTCAAATAAAAGTTTTCATTTTATAATTTATAAATTTCATAGCATGATTTGTAGGTTTTGATAATCTAGTTGCTTGTGGTGAAATAATAGTAAAGTCAGATAATTGTTCCATAATATTTATATAATTTTGGTGCGTAAGAGCCAACTTGGCCCATTATTTATGAATCCTTATTGATACTTAGTGAATTACATTCATAATTTAATCTATAGACTAATCTAAATGGATATTTATAATTTGGATAAAAATAAAGTGATCATGGTGCAAAAAAAGAGCAAAGAGAAGGGTAGGGCAAAAAAGAAACATGTGATTGCAAATTTTATTCCTAAATATTATGACAAAATATTAATGGAAAATAAATACACATTTAAAAAATATATAATGCAACATATCCTAACCTAAAATCTCATTATATATCAGGCAAACTTCAAAGGAAAACATTTGAGAATCATAAGTAAGAACTAGGTCCACTTTAGGGATTTACCACTATAATAAAATAGCCATTGTACATCTGAATACATAGAAAAATGAAATGTAGTAGAACCTAAGATCTTTCAACTAATCTAGCATAGGGACAAATCAAAAACCCTATGATTAAACAATGTTATTCATAATTTAAAGACACTTTTCAAATTCAAGACCTTTACTAACAATTGAGAGAAAAGTTACATTATTAATTAACACATCGAAGTGGATAATCCTTGTAGAATTCCTTTATTTTATTAATTTCTTCAAGTATACAAAGTTTCTCAAAAATCTCTCCTCTTTACAATGGTGATGCATGCCTTTATAGGAAGAATAGGTAGTATGTTGGTTACTTACAAAATATAGGTATACAAAGGTAAGGATAGTTGTCCTTATAATCCGTATAATACACGTGCTTTCCTAAATCATACTGACCTAGAGGCAAATATGCTAACAAACTAGCATATGACTTTACAATGGAATATTCTATTATAAAATGTTACATAGTTTTTATTAGAATAGAATATTACTCTAATTTGCTGGTGGAGCCCCTATTTATTTTTGGAGGATGATCACAACCCTCTCATGTTGTTCATCAACTAGATCAAGATCCATAGTAGGATTCATGATGAAATCCTCCTCTTGGTCTATTATCTCATCAAATTGTTTGCCATTTCTATCCAAGGCCTCCTTGATGCTTCTAGATTTGTTGATCCTCACCTATATTGAGTATCATATCCAAGATCTTGTTGTTATCTTATCTAGACTAGCCATCAATTTTACCTTGGACTTCTTGAGTCACCAAAGTGGCCCTATGCTTGAACTCTTCATCATTAATGAGGCCAAGGGTAGTAGGTTTTAAATGATTGATAAGCATGGTCCCAATAAGTTGGTTAATTTTTTTAATGATCTCTTTGTCATCTTTTAGAAGCCTCTTTATCATGGTATGCCATGTACTCAAGCTCTAAAAATTATCAATAACAATCCCTAAGATTGTGCCTAGGTGTCCTATACTTATGGTTCTAAAGTTTGGGATCTACTTCTTTGTTTGAATATTGAAGAGATAGGAAATCTTGGATTTGAGGACTACCATTGGGTGACCAGGGCTTTGGATAATGTATCTTGGTCATCTAATTAACTCTACCTCATCTTCATTGAATTTAATGCCTCAAACATGTCATATAATGACTCATCAACCATCTTGATCATGGCATCTGGTATTGACAAGATTTCTTGAGTTTGAAAGTTCTCCTTTTCTCTTTCTAAATTATATATCTTTTGTTTTAGACCCTAAACTCTAGCCTTGGCTTGTTGTGATTGTAATTATATCAATATTTACACATCCTCCACATGGATAATAGATTCACCAAGTTGTTTGCCTCTCATTTGAGTTAATATTGTAAATGGATCCACCTTTTGAAGGGTGAATTCTTCTATCCCAACCATGGTTATCCTAGCTATTATTCTCTCTAATCCTATAATCTTAGGATTGAAATTAAATATGGTAATTGGTTCCTTAGACTATGGAGTTTTTAGGACCTACACACTTGAGCTAGTAGATGTTCCTAGATCATCCATCTTCTTACCTTTTAAGCCTTGGGTGATTAGAATTATCCTCTATTCTTACTCATTCATTATAGCCTTTATCCAAGGCTTATTAAATCATGCACATCCACACAAACCCTTGTCATGGACCATGGGTTAGAGAGAGATAGGATCTTTTGAGATTTTCCATAGATAAACTAGTTAGTAATGACTGGTCTATGAATTGGAAATTCATCATGAAAGAGATTGACTTCACTAGTGGGATGAGTGAAGGTCAATCTAGGTTTCTTCCTTGGTTCTACTAGGACCAAGGCCAATTTTACCATCCTCTTCTCTTGATGTGCTAAGGCAATTAACTCTTTTCCTATTATTCCCCTAAGGGGTCCTCCTTTTCACCTAAGTCATATGAATCTACAAGTTTCTTGAGGGCACCCTCAAGTATTTCTTCTAGTTTTGAGGCTATCATGTCAATATAATAAATTGGAGAAGGTGATCACTATTTCATGATTAAAGGTAAGGGTCCTTCTCAAGGTCTTTCTTCTAGTCTTATCTCTCCAACCTTATCCTTTCCTTTGCCTTGATAATCTTGAATTTGTTCAACCTACTATTGGTATTGTTGTAATTGTTCTACCCAAGGTTATTCATGACCTATCCTAGATGGTCAAAGTAGTAAATGGTATTGCAAAGGGTGAATTTTCAATGTTTCCTTAGATGGATTATTATCCCTAATCAATATGTGTTCTATCTTGATATTATGGCCCTGGATCCTAACCAATACTTCTTCATAGTTCCTAGCTCCAATGTATATGGTGTCATGGATACCTATTTGGTGTACATACTCAAGATTTAGCTTTTTGTCTTTTAGATGTTCTCCTAATTTGTTCCTTGGATCCCACATTTTGAGTTCATATAGATGAAATCCAAATGAACTCTTATGTGTGACCATAAATTCCACCTTCTTCCAGTCCTTAATTTTGACTTTCCCAATATCCAATGGGAACAGGTGAAGTAGACCTTTACTCCTTTCCTTGAAAGCCTTATCAATAAGGATGAGTTGGGAGGAAATCTCCTACTCAACAAGTTTATTTAGAATGTGTAATTAGGACAATACAATAAATTCCCAATCATCTCCACATAGTTTTTGATGAGGGGGTAAAGCCTAGGTGTGGGGATGCCTATGATGGGATGGAAAAATTTAGTCATAGATAAAATGCATGTGATTGTTATATTTAAATATGTGTAGCTTGGAATAGTGGTATTAGATGGTTATCTTACCTTCTAGGGACCCATTCCTAATGCCAAGGAAGGTGACTGAAGCAAAAAGGCCATCAAGTAGGTAAGACATCATGTATAATATCTTGGAGGTGTTTTTCTTGATGGTGATGAATTGATTTTTAAAGAAGATGCTAATCAAATATCCTATTTGAAGGGTAAATTTTTCTTCCACTACGAAGTGCACATATAAGACCTAAACCTTATTCACATAAGTGGTCAAAAGGGCATCAAAATCTCTATTAAACAAGGTTATTATTACCCTAATACTCTCTCTAAACTGGATAATAATGATTTTGCCATCAAGGGTTCTAAATATGTGAGGTCCTTGGTCTAGCTAAGGTCTTAGGATAGAGTCCAGGTCATGGTTATTGGTCCATTTCCTCATCTTGGGAAGGTCTACATAGGGAAGAGGGAGCTAATATTACTTTTTGAAAGTAATAAGGGAAATGTATGATACCTCTTTTGACTTACCTTCCCTCATAATCCATTCACCATCAATCCTATAATCAATAAAAATTGGGGAAAGGACATCAATTCAATATAATACCTATAGTTTTACCATGACATGATGGAGGCCAACCATTTGGATTACAACCAAGTCATAATGCCATCTATTGGTGGTGTAATTTTTCTACTCTTCTTTTGATATGGGTTGTAAATATTCTACCATGAAGAAGAGATAAAACCTATTCTTAATGCCATAGATGTTTAATATGGTAAGGTTCAGTTCTTTTTCTTTAAATACCTAGCCCTCACTATCTATTGTCTAATACATCTTGACCTCTTCCTTCAATTGTTGTTTACTAGCTTCCATGGTATCTTTTCCCTACTAGTTTTTAACATTGAAATGTACATGATCTTTGTGAAATCTCTCTCACACTCAAAAACATAATTAAGTTATCCTTTAATTAAATTATAGAAAATTGGATCCATTTGGGTTACCTTTATGCAAGGTTTAGGGTTCTAGAGATTTAATGGTTGAATATATATAGGCTTTCTCTTATACATGTTCTATATTTGATTTATAACTTTTCCTTTATAAATTTTTGTTTTTGATCCTACAAGATCATTAATTTTGTCCTTTTTTTTCTTTCATGGAGCTTATGTGGCACTAGTCTAGATCTTTTGTGGCATTTTTCATAAATTCCATTTGAACACTAGGCATTACTATTTAAAATACTTTCTTTATTTCACATCTTAGGATCAAAATATTAGATTAGTGTGAGCCATTGATCATAATCTATGCCTTTGTCATTTAATTGGTTCCTAGCTCTTAATCCTTTCATTCACGACACTTGGGATGCTCATGAATCTTCCCCATGTTTTAAATCTTATGTCGATCCTTTATAAAATAATCAATGGCCACATGATGGGTCCATGGGTTCTTGAGTTTTATTGAAAAGTCTCTAGGGACCTTGATGCCATTGGATTGAATCTAAAGAGAAAGTGCAGACCATTGATTTACAAAAATTAATGAACGTTAAGTTAGTAGACTTTTGAAAGTCATGATTTAGGCTTACATCCCTTAAGATAAGGTTTATTTAATGTTTATTAAGCATGGGATAAAGTTTAGGATAAGGATTTTAAACCTAAGTTATGATTTAAATGGGGTCAAATTATAATCATTATAGGTCAATGTATTCATTATGTTTAGTAAACATAATCAAAACATTAGGCTAAAATATTTATCCCATGTGTCACAAACCCTGCTTAAAGTAGGTTCAACATGAAATGATAATCTAAATTTTACATAAGGTAAGTATGTGATTTAAGGTCCATTATGAAAAATTCAATGTGGGTCCTTAAAGCATAGACTTAGGCTAGGTATATTTATTACATAATATTTGTGTTATATAGATAAGGGACTTTTAGTTTGGGTATATTTTAAGCATTTCCCTTAGCATGACATGTCACCTTAGAGTAAAAAATAGGGGTTTTGGATGTTATTTTAACACTTAGTAATAAATTTTCATTAGTTTAAAATTGACAATTTCATGGGTACCAAATACACCTTCGCTGGTGTTAGTTGACGGTTACATGGACATCAATTTTAAATCATTAAAAATTTCATTTTAATGGAATTAAATTTTATGGTCACACAGGCATCAAGTTAGTCTTCTTGGATGTTTAAATGATGCTTTTATGAATGTCAATTTTAAGTTCAGTAAAATATTTAGGGTTAAATGTGAAGACACCACATGGTATTTTTTTAGGGCTTCTTAGGGTCTCGGTGTTAATTTTATCTGATGGATCAAATGCCACAATAAAGAGATATCCCTGTGATCTTGATCTAGAGACTTGATTTTGATTGCTTTCATGTCAAGTGGGTCCCCTTTCCTTTAATTCCTCACATTTAATTGTCTTACATGTCCATATTTTGGGATCCTTATATATTTTTGACTTTTCAATTATGCTTTGCTTCATTTGATCGGGTCCTTGTGAGTAAGCATAGATTATCAGATTATCCAAAATGTAGGCTATTTAAGATGAAGTTTAGGTTATCCTCACAATGTTAGATCAATTCCCATGACAAAGAAATAATTGTAGGATCCCCCAAAGCATGAGGAAGTTAATTTTAGGACCATGGAGACAATAAAAACTTAGGTTTAAGGTGTTAAGACTAAGGTCACAATGGTATTAATGAATACATCAGGGCCTTAGTATTAAAATTTTAGGCTATGTTAGGGAATATAAAAGGACCCTGCACCATGACATTTAGTCAGGCCATATGGAAATTTGAAAAGGGGGAAATAATAAAGTGAGGTCAAGTTTGTTAGTCAAGTTGTGTTAAAAAAACATGACTAAACTTAGGATATGTGTTTTATATTTAAGTCCATAAAAAATGATTCCTGCCAATTTGGGTTCTTGCCTTTATTCGAATTTGAATCAAGGGTTTTTTAGGGTTTTGGAACATAGAATTCTTGAGGGTGTATGCCATGGAACCAAAAAATTATAATCAAAAGAAATTAATTACCAATGTTAGTCTATATTAAAGTAGATTAAGACCACATATGCTTGTCTCTTAATGAAGTGGATGATCTTCAAATTCTATAAAAGACCTTGACATGTTGAGATTTCCATGTTTTATTTTGATGGCTTCTCAAGGGTCCCAATTGAAAAACTAGGGGTATGTTGGTCCCAAAAATATTAGCATTGACTTTTGAATGGCCTTATCTTATGAAATATGCCCATTCTTCCTTAGCTTGATGTAATGAAACTCTCATACTCTCAATCTCATGCCTAGTTATTTCCTATCCATAACATTTTTATGTGTCAATGCTCACCATATGATTTTCATAGACAAATAAGGTTTATTTAAAGATTGATATGGATTGTCTTAGAACTTGGTTGAGCTAAACATAAATGTCATGAGATTTCCATGATTGATTATATTGATAAACAGGCTACCAAGAAGGTGAATGAGGTTCACAAAGAAGGCTAAAGTGGTATCCTTGGTATTGAAAAGGATCATAGGCCTGATAAGGGCTCTCACATTATTGATTATGGTTATAATAGGGATGATAAGGGTCATAATAATATGGATAGGTATCATATTGTAGTTGTGATGGATCTTAGGTTTGTTGATAAGGTAGTGAATGATAATAATCTTCCCCATATATAATTAGAGATCACCACAAGACACATGAAAATCAATGAAACTATGTATAATAATTGCTCATACCTTTGAAATGATGACTAATATGAGTGCCTGAAGCTATTTATGAATACCACATCCCACTATTCATGTTATAACTATTAGCAACCCAAGTTACATACTATTGAAGTAGATTGGCTAGTTCTCCTTCAAACTTGGACTAACATTGGATTGGTTTATAGGTTGTGGGTTACCTATAAAAAGACCAAACCTATAGATTATGAGTCTATCTCCTCTGATGTATCAACTTTGAATCATTTTCCTAAACCTATTTTTCTTTGGGGGTGAAGAGAGTTAGAAAGATGACTTAAATGGAAAACCTATACTAGTGATGGTGATACACCTAAATTATTAATCTACTCAATATTGTAATCCTAATAACACTAAGGAACCAAAAATGGAAAAATAATTATCTCCATAACTCTTAAGCAATAATTTTCATATGAATGTATTGATGAATGACTATAACTTGGATGTGAAGGGATAAAATTCTATCTTGAGGCACTTTCAACTAGATTACACTCTAAACATGATCATTTAACTTTAACACTTAAAATAACCTACCTAAGATAACTAATCAACATATAGGTGTGATGAGGAAACTATAAGGATTAGTTATAATAGACACACTATACACCAATAATATACATCTAAACAAGTATAAACACACTATACGCCAATAATGGAGTAGCTATAATATATTATTCATTAGTTTAAGAGGTTTATCAAGTACAAAACCTAGTAAAGTTTCCTTATACCCAGGTGAGGTATCCAAAACAAGTCCTAAAAGCCTATATATATAAAAAATGAGGAGAGAAGAAGAAGAAGATATAATGGCATAGAGGAGATAAGAAAAATTCATCCATGACCATCATTAACTCATACATCACTTTAGTTATAATTAGTTACAAATAATTCTCCAAAAATATCTCCATGTTTGATGATCTTACATGATTCCTAATATTTTTAGATGTGGTACTTGAAGATTTAGTTAACTTATTAAACCTTATCTTGCAGCATTCTACTCCTTTGTTTTATTAACTAACTCCTATACTAGCAATTACTTAAGGATTAGTTAAGCATGGATTGATTACTTAAGGACTAGATATACATGGATTTATTATTAACTCTGAAGTATTAGTTATGTGGTGTGATTACTTCACATTATCTCTCTCAATAGTCTTCTACACCATTCTTTGGCTTCTCTTGTTGACTAAGTAAGTTTATTAGGCCAAATAGGACTAGTAGCTTATTTATTGGTGATTGGTTACCATTTAAAACCTACATGAAACTTTGAGGACCTATGAAAAAATAATTATTAGTCATAAATAAACATCATACATCATTTCATAAGCCTTCTTGATCAAAAAACACCTACAAACTTGCCACACTAGGTGAGTAGGTCACCTTGTCTTTCACTTCTATAGACTGACTAATTAGAATAGACTCACAAAGGAATTTATAAGAGGATATTTGTATATACCATATTTTTAAAAGGTGATAAAATTTCCAAACCAACATCTCCAATGATTGGCATCTTCTTGAACTACCTTGTACCTCTCTTTATGCTATTTTTCAACAAAAAAAACATTTTATGATAGGTTTGTATAGTTATATGCAACACAATACCATGTCCAGGAACCTCTCTAATTTTAATTTATTATTCAAGTGTTTATAGGGTGATTCATGGGTGTTTGGGTGTAATAATATTCACTTTTCTCAAAACTAGTATATAGTAGGATTTAGTGAGGGTTTTAGAGGTCCACCATCTTAAGAATGGTTCATAAAGTATGAACCTCCAAACAAAAAATTATTTACATGGATATTTATTACATATTACCCTTAAAATTTCTTGATAAAATTGGAATAACTTGAAAAATGTGTGTCAATATACATACATAGTGAAGTTGACCATGAGTTCTCTCCATGTATTATGGATCTTCTTATAGTCTTGGTAATGGTTCATAAAATTATACCCCTAAAATAAACTCAATCCTCCATGAATATTAATTACATAAGGTTCCTCAAATATTTTTTAAATAATTTGGTCCAAGTCCTCAAGTGATGAAAGATATAATCATCTAAACAAGCAACTCAAGTTGACTGTGTACACTGTGTGGTTCGAATTTGCCTTCAAAAACCAAATTAACCTTTCATATATTATTATATACTTTAAACATATAATTTAATATATAAAAAATACAATTAAACCTTTTTAGTAATTCATCTTTCTTAGTGGTGTCTAGAGGACTTTTAATTTTTTATATAGGCCTTCTAGGCCTAAAATAGGATTTTAGGCCTAATTGGTCTAATACTGAGTTTTCAGCTCCAAGTGACCTATAAGATGATATGGGGGTTAAAAATAATAATTATACATTTTTCCCCATTTATTTTTATCCCTTATGACTTCCTTTGGTTTCCAAAACTCTACTTTGTCTCCATGTTTTATGACTATGCCTTTAGGTATCTCTATTTAGACTATGTGTGTGGGAAGACAAGGGTATGCATGGTTATTACTCATTTAAATATATATTTTATGGATTTTTAAACTTATAAAACGTTATCTTATGGTGATTACATTATTTTGTCTATCCGAGGGTCAACTTATGCTTTGTATACCTTGATTCCTCTACCATAGGGTTTCAAGTAGTCATAGCTTGTATATCCCTTAATGACTGAGTTTCATGATTTTAAACCTCCAACCAAGGATATATTATATTGGAAATATTTTTATATCTCTCTCAGTAACTTATCATATATTATCAAACTTTTCAAGATCCATAAAGTATGCACCATCTCTAATCTTATATGAAGAGGTTGTCTTAGATCTTCTCTTCATAGTCAACCCTCACAGTCATATTACTTGAAACAATGAATTTCACATACTATATAGAGTATATGAGGAATTAACATCACCATTTAATATATAAAAAAACTTTCATGAAGTTTAAAATGTTTGCCTAGTTCACAAATCTCCAATTTGTTCACTTGGTCTCTTCAAAGACTATTAGTAGACTAGGGTCTATTGAAGATGAAATAATGAATATATCTACTAAATTTATAACCTTTAGGATAATATTAAAATATTAACCTACTTAATTTTACCATATATACTAAATTTTAAGGTGTGACTACACCTTTGGAGATATCAAAACTATAAACTCCTCCAAGACTGGTTATTAGGCATTGACTGTGTCTGTATGACTGTGTGTAGGTATAGATTTATGAGGTTCTTAACTATTTATGATGTTAATAAGTATGTTTTAATGTTAAGTAATATTATAATAGTACTTAAATCTGAATCACATTCTTAATTTTTTTAACTAACTCTTATATCCCTTAACAACACCTCAACCTAAAGCACAATACTAAGCTTTGCTTACTTAGGTATATACCTGTATAATGCTAGCTATAGCCTTTCTTGAGGTGTTTTATAACATATTAAAAAAATTCCCTTGGATACCATTTAAATATCTCCTTGAGGTTATCAAAATCATACCAACCATGTACCTTCTCTTGGTCTTCTTAGAATTATCCTTATTCAAATAGGTCTTAATAGAGTCAATGTACTTATTGGATATAGGTATGCATCCTACATTTTTAGATAAGAGAGAAGTGAGTTTACCCTTGTATGTGTTATGAGAATTTTTAACATCACTCTCAATTTTATATTGTGTTCATAAACTTCACTCATCCACTAACCACCATTGATTAATAATATTCATCTCATTCCTTTGAGTGAGCCAAACATGAATGGTTGTAGGTGTGCACATTTAAGCCTTATATGGGATAGTAGGTTTATTATAACATGAGGTGAGATGTAAATTATATAACCTTGAAAATTTAACCCCTAAACTTGGAACCACATCACCATTAATTTTTCCAAAATTCCAAACCTTGATCTCACTTCAATAAACTTAGACATCATGAGGCTCCAAACCCTACTATATGGGTTGAGACAATTCCATGTATAGTGTATAAGGTGGATGCCTTAAAATAAGTTCATGATATTCACTTAGTATTTTTATGTTTCTCAGATCACATTTTAATCCTTCATCCACTCTCAACTTTTCCTCAAAGAGACTCTCCTTTCATATTTTGATGTGACTTCATGATGACTATTGTAGGTGGTCTTTTAACCCTATGTATAGACTAATGATAAATAGGAGGTTAAACTCAAGAGACAATTTTTTTACAAGAATGTCATTGAATCTCCATATTTCACACCTTTCTTGGAGAAACCTCAATTACCCATAAGATCTTTGAATAGTAATGAGAATAAGAAAATGTCCATTACCTTAAATAATACAAAATTACCTTAATCTCTTCAAAAAAAGGAATTTATAATGATTATGAATACAATTAGTGATATTAAATATGATTTTTCCTCAATTATTTCCATGAATACCTTTTTAGTGGTTGATTTTACATTGATTAGCGCTATTTTACCCCTTTTTTAGCCTTGAAAACAAATCCATTACTTTCCCAAACATTTGCTTGATCATGACTACTTTAGGCTTGATTTGTCTTTCTATCATATAAGGTTTTATTAAATGTATCTTGTATTATCTTGGATTTAATTTGGTATTGATAAAACCCTCTCTTTAATAAATATTATTTCAACCTACACTTCTGGAACAAATTTGTAAGTGGATGTTTAGTGCTTTGTACAGATTGAGGGGACTATCACTTGACCTTAATTGGATAACCAATCCTTTCTAGAAATGAACCAAGTCATCTTGGTACCTTTAAGTTTCATCTCACAACTATATAATGATCTCTTTGACTCAAAATTCAATAATTTCATGTCATATAGAGGCTTGAATGTGATTATAGGCTGATTGAGTTTTGACCATGGCTATAGATGAAGATTTACTTTTTTTAACAGAGTTCTAAGTCATATAACTCATCTCTAGGACCATGATGATATTTAATATACTTTAAATTTAAAAAAATAATAGATACATGATATGGATGAATAGGTAGTGATATGTGTATGTAATGATAATGGAAATATGAAATTGAGAATGGAGTGACAAGTTCACAGTTTAATGGTAGTGATAACGCTGTAAAGGTGAAATGAAACATAGGGAGTGAAAAGACTGATGAATCCAATGTCAAGTCCACATTTAATGGTCCAAGGTGAACATAATTATATTCATCAATAGGGTATAATATTTTATAAGCTCTCAAGGATTCATACATAGTGAAATAAGAAACTTAGGATTCTACAAATGACCTTAACATATGCTAAATTACCTTAACATATGATAAATTGAGATTGTGAGGGTGTTTGAAGATTGATTGGTGATATATAGTCTATTAATATTGATGAAACATTTATAATAAATATAGAACATGTGTACATGTATGAGACCTCTCATATAGTCACTAACTATGTTTTGACATCTTAAAACCACCATGAATCATGCAACCATCCTCTCAATTGCCTGTAGACTATAAATTTGGAAATTTATGCTTATTTAGATCTATATAACAACAAAAATGTGGAATTAAGTTGAATAATATCATGGATATGTGGCTAAAAATCCTAACAAGCTTGATAAACTTCCATTTTTCTATCACCATGCTCAAGAGAATAAAAACCTTAGAAAACCAGTTGCTTACCTAAATGATGAAGCCATTATGAGTGACTTACCTTGTAAAGGATTGTTCATAAAGGAGAGACAACCAAATTGAAGATAAATTCCCACAAATGGAGTATCTATAGGGTCCTTTTCTCCACCCAAATTTATATATCTTGATATTTTCTCTCATTGCTATAACATTTGAAAACCTGAAGGGTTCTCTCAAGCTATAAAGGAGCTAGATGGATGAAGAGAATTATTTTTAATCCTATATTGAAAATTATTTCCATGAATCTTCTCTAAAACACTTGTCATGAATCCATCTACAACCTCATGACCTCCACTATATGGAAAAGTCCATACAAATTTGCACTTTCTTCATGAAATACATGAAAATACCCTTTCTCTTGCATTTATTCCATTATTTAAGCTTTGAACCACAAATTTAATGCAACATGAAGAATATTACGAGTTTAAGTGCATGTTAAAATAATTAATAAGTCTTTGGAGAGAAAAATGGGGAATATTTCACTTGTGGGAACTCTTTAGAGGCCAAACAACAATTTAGACTTGTAGAGGAGATAATTCCAAAGGATAAAGAATTTTATTTAAATAAATGACATGAATATGAAGATTATTAAAGGTATTATTAATTATTTAGGGGAATTTTGACTCAAACTTTATCATTTAAAGACTCAAAACCTATCTTTTAGATAATATACATAGCTACATAAAGAAAAATGCTAATGACTATCATTTAAAATACTTTATATCCTTATTAAAAGGATTAAATGAGGTTTTTATATGTCTTCATAACATCTTAAAATATTATAGTTCATTTCATACTTGAATATACCAAAGAAAATCATAGTGAGTTATCAATTGCCACCTCTCATACGTATACATCAAAGAATTTTAGATCACTAGACCATTTGAATTTTTTATCAAAGACCTCCAAACATTCTAAAAATTCACAATGATACTTGACACCAATTGAAATGGAAAAATGACAATTAAAATAAACTAAGACATGATCCCTTCACTTGAAATTCAATGACCACTAAGAAGATCAAATACATCATATAAAGACCAAGGACATCTAGGAGATATGGTTGTCACAAATAAGCTTAATGACATCTTTAAGAGTGTTTGAATGATTTCAAGAAGAAAATAAGATAAATCATTACTTAGGATAACACCATAGAGGGGCTTAAGTAGATGCCATGAAAAGTTTTTAGTTGTAGTGGTTGGTATTTGGCATTGGCAAGCCAAATCATAAACAAGAAGCTTAGAGGTGTTTTTTTATGTCTTTACAAGATACTAATTGGCTATAAACTCATGTGATATAACTAAAGTTATATAATTCCTCATGTAAGCCAAGGAATAGAAAATTATACACCTACAATCAATACCATCTACAATTAGTCCTTGCATTACATGAGAACATAGACAAAGGTCAGATGGAAAGATGAGATGGAGAGATTAGGCTGAATATATTTGAGATTTAGTATGAATGGAATCATTTTACATTGAAATTTATTTTTAAATTTTATAAACTCAGTCTACACACTCAGTCCATTAACACAATCTACTAACATAAAGACTAATAGCCTTGCAGCCCCATTCACAAGTTTAATTGTGAAATAGTATCTTTCTAAATTGATATGGATTATTTAATAGTGAATATAATTGTAGGTTATATATATTCAATCCTTAATAAAATTTTATATAGTCGATAAGGAAAGAAAATTTAGTTATAAGCCTCTAGGGTCAATAATCCATTTTGTACAAAAACCCTCAATAGTGGAGATCAAAGTTTCATACTTGTTTAAGAGGTTAATATGGTGAATTATCATGATAAATAATTTAATTAACCATTTTAAACATTTTTTAAATATTTTTTATATTTTGGAAGTGAGTTATGAGGTCTTAAGACCCAAAGAAGCTTCCTCAGCCTTTTCCACATGAGAGGTAGTTTTTCAAGGGTTAGAACATGTTATAGGATAAATATGATGACTTTAGGTTTATTTGGGTAATATTACTAAAATTAATTCCATTTATTTTGTATTTATTCTTAAAAATGGTATGAAGAATTAGTTAGAACACAAAGAACCCATTTTTTACTTGAGAAGGAGCTCAAAGAGGTCATAGGTTTGCTCAAAACTTTCATGAGAATATACATGGAAAACCAAAACCATAGGATATTTTATAGGTTTCACCCTACCAAAATTATTATCATTATTTTTTTAAAGGACCCTCATACTTTATGAACCATCGTTAAGATGTTAAACCCTCGTAAACCCTCCTAAAACCCTTTAATTGACCAATTGGAGAGATATGCCTCTTAATGCTCTTAAATTCAATATTTTAAATTAAAAATTATCAATCTCATGTTTTATATTATCCTAATATAAATTCATAGGTATTTTTCATAGGTGTAGGTATAGTACCATATGGTACAAGGCAAAAAGGGCAATTTCTAGCTTTTATTATGATGGTATGGTTAGTGCAGTGATCTCAAAACCATTTGAAGATGATTTTGTGGAATTAATATAGGTTTAATTATAATTAAAAAGTTTATAAATGTCCCTTAAATAGTTACAAAATTATTTCAAGTTGGCCATTAGGCCCAATGGTGTGAAGAACTTAGTTTTGGAAGCCCAAAAGCCATGATGAAGGCTTAAGAGTGCCATGAAGGACTTAAGTATAAATTATTTATTTGTGAAAGGGTACTATAGGTATTATTAGTTCACATTAAATAATAATAACCTAAAAATTTCTTATAAAACCTCTCAAACAACACCTTTAACATGCAAAGGCATTTAGGCTTACAAATGATCATTTCATGTTTTGGCCATCTATGTGACATTACAAAACATAAAAATTTTCATGCAAGATTTTATTAGAATAGGTAATGTGAATCAAACACTTTTTTAAAGTTTCACATGTATGGGTGGTCATTTGGGCCAAATGTTCTTCCTAGGCATAAGAGGCCTAATTGGAGAGAGAAATGATAGAAAATTAGTACTTCTACTTGGATTTGAATAATGAAATATGTATGAAGTTGTAATGGGATAATGGGTAATTAAAAATATACCTACTTTTCCAAGTTTATTCATACATTCTCTTGGATAATGAGCTTTACCAGTTCCTAAGGCTATAAGAAATGGATGGTTTAGCAAGTAAATGGATCAAAATGGCATATTTTAGATGGTATGATTATTCCAACTATTTTGTTTTTTGTCCAAATTATTTTTTGAGATCCTTTCATGGAGGTGGGTTTCCTGGTTTAATGTAAAACCAATTCTTCTCTCTCCTACACCTCTTTGCTTATGTGAAGGAATCAAGTGTTCAAAGCAACAAATTGATACAAATAAACATTTCCAAAGGATTTATTGATGTTTATAATTGTCTCATATGACTATTAAAGTATGAATAAGTAAAATTTAATTTCAAATAATGTTTAAAATGTTGAAAGGGTCTCAAGGACTCCTAAGAAGAGCCTCCTTTCCAACACCTAGTCAAGGAGGACAAGGTTAAAACAATTGAAGAAGTCTTCTAATAGGCCAAGAAATATGCAGAGGCCTTATAAATAATGGGATAAGGTTTCAATTAAGATATTAATTAAGACTTGTCTAAGCCTTTAAGTCCTATTATCAAGGATGTGACTTCTTCACCAAGAATAAAGATTGTGCAAGCAAATATATAGGTACTTCAACAAGTGAAACATCAAAAATCAATGCCCAAAGACTCCTTCAACCTTTAAAAAAAGTATAATAAAACTCTAAACCAATTTTTATAAGAAATAACATATAATAATAAGGAAGCGATACATTGAATTTTGAAAAGTACCTAGTGAATGTTTCATCTCCTAATTTTTAGGATTTACTTTGTCTCTATCTCTTCTCTCTCAATTCTATATATGTAATCCTATGTTTTGGATTTTAAATGATATTTAACCTAAGTTATGGCAATGAAATACTCCAAAAAAGCTTGTGCTTACCTCATTTGAATGAATAAGAATGAATTGATGCCTCCTCAAAGCTTGTGACTAGTGTGTGTTTATGGTTAGTTCATGAATGACAATGATAGTGCATGTTTCCTTTCATTTTGTATTCTCCTCTTTACCTATTTGTAGGTTTTAGTTCATCCTTATAGGTTTTTTAATTTGATTCAATAATATTATATGTATGGCAAGTGTAATCATTCCTTGGTTTTTTTGAGAGACCTATTGAATAAGTTAACTTAGATCATGTATCAAGATGAGCCTCTATGTGAAATTTTAATTTTTAGAAGTTTTCATTTAAGAAGTGAAATTATCTCCATATATCTATTCATCCTTTTGATTACATATTATATAATAAGAGGACACATTTTGCTATATCACCTTAGTTACATAGGTTTTTTTTCAGTTTACCTTTATCTCTTTTCCCTTGCAATATGGTAGTGTAGAGTAGAGATCATAATTGGTAAGTCAAGGGGAGATATAAATTAAAATATAAAGATTAAATCCATATATTAGGCCATCCATAGCCTATTATTTTCTCCATGTTACTTTAGACTGTGAAGGATTTTAACTAACTTAAAAAGGGTACAAGTCTAGTAGATAAAAGTTCTTGGCACACTCGATAGGATAAAGTCCAAAGCAATTGAAGGATTGGTGGTGTGTTTATTCTATAGATTAGCCTTTGTAGGAATTAAAAACATCAATGGAATATTTAATTTATATCATTTTACCTAAAAACTCAATCATTGGTTAAAGTAAGTTGTGTTTATATTTCACTATCTTCATAAAGTTTGATGGTTGTATGTGAGGAAAATTCCTATGCCATTCTTACCTATTAGACCTATGATGAGTTATACTAGCCTTGTTGTTATCCATATGATCATTTGTATGAGCCTAATAATTATTGTCTAAAGTATTATGTTCATATCAATACTATAATGAGCCTTATCAACACTATATTGAGCCTTATCAACCTTATGACAAACCGTACTAGTAGTATCCTGATTCATATCAGCTTCAATATGACCCTAATAGTATGCATCAAGAGAATTATAAATTATTATAATAATCATACTCACCTCCTCCTACTCCACTTCCAACTCATAATCATGTTTCCCCTAGCATATCCTTGTTATAATTCAATCTAAATATACTAAAGTTAGAAGGTGTAATGAGAGTTTGGGATAAAGAGATAGATGTGATTCCTTTTCACCTAATAGACAAGATGAGTAAGATAACATAAATTATTATGAGTAAGTGGGTAGTAATTGGAGAGGAAAATTAGTATGTTATGGCTTATGAGTTATATGAAATGAGAACCATGATCCAATGATGGGTAGATAGGTTAGTGATATGGGAAAATGAAGATATCTAACCTAAATAACCTCAACCATCTCTTCTTACTCCTGGTCAAAATTCTTGTATTTAAATTTTCCTTTTAGATACACCTACCCTTAATAAAACAAGTTTACGTCATTTTGGAGGCCTTTTTGGTCTATGATTCTTAGTTATGCAATGCCAAGTCTTTTGGATGAATATCTTCCCATTACTTTTCAATAACCCTCTTGTTACCATATCATACCCCTTATTCTCCTTGTACTCATGATTTATTTTACCATTATTAAATGGAGACTCAAAGAGATCCAATTGAAACTCCAAGTGAACCTACTAGTTTTAATTTTTTCCCTAGAACCAAGTAGTTAAGTTATGAGAGAAATAAGAGGAAATGATTCAAGATTAAGAGTTTGATCCCAGAGAAAAACTTGTGAATATTCAAGATCCATTTCTCATTCCTTAAGAACCTATGGTTATTACATCTTGGAGGATGATCCAAGAAGGATCTCAAGATAAGAAGGAGGTTCTGGTTGAGAATGATGGAAATCAGGTTGTAGATGAGATGGACCCTCAAGAATACTATAAGAAGATTGAAATGGTTATTGAAAAAGATGAGGCATTCATAATAAAACTGAAATTAGTATCTCCACAAGCCTTCATACAATATTCCACCACCGTGAAGACCTCAAGTTGTTTAAATAATCCCTTAATTCTGAAGAAAACTCATGAGCTTATTCATTTCCCTCCCATCATCTCCCTTATTTAAAAGGATCCTGTTCTATAAATGTTATATTAATAAGTTAAATTTGTAGGTTATTTTTTAGGAGAGTTTGGTGAAGATGAGGAATGTGTGCATAATGAATAAATATTTATTGGTACTCCCATTGGTGAGATCAAAGGTAGTTTAACTTTCAAACTAGATGAAGAATCTAAAATAGAATATAAAGGAGATGTTGACTTGTTTTAAGATCTTCCTTTTAGTGTGATTGATTATGAAGAAGGGAAGGTAAATCCCTATTTTGATCTCCCTTGTATCAGTCAAGAGCATAGTGAAGACTTATTTCAATTTTTGGAAATAGGATACTCATTTCTCCCATGTGATTATGAGTAGAGTAAGGAAATAAAAGGTAGTTTTGGAGAACTAATCAACAATATTGAGAGAGTTAGTATTTAAAATATGACTTTTAAAGAGGTAAACTCACTAGATGATGTTTTATTTTAGCTATTCAACATGGGTTATCATATTATCACCTCACTTTTAGATCTTGGTGTACTATGTTAAGAATATGTAGATCACATTTAGCCACAATTTATTAAGGAACAATAAAATCTTTCTTTTCAAGACAATGATGGAAAATTTGATAGCCTTTAAGATAATGTTGAGGTATAGGTATTATACTTCAATCATTCATATAAATTTCATGATGCAACAAGCCTTAAAAATAAATATCTAGCCATCTTGGAGACTATTACCCAAGAAAAACAATAGTAGAAGGTAGAGGATGAATTATAAGACTAGTATGTGATCATCAAAGATCTATTTTCTAACATGAACCTATTACAAGGAATGTTAAATTTGTTTCTAGTTATAAATAAGGCTCAACCAAGTAATAATTTAATCAAATGTGATTTCATGCACCATTGCATACCTCATGAAGTAAGTGATCCAAAAATATTTCTTTTTGATCCTAAAGGAGGGTAATTTATAGGTTAGTTGAATTAATTTTAGATATCCTCCAAGTGTTGTACTAGCACATTAGTTTGCTTATGTCTTGTTTTCAATAAATGCTTTTTTGTACATTTATCTTGTTAGTCAGTTTTCCTTACCTTGTTGTCTTTTCTTTTCTTATTTTTGAGGAACAAGTAGTTGTCTTATTTTGAGTTAAGTCTTGTGGTAATTTTTCAAGTTTTAATAATGATTTTTTTAAAATTTAAGAGTGATATCATGAGTTCAAAAGAGATGTCAATGGTCTACTTATCAAGCATAACATACATGCTTCCCAACTGAGTCATCAAAATATTGATAATTTTAACCTCACAGGTAAAATTTACACCCTTATAACTTGAAATTTTTCTTGTCAAGACATGGTGTAATTTTTTAGTCATGAAACATTATAATGGATACAATGTTTAGCATCTTCACTAGGCTTCTCAAGTGATTTGGCACTCTTATTGCCAAAAAGACCTATTTTGAGGCTATCCATACAATTATTCAAGGTGAAATTTATATTAAATAATATTAAAGACATTATTTGTTCATGAAAAACTCAAATACATGATTTTTATGGAGTTTTAGGTGTCATAATGAATAAAACTAGCTTATCTCCCATATCAACTTCCTTAGATTTTTTAGGAAGACCATCAACTTTTACTCAATATAAGTAGGAGACAAAGACTCAGGTAAAAATATGTTTTGAAATGATAGTTAACCTAATTAAATTAATTTTAGTGTCATTTGTTGTAAAATTAATCCCCCCATATTTATGAACAATTGTTAAGAGTGTAAGGGGGTCACTATGACCTAGTCGTCCATATAGGGTCTAGGTTTGTCTATATTTCTTTGGTTTAGATATGAATGAAAAAATGGTTTTATGTGGATTATTTTAGGGATAAATAAGACATTTTAAATGTTTTTATCATCATATAATTTTCCTTTTTAAGGATTCTTTTGATAGGAAATTAGTTTCCTATCTTGTTTGTCAAGGATGGAATTTTTCATGCCTATTTTATATATCAATTGAAGGTATTCATTTTCAAGATTTTTCAATATCATGTTTTAGGTATATTACATATCATTAATCCAACCAAAAATTTTAAGTACCTTCATCTTTAAATGAGTCTTCCTTGAGGTAGTTTGAGTGAGATAGGACCTTCTACAAGGTACACTTGCATGTCTAATGAGATTATCATTTTACAAGAGTATATTAGTGAGGTTATAATGATTTAGAAAGGATTATAAAATATGATTAAATATAAATATACCTATATCATACATATAATTTTTTAGTACTATTCTCTCTCAAAGATCAAAATCTCTCTTGTAGGCCTAATGAGCAGGATAGAAGGACATCATGGCAGGTGTCAAGAGATATGAAGTGTCATGAGGGTAAATAAATGTGTTTTCAATTCATGATGTTGTTTTATAATGATCATAATAGTATAAAATATTACCAATGGCACTATGAGAACAATTATCTCTTTGGAGTGTATAATGCCTAAACAACACTAAAGGACTTCATATGACCATGTTACTAATAATAGAGACCTCCAAGGGACTTGGTGTATTTGTAAATGTGTTTATGAGGTGTCAATATGAATTTTCAAGGTGATATTCATCATTTAAATGAATTATTATTCTCAAAATGATACTAAGGTACAACAAAACCATTTGGGAAAGCCTACTTAAAGTATTGTTTAGCATATTTTAAAATATTTTAGCATTTTCTAAGGTACAATCATATGTGGAGTCCCATGTTTACTAAGATCTTTAAATGATTCTTCTAGTGGATTAAATATAAGTTAGTATCATTCATTATTATTAGCATCATGTTTTTCATGTTTAGTACCATGTTGCATACTCCTTAACAGTCTATATAATGAATCAAAAGACCACCTACAACAAGTCTTGGAGTAAGCTTACTTCAAGAAGCATTATGTTGAAATATGTATGTGGATTTATAGTTTAGAATATCAGATGATATCAATTATCAATGTATATTTGATCATATTGAGATCAATAAATTAGTTAAGGTGGTTTCCAATGTAATCTATAGTCCACTAAGTAATGAATAGTAACTTACAACCATATATATTAAGGTAGTCAAACTTCTATGCAACATGAATTTTTTGAAAAGGACAAGATGATGGATGAAATTAATAGGTTACATGAGATGGATATGAGAGAGTATTATGAATTTAAATTAAGAGTAAATGAGGTTATTAAAGTGTGATGCATAATCTATAGTCCACATGAGCTTCTAAACATAAAGAGCCTTTCTATACAAAATGAACTAGTATGGATAAAGAACTTGTATGATGGATGAGGTTGAGCATAATAATGACCTAATTTAATGGACCAAAAGGAGATAAATAACACCAAAATAATTGTCATGACACTTTTCAACTTACATTTCTTATAACAACAAAATGTTGATCTACAACAATCATCTACTATTATGGGTTACTTCAACAAAATGTTATGATAAGGTCATCAAGACATATTTTTGGAATTAGTATATTCAAATTATATTATATATCATGTAATATTAGAATCATTGAGATAGGTAGAGTGTGTTTTTACACTTATAGTTCATACAAACTCTAAAGTTGACATCCACAACTAAGCTTAAACGAGCCTAACAGAGTTTAAAGGACAATAGGTGAAAGATCACAATGATGAAATGTTGAACCTACAATAAATGAGTATTATCTTGTGGAGTTTTGTATAATATCAAATATTATTTCAAATCATGAATATATATCAATATAAATCTACAGTCAATCCTTCAAATAAACCTATAACCAATGCATACATAATAAAGAAAATTACATGGGAAGTTATGCGTGAGAGAAGGTTAGAAGTCTTTTTTTATGTCTTCACAAGATAATAATACATTTTAAACTGATTTAAATAGACATAAAATTATTTAAATATTCATGTAAGCTAAATAATAGTAAAGTATACACCTATAATTAATGTCATCTACAAGCAGTCATTGTAATGCATGAGAACATGGGCAAAGGTCAGATGGAAAGATGTGATGGAGATATGAGGTTTAAGATATTTGAGAATAAATATTAATGGAATAATTTTACATTGAAAGTGTCTTTTGAAGTTCATAAACTCAATCTACACACTCAGTCCATTAACACAATCTACTAACATAGGGACTAATAACCCTATAGGACCATTCATAAGTTTAAGTGTGAAATATTGTATTTTTGAGTTGATATGGATTATATAAAAATGAATAAGGATTTATGTGATCTACATAGAATATTTCATCATGTTTTATATAGTGGATAAGGAGAGAAAACATAGTTATAAACCTCTAGGGTAAATAATCCAACTTGCACTAAAACCCTCAATAGTAGAGATAAAGGTTTTAGGCCTATTTAAGAGGTCAGTATGGTGAAGTGTCATGACAAAATAATTTAATTAACCATTTTAAACATTTTTTAAATATTATTTTTATATTTAAGTGATTTATGAGGTCTTAAAACCTAAATAACCTTTCTCAACCTTTTCCACACACAGTCACCTATTGGAGTTATACTTACTAAGGGGAGGGTGAATCAGTGATCAAAGATAATCTATTTCAATTCCAAACTCTTAAAAACTCTTCATACATAAATATTTATCAATAAAAAAACATGAAAGAATGTACATCAAAAGCATACAAAGGAGCATACATCACATGAACACAACATATATGTGGGAAACCCTCTTGGGGGATAAACTCCACTAAACTTTGAAATATGGAATACAATCCTATAAAAATAAGATCCAAAATTTAGACCAGAACCCACTAATCAAGGAATAACTATCCCTTAGTTTATTAAGACACCAATCCCATAAGGAGATACTGCCCCTATCTAGCTGAGCACCCACTACAACTATAGCTTTAGAAAGCTTTACCTTGTAAGGAGGATAAACCACATAGGAAACCAAGCACACAGATACTTGAATACATCACCTTTAACACATATTTATACTCTTAAACTAATGATGATCATGTTTTTTTTCACTCTTCACCTTCACTCTTTCACCCAAACAATCTTAAGGGTTCACTCACTCAATATTCTTTTTCTAAGCTCATTAGATCCAATGACCTATGTATCCACCTAAAATAGCCTGATCAAATCAACATGATTTATTCACTATGCTCTGTGATGGTCCTCAATAACCTATACCTTATCTTTCAAATTTTCTCTACTTCACTTGAATCCTTGCTCGCATACATAGCATAATTAGTCCAATTATGATGTGTATATATACCACTCTCTTTATTTAACCCATCTTGGTTGGCCAAGATGCTTTACATATTTGAACCACCTTTAAAATATGTATTTTAACATGTTACATGTTATAAAATCACTCATCATAGGTCATTCATTACCTCATTAGTCCCAAACCACCATTAGGTCTTTGTGAGACCTAAAACAATTAAGCCTTCATACTCACATGTTACATGTGAGATTAATTAGACCACCTTAACCATTTAAAAATTATTTAAAAATAAAAAATTAATATTTAATATCCCATTAATTACTCCCTCATGGGTCCATGCCACCTGTAACACAAACTCAATTCAACTCTCTTAGAATGACCACTCACACGAATCACAAATAGTCAAAATATAATTATACTTATTTTGACTCTTCACAATTGGTTAGGGGAAAACTATGATAAAATAATCCTTCTCATAATACACTGAGACTTATAAAACATCTTAATACTTATTTTATTCTTCAATTCTACTCAGAACACCTTCAACTTACCTCTATGAGATGGTCACTTAAACTATGAGTGTATTCAACAAACATAGTCAACTTATAAGCAATTATTCATAGTGAATATGGATTAGTCAAATCTCCATAATCCACACATATGGTACTCACAGATCCTAGATCACTCTCTAATAGTTATTCCACCTTAAAAAATATAGACACTATTAATAACACTTCAAATATCCTTCTAAGGTCACTTGTAGAACATATACAAACACATAGTCAACTTTAAATCTTAATATATGTAATTTTATGAACATCCAAATCTTCTAATAAAAATTTATGGATGTACCTTTAATTAATTTACAACTTTTATTTTTAATACATCAATAAATTCATTTTGGATCAGAATATATATCTCAAATATAAATCATTGGTTCTCCCTCATAAATTTGAATATTTAAATTCCAATGGTCATTATTTAGACATTAAACATCGAAAATCTTAACCTTGTATCATGCTTCCTAGAAATTATGGATAAACAATCTCCATTAATCTCTATGGATTAGCCTAGTCTTTATCTAGTAATTCTCAATATTGATCTAAGCTTTGAGCTCCTATGATTGTTCCACTTGGTAGCCCCACATGCCTTCTGCACATTTCACTCATTGACTTTAAAGCACATTGTTGATCTTTTGACTACATGATCATACACTTTTAATTGATCTTATATGCAATATCTATAAATTTGACACATGCCACTAGAACATTCATTCTTTTACATATTGACTTTTATTGTACTATTGGATCAGGATCTATGATTTAACATGCACTGTTAGATCTACTGACTAGATGACCTCAGACTTTAATGTAGTTTTTATTGATGGTCTTTGTCCCATCAAAGTCTATACTTGTAACTTTAAATATTTATATCTCAAGATATAAAAAAATTTAGAACTCCAAATTTTCAAGTTAAATTCTTGGAACTATAGACAAAATCACCATGAAAACATTTTCCCATTGTTGACTTTTTAAGTACCTACAATAAATATACAAACTTCCTGGATCATACATGTTTACATGATGGTCTGTGATGATCTATATTTTTTAAATATATAATATGCATTTTCCTCATTCCAAATGATTAAAAGACATATCGAGACTTCATTAAGACATCAATGGATGCCTCACAACTTCTTCATCATTATAGACTTACAAATGTGTCATATCTCTCTAAACCATTAATTTGGTCACTTTTTCATTAATGCATTAGTACAACATGCTTTCTTTGACATAAAATATAACCTAACATTAATGACCGTGCTAAAAAATCTCCCCCATTGTCATCGATGACAAAATAATCTCATATTGACTTTATTTGTATAATGATTTTATTTTGATATTTTACCTCCTTTGACATTAATAACAAAGGGTCTATTTGTCAACATGCCAAAAATCATTTCTCAAAATCATGTATGCATTAAAATACTATTTAATATGCTCAGGATAATTACATACTTTCAAGAATATGAATAATTTCTACCCCTTTATCATGTATTAATTTGAACTTAGACTTTTATGATCCTTAGACCTGATGAACTACTCACAGAGATTAGAAAGCTCCCCATAACATCATACTCTATCTCATGTCATCTATTATTTGATCTTAATTATACCATCATTTCACACATGCCTCATGACTATACTCTTATTTGATCATATATAGCTTGTGAACTTAGGAATCCTTTGAGCACCTTCAGACCAACTCCACACTTGCCTTCATACCTTATTACTTTAGGCTACCTCCATGATTAGCAGTACATGAAAAATCTAATACTAAAATATGAAATATGCACAAAAATAACTAAAAAAATCATATTGGATCAACCATAGCTTTATCATTTGCATAAAATGACCAAATACCACTCTTTTCTTTACTAGCCTTACCTAGAGGCCTAGTAGCCCTACCTGAACCTTGAAACACACATATATTTCTATGTATGAACCTTCAAGACTTTAAATTTCATATCTGAATTACGCTCATGTGCCGCCATATTTATGTTAAAAATCATATTCCAACTTTGCTTCTACATCATATCTCTTTCACAAACCTAATAGCCAATTAACTCTCCATTTACACAAATCCTCATCCATGGAAGACACCACACACTTTCAAATTATTGTGAAACACTTTTTGAGCACCTATTTTGACATTTAAATTGATTAATTAGCCTCAAACATTAACTCATTAGGAAAACCACTTTCCAATAAAGACCAAAACACTAGGTTTATTAAAAAAAATGGTCAACATACTATCTTCTAGTCAACGCCATCCATTGAAACTTCTCTCACACTTGGAAGTAAATAAAACATACTTATGGACCAAGTTTTTAGGTCACACATCTTAGATAACCCATAGACCCTTTAGCTAGGGTTTGACCTACTTTCCCTTAAACCAAAATTGGGAAAACTTGAAAGCACTCAAAAGGATTCAATTTGTACACAAAAGATCTTTAAAGCATAAAATCACCTTGAGCACACATACTTGTAGTCTATATATTAAAATAAATAACTCAAAAAGTAATCACCTTCAAATCATTAAAATTCATCATATCTTAACCATGACTTTAACATCTCACATATCCTCCCCCTCACATCATGCACATCTTGAAATGATATTCCTATCTTACAACATCAATCAAGGCTCAACTAGTATCCACCATGATTCCTCTTACTTGAATCATGTCTCTTTGAAGCTTAGATAGAGATACCCTAGCCCAAAATGTCCTAGAACAATGTTAAACTAGGAGTTACCCATAACTCCTCATATTCCTTCTCTTCCTTGGTCATCTGATAATGATAGTTCTTCTTCTTCTTCTTAGGCTTAAGAGAAGCAACATGCTCATCCACTACAATATTCTCCTTTTATTTTAAGTAAGTATTGATAATATAAGGAGGCAACCAAGATTCATCACATACCTTTCCATTTGAAGAAGGAAACTCATCATTAGGCATTGACAACTAATGTTCTGTATATGAAACTTTTTCCATAATAGCAAGATATTGTTTTAGATCCATGCATTCCTCAAAAAAAGCCTCAATTATCACTTTTGTATTTTCTTTGAACTTGAATTGAACTAACTTTTGATTCTCCTTTTCTATCTAGATAGATGACACACTCTCTTTACATTCTTTAACCTTATTCATATTTGATTCATCTTTTGCTTTAGCAGGTAGTCTGCCTTGATCTTTCATCTCAACTGAATTAATTTTCATGGTTTTCACCTCCTTAGGTTTCCATACCAAATATTGAACTTTCTTGATCACACTAGGATTTTCATGAACCTTCTTGTGACTTGAGATCTTGAGTATACAATATCTTGTAGTATAATCAACTTGATGACAACAAAAACAAATAACACCATTCATACTTTTTACTTGATGAAAATTATAAATATAAAAAAACATATCATCTTGTCCATTAGGTTCATTATGCTTAAGATTAAATTTATCTGGCCTCTATACCTAGGTTAATCTTTTCCTATGAATTTTAGGGTAGAATCTAGTAATATGTCCCATGTCATGATAATTATAGTAGACTACATTATCTATACTTATAACTGATTAGTTTCTCTTTCTTCTATAATTTCTTTCCTTATAACGAAACTTGTTGAATAATAGTTTATTCACAATAAAATATAATTATCTTGATAAAAATTAATAAGGAGAGTTACCATATACCTATACATTCTACTTCATTTAAATGACAAACTGAGGATGTAGAATTAATAGGATGAAATCACTATATGTGCACAATCAATCTTCTAATTTGACCTTCTGCTAATTATTATCTAAGATGTTGAAGTCATGTAATAAATGAAATGATTTAAATTAAACATAAACAAAATATTGTGAAATAAATGCTTATACATTTGAAGCTTCCTTAAAGAAATCTAAGCAAGAATTTAAGTCACATAGTTCAAAAGTAAAACACATATTGCATAAAGAAACCAAACAATGTCCTTACCTATTGCAATGGGTTGGATTGTTGTTATAGGCTTCCAAATGGGTCCGTTCCTCCTTCCAACTCTAGATTCAATCTTTCCTCTCAAAACACTTAATTGATATAAAGAATTCTTGTTCATATTAATAAAAAATGCATTAATGAATTGTTGAAAGAGATTACAATGACAGTTGCTTGACAAAATATATTTTTGGTAATCTCTAGTCGACATCTACTACCTCTCAACATTGTTGCTACATATACATACCATAGAGGAATTTTTTTTATAATATATATATATATATATATATATTCTAATTTAAGATACATTAAACTTAGGATAAATGAAATTGGATCCTTTTGATAAAGCCATCTTTTATGTGAACTCCACAACATTATTGTAGGACAAATAAAATTATTTCAGCCTTCAATTGCTTCCTTATTGAGCTCGAAGGAGGTTATGGTTATTTTTTTGAGTCAACTAAAAGATGAATCAAAATATATTCATTCATAGCTTTGGTCTGTAGTGGTTGCAAGATAGTCTATGTAATAAGATTCATTTGCTGTAGGACATTCTACACTATATACCTATGTCTCCAAAACATCCTTAAAACACATTATAGAAAAAAATCCTAAAGAAATAGATACTTATCATATATTTTATTTAAATACATAATTTTAACTATTAAAAGAGTGTATAAATATAATGATATTTTCAATATTATGGCTATATGTGGAGGGAAACATAAGAAAAAGTGTTAAAAAGCATGGTTAAGAAGCAAGATGAGTAAAATAGATGAGGACATGAATAGAACATTTCTAGAGCTCATCACACCCCCCAACTTAAGATCTTGCTTGATCTCAAGCATTAAACTTGTTCATTCCCATGTCACAAATAATTTTGAAATCCATGGGATCTATAACACCACTAGCAAGGTGAACATAAAATCTATGCCTCTATTCAAATAGTTACCAAATTTTGAATTCCCTAGCTTCATCCATTGGGGCCTTATCCTACCAATCTAAAATAGGATACAAAAATAGTGGGGGATAAAATTTGAGGTTCAATAATTGAGATCCCATTTCACCTTAAATAAGAATATATTTTGTGATCCTATTAAATGTTGCATTTAAGTTAAAAGGGGAATATGGCTCTCTTTTTTTTAGTGTAGGAGTGAGCTCGGTCCATCATTTAATACAAGAATTTTTGGCTATAGGACCAACATAAGTTCTCAATCTTGGGATTCATCATAATTATTCATAAACTAATCTCTGACTTATTTCTACAACACGATATTATCCTATTTAGACAATACAACTCAAGTACCATTGATTCTCTCTTGATAAACAATTAATTTTCATTCTCCTTTTTCCTATATTCAGCTACTTCTCTTCCTCTTCTTTTTTCATTAAAAAATATGATGAAAATGTATTTATCAAGACATCTCTAATATATATATTAGGGTTCCACTCTTTATCATAAGGAAAAACATAATTATGAACGTAGAACTTGCATAATTATATTTGTTCTTCTTGTAAACTTTATTTATAGATATAAAAGAAGGAGAGTGGATCAATGACTTCATGAGGGATGTCATAATAAATTCTCATAAATTTGAACTTATGCTATTGCTCTTTAAAGTATATTAAATAATTTTTTTTAGGAGGCCTACATTCAAGGAGTTCTTGGGTAAGACCATCCATATCTTTAATATTTTACTTCAGTTTGGATATTCTGTCTTCCTTTAACTTATTCTCTTCTTTCAATTTCTTATTTTCTTTTCTTAATTACTTCAAAATTTTATACTGACTATCCATCAATTTATCAATTTAGAAGATATTGCAAATGAGGAATGATACCTAAATTTATTGGTGGTTGTAGGTTCTTCCTATTGATTTACATCTATAGAATATTTTGAAATAATGACTACATGATGGTCTTCAAAAGATGGCTACAACTAAGAAGCTGCTATAACAAGTGCATCTAGTCCTCCTCTAAAATGACTTTGTATCTTCTTTCATAGTCTCTTAATTTCTTGTAGGGATTACTCTAGAGTGGGAGATTCTATTTGTATATTAGTTTTCTCTAATTATTTTTCTTCCTCCTACTTTGGTTCCTCATGTAATTCTTCAAGACTATAATATACTTGTTCTACCTCCTGATTATATTCTAAAGAACATTCTCCCTTGTTTGTTTCAGCCTCTAAGGAGTCATCATTGTTAAGAGTCTATTATTATCCAAATTCTTCATTAATATCAATAATATAAGAAGATTTAATTATCATTTTTATTCTTAGTTTGTGGGATCTACGAGGAGTAGAAGTTACCTTGGCCTTTTTGGGAGAAGGTGTAATTTCCTCCTCAAACTCCTATGAATCAGACTAGAGAATGATTTTATTACTCTTTCTAGATTCCCTATCTATGAAAATGTTTTATTTAATCCTTACTATAGGTTCTTCTATTTCTATATGAAGATCTTCTTCTATAGGTTCTTGTGTGGCTATAGGAAGGTCTCTTTCCATAGGTTCTTGTGGAGTTGCAAGAATGTTTTTTACTATAGGTTCTTATGGATCTATAGAAAGGATTTTTGCTACAAGTTCTTGTGGAGCTATAAAAAGGGATTATTATGATCTCTACTCTTTTACCTCTATTTCCTCTTCTATTTCATTTCCTTATCTATCACTTTTTGCATTTTATTGATACTTGGAAAAAAAAATTCCAAATTATGTTGGGTTTAGTCCTTTGCAAATAGTCTTGAACAATCAACTAGATTAAACAATGATGGGAAGGAGCTTTAGAATTACCTTTTTGAAACACCTCTGACTTTTTTATGATCATGTAGAGTAAGAAGTTAGAAATTTTTATCTCTATTCTAAGCTATAAATGATTCATGAACTTGAAATGTATGCCAGGTAGCATGGAATACCTCCCTTTGCAAGTGAAATATCTATAGATAAACTCAATAGCTTTGGCCCATCATCCCAATAAGGATAATGGTGTAGTGCCCTAATTTGAATGTTCTAGACTTTGATTTCCTCTTACAAATTTTTATCTCACTACCTCGACATCAAATTTGTCTTGCCATGCCTCCCTTGTTCATGGAAATCCCATTACTTAGTTAATGGTAATCTCTTTCAGCTTTATATTCATTCCTATTACTATTGCCATGTTATTATGTAGTGAGCCAACAAATTCTTATGAAATTTCATTATCTAGGGTCTGCATCTTTTCAAAATACTATGCCCATCTTACATTCTAGAATAGGGCCAAGATGTTTGGTCTATTGGTAAAAGGAGTGATATCAAGTGGTTTATATTTTAGCAAGTCCCCTCCCATATTATGAGATGAAATTTGAGTTGTAGGTATGTGTTCTTATAGAATTTTTTTGTGTCTTTGGAAAAATAGTTGTGATTATTGCTTTATGAGAAAAATAAGCCATTTGAGTTATGAAAAATATTTCCCTAACTTAAATGTCACTTGTTTAAGGATGAAGCTGACATGTGAAAAATTGATCATGGTAATAGCAAAGGGTGGTGGTAATAGTGTATCAAAGGTCACATAAATTATCAAAAGAAAAGATATGGTGAGTTGGTGTGAGAAGGAGAAGATATGGAGACATGTTAATATCATTAGGTACCATCATTTTAGTAATAATTAAAATGTATGACATGAAATAAATATAAAATAATTACCTTGTTACTTGTAGGAATACCTTTTATTAATGCATAAATGATGATTTCAAGTGGCAATCATGGTGTGTGTTATCATTTGATTGGGAGAAAAAAAAACTATTTAGAATGGAATGTAGGATGGAGTGATAAGAATACATCTTATAGCAATAAATTTTTCTTATAGCAATAAGTTATATCCCATATTATCAAGTTGTATTATGTGACAACAAGTTTTTATCCTGTAACAACAAGTGTCATCCTATAATAACAAGTTTTTCATCTTGTATCAAGAAAGAAAATGAATTTATGCTCTAAGAGAATTAATCTATAATTAAAAACAATTAAAAATGAAAAGTTTTATTGCAATATTTTTTAATGAATGGTGATTAGCTAGTGACTTAGTTTTTTGAGACAACATCCATCAATAATGCCTGAAGGTTTTCATTATTGAATTATCTGATTTTTTATTTTTTTATAGATTTATTGGTCTAAATGCAATTAGAATCACATTAATCTAGGAGGTAGTATTTTATTTATCCTGAACCAAGCCCTTATGAAAGACTTGTTCTTGGCTACAAGAAGTTTTTATTCTTCTTGGAAAATATTAGAGAAGGGTTGATAGAAATACCCTTTAACTATAGGAACAAGTTGATTTTCTTCATGAAGAATAGATGGATGTTGATATTCAAGAGGTTGACAAGTGTGAGTTTCCTTGGAAAATGGTTTATTATACAAATTGAGCCTATGGCCATTAATAAGTAGTCTAAATTGAATAGAGTCAATGGTCATGAGATTTACAACTCTATTTTCAAATACTTGTTCAATATCATAAGTCCCAAGCCATCTGGACTACATATTTTCTTTATGATCCTTATTTTTAGAATAAAAAAGGAGTGCCCAGTCACCTATTAGTGTAGGTTTTTATTTTTTCCTATTTTTTAATTAGGGAAATTGTATTTCTTGTGCATACATGGAGTTTTCCTACATTTGTGGGATAGGCTAGCTTATGTGGAGGTGTGTGTCATAAATGTGTCATAGGTGTCATAAGAATGTCATAAGTAACTCCCTTGATGGGAGTTACTTCTCTATTCTTATAACCTTGTCACCACCTTTCATGGAGGAGTTATATTCTATTCTTAGGGTGCCTTGTCCACCTTTTGTGGAGGAGTTATGTACTCTCCTATATGTATTCCTCACTTTGGCTATCTCATGTTAATCAGATTTTAGTTTTCTCCATTTTGTCTTGTGTAATTTATCTTCTTGTGTAATTTCAAATTGCTTTAGCATCTATGTGGTGTAAACTTGCTTCATCTCATGTGATCACATCTCCATTGCATTCGCATTACCTAGATTCTGGCAACAACTCTGATATGGTATTAGAGCTAACCCAATAATCATGTGTTTGGTTATGCTTTTAGTTTATTTTGAAATCAAGAGGAGTGGAGTTCTCTTTATTTTTTAATTTCTAAATCTGATCTAAAATAAATAAATAAAACTTTCAATATCATTTCTTGAATATTTTCCTTGGGAGCCTTGGCCTTTGGGTGTCTTGGCCATCTTTTCTTCAGTCTTTATAGGGTAGCGTCAACCTTCTTTGAAGTGGTTGGTTCAGCAGTTGGCTTGGCAGCAACAGCCTGCTTGACTACACTTTTTTGCATCTTATTCTACTTCAACTTGGGCATCATTGTTGAGTGTAGGGAGCAGAGGGAGGAGTAGCATCAATAGCAATGCCTTCAGCAACTCTATGTAGTAGTCCTTCCAACACGCCAAGCAACAACATCCTTTTTACAGCCATGCCATCAGTTGTATGGCGTCCATCATCCAGCAAAATCAAAACCTTTTTTGTAAATGGCACCCTATTCTAGTCCTTTTCTACTAATATGCATTAAAGTATCAATAACCTTCCTTGCCTATAAAATTAGAACTTCACCCTTTTTCTTGGTAAGAGAATTCTACCAACACTTTTTTTTTAAAATGGTGCGCCTTCCTTGCTTGGCGTCCCATGTGGCAACTTGAACTGGGCATTGGTAATTGCTTTTTTAAATGTTTTCTTTCTTTATTCACTTTATAGTTTCATTTAGTATGCTGGAAAACAAGTAAGTTGAATTTTTTTTTAAAAGAGTAATTTAGAGGTTTTTAAAAAATTTGTATTTTCAACCTACGAAGACGAAGGGTGAGGCCCGGGTTGGCAGGAGGCCAATTCCCCCTCACACAAAACTCCTTTGGATTTCTCATTATATGCCAAATCCAATGAGTGGATGGAAGGTCACTTTTTCTCTCAAAATAGGCATTTTTTTAATGTTTTAGTGCTTTTTTTTGCAAAAACACTAGTTTACGGGAAAATTGAACCTTTAATATCTTGCAAACGGTAGCTCAAATTTGGGTGCCATTTTTTGAAAAAGTGTTTGTAATTAAATTATCCATAGTGTAGGCTTGTTATTTGTCAAAAATTCACTAGTTTATAAAGTGCCTAAAATTTGGGTCTCTCGAGACGCATTTTTGGTTGAGTCTGACGTCCTGTTTGCTTAAGTCTTGCACTGATTGCTCTAAGATGCATTCTGAGCTGAGCTCGATGTATTTTGAGTGTGCACTTGAATATTTGGGGGGGGGGGTAAATATTTTTGGGGGGTGTGATTGCTTTTCACAACTTGCAAATCTTTGCTTTCATTCTCTTTTTTACATAATTTCACAACTTGTAATCAACACAACTTCAGCTAAATTCAGCTTAAAATGGATTATTTTCAACTTAAACCCCTACACCCTTTAACTATCATGAATTGAAGGTTAAAATTTCAATCATTCTTAGAAGCAAAGGGTTGTATAGGATTACCATGGGTACTGAAGTAGAACCTAACACTGATGCTAAAAAGGTCAAGTGGTACAACCATAGTGATGAAACCTATGGATTACTAAGCTTGTCTATGTCTCCAAAACTTCTCTCCCATCTAGAAAACTTTGAGACTCCCAAATAAATATGGGATGCCATAGAAAACTTATTTAGGAAGCTTGATGAGATGAGAGGTCATGAGCTCGAAAATGAACTCATAAGTCTAAGTCCTAGCAACTTTGACACCCTATAGGACTTCTTCACTAATTTTAAGGCCCTTAGATTGCAATTGAAAGAATGTGGGATAGAGAATAAAGATGATTAACTCATCCTTTCTATTCTCACATAGTTATATCCAAGCTATTTAGTCTTTGTATCCACTTTCCATGCCACAAAAATGCCCTTGGCACTACATGGAAAATGCCTTCTTTGGATTCATTCATTACTGACATGAATAGGGAGCAAGATAAGCTAATTCAGATGGGCAAAATGAAGTCTACTCAGCCCCAAGATTTGATATCTAGAAATTGTAAGGATAAGACTTCAACAAAGGAGAAGAAGAAAAAGAACAAGGACCAGGAGAAGAAGAAAGAAAACAAAAATCCTACCAAAAACAACACCGAGACTTCCTCTTCCAAAGCTAAACCTAAGAAGGAGAAGGTTAAGTGTGCCTATTTTAAAAATATAGGGCATGATGAATACAAATGCATGAATAAATAAATAGATCACCTAACTCATCTTCTAGAGAAACACAACATATGTGTTCCTGAGTCCATCAAGTAGAATTCATCTACCTAAGATTTTACCAAGGTAAAAGGTAAGGGTAAGGAGAAAGGAAAGGGCAAGGCCCTTATAGCTACTATAGCTTCTAAAAGATCATGGGTCATTGATTCAAGTGCTTCTCACCACATGGGCTCTTCACTAGTTGAGTTTTCATCTTTAGAGCCTTATAGCATGACTTCAATTAGTTTGGGTGATGACACATCAGTTTCTATTGCAGTGAGAGGGTCAGTTGAAATGGAAGGAGGAACATTCAATAATGTTTTAAGTGTTCCTTCTCTTTTAACCAATCTCTTATCAGTGTACCAAATCACTCACATTGGTCAGGGCATGAGAATTGAGTTTTCACCAAATTCAGTGGCTATCAGGGAGTTGCATAGTGATACTATGGTGGCAGTGGGTAGGGTAGATCACCAAGCAAGGTTATACACCTCACTTTTTGCATCAAATTATTCTCTAACAACGTTATTGACTCATTCAGATGGAGTTAGCAAATTATGGCATGAGTGGTTTGGCCACCTTAACTACCACTACCTTGAGTAACTTTGAAAACATGACATGGTCATTGGCTTGCCTCGTGTCCAATTCTCAAAAGGAATTTGTGAGGGGTGCTCCCTTGTGAAGCATCCTGAAGCAAAATTTGACAAAGGCAAAGCTTGGAGGGATTCACAACCTTTGGAGTTAGTCCATAGTGATGTATCAGGACCCTTTCCCAAACCATCTTTCACAAGGGCCAAGTACATCCTCACTTTCATTGATGATTTCTCTAGGTACACTTGGATATATTTTCTCAAACAAAACTCTAAAGTGTTTGAAATTTTTCTAGACTTTAAGTCTCTTGTTGAGAAATAGAGTGAGAAATCCATCAAGGTTCTTTGAATTGATAATGGAGGGGAGTATGTCAGTAACATGTTTGAGCAATTTTGCACCATAGAGGGGATTGATTTACAGTGCATAGTCACTTACAGTCCTTCACATAATGGGGCTGCTAAACACAAAAATAGGTTCTTAAAAGAGATGGGTAGCTATATGATTCACTCCAAATCCTTAGCACCATAGTACTAGGCCAAAGCCATCAATTATGCTTGCTACATTCAAAAAAAGGTTCCTCATAAAGATTTCAAAGGGATAACACCCTTTAAAGCTTGGCATAAAAGGAAACCTAATGTTGAGCACCTTAGGGTTTTCAGATCCCTAGTCATGGACCTCATTTCAAAGAAGAAACACAAAGCTATGGAACATCAGTCCAAGCCTTACATCTTTGTAGGATATCTAGATGGTATTAAGGTGTATCACCTTCTAGATCTAGTCACTCATGAGTTGTTCATTGAGAGAAGTGTCCATTTTAGGGTAGTACTACAAACTCAACACTTGACACTTCTTCTCCCTCATCGGATCTACTTCTTCATGATGATTCCTCAACAAATTTAGATCAGCCACAGTAGGTTCTTGAGCCAGAGACATCTTCTTCTTCAAGTTTAGACAGTGAGGATAGTGATGCAGAGTCATCCACCTCTAGTCAGTCAGAGGATGAGTTATCACCTGACTTGCCCACTTCTAGGCCACTTTGGGCTAGACAGACACTTGAGAGTGTTGGCACTTGGGCAAGAGATCCCACAGATGACAAACATACTAGGGGGGATTTTCAAAGAGATCCATATGCCTTCTTTGCTTCAATTTTAGATCCATAGACTTTTTGAGAGGCATCGAGGGTACTTGAGTGGGATAGTGCTATGGAGGAAGAATATTCTTCCTTAATCAAAAATCACACTTGGGATTTGACTTCACTTCCTAAGGGAAGAAATATGGTTCAATGCAGGTGGATATATCAAACAAAGTTTGCAGTAGATGGGTTAGTTGATAAGTATAAGGCATGATTGGTCACCAAGGGTTTCTCACAGGTGGTAGGCATTGACTACACAAAGACCTTTGCACCTGTTGCAAAGATTACTTCTATCTGAATCATCTTGGCTATTGTTGTAACACATGATTGGGATGTGCATCAGATGGATGTGAAGAGTGCCTTTCTTCATGAATACCTAGAGGAGGAGATCTACATGAAGTAGTAGCCAAGATTTGTTTAGGATTCTTCCTTAGTATGTAGACTTAGGAAATATATCTATGGCCTCAAACAAGCCCCTCAAGATTGGTATGCCAAGATGGATTCCTTCCTTCTCACAGTGGGTTTCACTAGGTGCCATTCTAATCCCAATGTCTACTTCTTGTGACATGATGATTCACTTTTGATTTTGGTTCTATATGTTGATGACCTTTTGATCACTGGGAGTTATTCATCAGCTATTGTAGTGGTGAAGGCATCTCTCTAGGATAGATTTGACATGACAGACTTGGGTTTGTTGCACTACTTCCTTGGCATCAAAATCTCACAATTAGATTTAGGGATTTCTCTTGCATAGCCTAAGTGTGCTCTTGATTTATTGGCTCAATTTCACATGGCTGATTGCAAGCCATCTCTAACTCCCTTTCTATCAGGATTTAAGCTTGAGGCTGACTATTCTTCACCATTGATTGATGCCATGCAGTATCAACAACTTATTGGTAGTCTCATCTACTTGAATCACACTAGGCCCAACATATCATATATAGTGGGACTTGTCTCCAGATTCATGCAAGAACCTCATGATCTGCATTGGAAAGTAGCTAAGAGGATCTTGAATTACATATAGGGTTTACATAGATACATGATTCATTACAAATTTGGCATAGAGGTTGACTTGGTTGGATATATAGATTCATACTAGGCTGGTGATTCATAGACTCGCAAGTCCACTTCTAGATACAGTTTCTCTCTATGTTCTAGTCATATTAGTTGGTCTAGCAAGAAGCAGAATGCTATTACTATATAATCCATAGAGGTATAATATAACGGAGCTGTTAATGTAGCTACTGAAGCTATTTGGCTCCAAGGGATTCTTTTTGAGTTTGGCATTCCTATCAGGCAGCCCACCATCATTTATTGTGACAACTAGAGTACCATTTAGATTTGCAAGAATCTAGTTTAGCATCAGCAAACCAAGCACATAGAGATTCACATGCATTTCATTTGAGAGCTTATTCATATTCAGGTCATTGACTTGATATTTTGCTAGTCTTCAGAGTAGGTTACAGACATCTTCACCAAACCTTTTACTAAGAGCAAGTTCATTCATCTATGAGCTCTTCTTAGGGTGTGGTTTACATCTATAGTAGCATCATCTTTGGGGGGGGCACTAGCCTCTTCTTTTTTTTATGTCTCTCTTTTGGGGGGGGGGAGTTTTTTCCTATGGGTTTTCTCATTTTCTCTATCTTATGGGAGATTGCATTTGTACATAAGTACCTCATTAGGCCTAATTGTCAGGATCCATTTTATATTTTCATCTATGTGGTGTGCACTTGCTTCATCTCGTGTGATCACATCTCCATTGCATTCACATTATCTGGATTCTGGCAATAACTCTGATATCACCAAGATAGAAATTCTTAGTCTTAATGTTCCTATCATGCCAACCCACACATTATCTTTAGACTATTTTAGTGTGATTAAGTGCTTCCTTTCTTAGTTCATTAAGTGCATTCATATGCATTATCTTGTCTTGTTGAGCTTATAAAATATCTAATCCCAAATCAAGTGTTATCCTTAATGTTTTATGTTCAAACTCAATGGGTAGAATAGGATTTTAACCATAAACTAGTTCATATGGAGTGAAACCAATTGTGGTTTTTTAGGTGATTCTATAAGCCTAGAATACTTATAAAATATGATTTGATCAATCTTTCCTATACAAGATATCAATCTTAGTGAGTATATTTTCCAATTCTCTATTTGTCACTTCCACTTGACTATTTGATAGAGGATGGTAAGGGGTAGACTTTTTGTGTCTGATTTCATATTATTTAACCAAGGTAGTTGTGAGGTTTGATGTGAATTATGGGCCTTGGTTTATGATTATTTCTCTTGGTACTCCATAGTGGGTGAAGGTTTCTTCATATAAGAACTCAACTACTTTCTCATCTTGGGCATGGCTTAAGGTTTTGACCTCTACCCATTCTATGACATAATTAGTGCACACCAATATATATTCCCTATTATTGGATTTCAGATCAAAAGGACTACAAAATATAGTCACCATTTATCAAAGGGTTCTAATACCAATTTTGGTTTTAATGGCATTTCATCAGAGTGAGTGGGTTTTCCAATATGCTATCATTGATCACATTTATGAGTATACATCATGGCATCTTTATGAAAAGAAAACCAATAATATCTGGTAATGAGTAATTTCATGGTAGTCTATTTAGAAGTAAAATGACCCCCATAGGGTTCATCATGGTAGGCTCTAAGAATGTCATAAGCTTTATCTTCTTGAATACATCTTCTCATAACTGAATTTGGTCTAGTGATAAAGAGATATCTTGTAATCTAGGAATAATGTCTACTCTTTTGGATCAGTTTTTATTTGTCCCTAGGTGAGAAATGTTGTGGTAGTGACACTGTAGCAAGATAGTTATAAATATCTATGAACCAGGGAGATTGAATTGGTACTACAAATAAATTTTCATCAAGAAAAGAATCATCAACAATAGGATTGTGATCATAATTTTACAATTGAGATAAAAAAATTTCTAATACATTATCCTTACCTAGTCTATATATAATGGTAATATCAAACTCCTATAATAAAATCAACTAATGAATTATCCTACCTATTACAACAAGTATATTCAATAAATACCTAATTACTACATGATCTATGTGGATGAATACTTGGTAACCTATCATGTAGTGTCAAAATTTATTGATGGCATAAACAATGGGAAGAAATTATTTCTATATTATAGTGTAGTTGAGTTCAACCCCTTGAATATTATTGTTGATAAAATAGATTTCATAACTCTAGGATTCATCTTTTTGTCCAAGGATAGTTCTTAAAGCGGTGTCAAATGCATATGTGTGGATATGAAAATGATTCTTCCAATTAGGCCTTCTCAAAATATGAGTTGTTATGAGAATGTCTTTGAGTTTCTTAAAGTTAGTTTGACAATCATTAGTTCATGTAAATTTAGTATCCTTATTAAGCAATCCAAACAATGGGGATGCAATTTTACTAAAATCTTTGATGAATCATCTATAATGACCAACATGTCCTAAAAATCTTCTAACATCTTTTTGATTCTTTCGTGTGAGTAGATCCTTAATGATAATTATCTTTGTTGGGTTAACTTGAATTTTAGTAGGGGATATGTGATTCCTAAACACAATCCCTTCAATCATAAGAACGTAACACTTTTCATTGTTCAAATATAATTAGTGGTCCTAACAACATTGAATAACTTTCTCCATGTTGGTGAGTATTTCTTTGAATGTCTACCCATAGAAAATAAAACCATCCATATAGATGTTAACACAATTATGGGAGAGATAAAAAAAATGCTCAAATTATCCCTTTAAAAAGTAGATAGGGCATTGAAAAGACCAAATGGTAAGATGACATAGGCATAGGTTCATAGAGGGCATGTAAAAGAGGTTTTACTTGGTCTTGTGGAGAAATTAATATTTAATTATAACCATTATATTCATCTAGGAAGGAAAAGTACTTTTCCCCTAATAATATGTCCAACACTTGATTAATGAATAGAATGGGAAAGTGATCCTTCCTTGTAATAGTATATAATTCTTGGTAATCAATGCAAATACACCATTTTACCCTTTTTAGGGATAATGACTAGGGGAGAGACCCACTAGATATCCAAAATAGGATAAACAAATTCTACATCCAAAAGTTTTTTTAAATTAATTTTGATAATATCGTTAACTATAAGATTCATTCATGATTGGGGTTCACCAATAGGTTTGCATTCTTATTTAATGTAAATATAATGCATGCATAAATTATGATGCATTCCTCTCATGTCATAGTAATCCTAGGAAAATGTTAATGTGTGCTTTCTTATAATTATAAATAACTTTCTTGTTGGGGTGTTAAGGATGTGTTGATGTTGAGAGGTTTGTTTGGTATAATGTCTACTTATTTTGTTAAACAAAACATGGTTTCTATGTTGGTGATTAAAGGAGCATAGTTGCATTAATGGTGAAGTAATTGATGGAATACCCAAAGGTCTCTTGTGGTTTTAGCAAGATCATTCTCAA
The DNA here is from genome assembly GCA_037957365.1 of Torreya grandis. Lineage (NCBI taxonomy): Eukaryota > Viridiplantae > Streptophyta > Pinopsida > Cupressales > Taxaceae > Torreya > Torreya grandis. The sequence continues at coordinate 218,627 of JARHVA010006931.1, read as the reverse complement.
GAAAGGTATTCTAAATAGGGAATGGTGTATATTTCAACATGTTTGTGGCTACATGATCTTATCGATAAGTGTTTTTTAGGATACTAGTAAGGATAATGTCCTCTTGTGCCTACAAAGCTACAATCTAATCAGTTTTATAGAGAGTCTACAAGGAGACAACTTCTTCAAAGTCATCAATCAAATGGGTTGGACCATCATTATGGGAAGGTTGAGTTTTTGGATATAAAACCAATTTCTTAGTGTCACTTCCATTGGAAATTATCATTTTTCCTAACTTGCATCTAATAAAAGCATTAGCAGTGGCCAACCATGAATGGCCAAGGATGAAAGGATAACCCCCCAAATTACTCTTTAGATGAAAGACAATAAAGTTTTTTGGATATTTCCAAGATTTCATAGTGATAAGAAGGTCCTCAATAATCCCTTTAGGCTTAATAGTTGATCTATCGATGATCTAGAGGATGGTGGGTGTTGGATAGAGAGTGGTAAGTTTGAGTTATTACATCATCTCCATGGTCATCACATTGATGGCTAAACCCAAATCAATTGAAGTATTAGATATGGGTTGGCCATGGATATTAAAATTAACTACAAGACTTTTCAAATCAAAATATTTTGGGAGAACTATGTTTCTTAACATAGTATCTGTAAGTTGACCAATGACCTAGACTATTTTAGGATCCTTCTTCTTTCTTCCTAGTTTTTTCAAACATAGTTTTCTAATAGATTTATTATAGATAGTAACATCCTTTATTTCTTGAAAGAGTGGTAATTTTATGCACACATTATTTATTTGTCCTAAAATATCAAATTTAAGCTTTGGTTTAGGATGTGATATGTTCCATCTCTCCAAAAAAATAGGATTGTTAGTTTATTTTTTATTTTCTAATGGACTTGGCTTGGGATTGGCCATAGGTGGATATGTATTAGTATGGAGTGTAGCTATTTTAAAGTGTTATGTGATTATGGGTGAAGTGGGATGTGGAATAACATGACCTAAGTGAAGTTAAACTTGATTAATATCTAAGGTGTATGTTGGATATTACTTTATTTTAGTGAATTGTGTTAGTTGAAACAACTTATTGATGGAATTGGGGATGGGTTAAGTGGGTAATTGAGTGGTTAAAATAGGTTGTTGAGTGTTTATAATTGTGGACTATTGTTTTTTTGGTTGTTTTATTTACCAGGGAAAGACTTGATTACCTCAGCATTGAAGTTGCCATAGATTAGAGGGGTAGAATCATTATTGGTTTTGAAATTACCCCAATTGAGGTTGTTGTCCATTTTTTTGCATCCATTACTAATTATAAGGTACATGCCAATTTGTTTGGGACCTATTTTGATTTGTTATATTCATCCAAGAACCATATTGAGGATTATTTGAGATTTTTCAAACATAGAGTTTGATGGCATACATGGTCTTTGTACCCATGATTTCAAATAAGTCATGAAGAATAATTGATTCTCATCTTCTCTTATGGCATGCAGCTCCACTATCTCATGATTTTCCTTGGTTATCCTAGCTACCTAAGATTTTATGGAATGGCATGTATAATCCACCTTCTTTCTACATTTAAAACAATATCTAACTAAGGATTTTTCAATTTCTTCTTGCTTCTACTGTGTATGTAATTTATCAATTTAAGTAGCTAGGTGACTGATAATGTCCTACTTCATGTCTTGGAGTAGGTTGCTAATTTCACCTTTAGGTAGTGCCATTGTAGATGATGTAGGAAGAGTTATACACCTACTTTTGTTCATGGTTAATCTAGAGTAGTTTTCACATAGAACTATTAATTCATCAAATGGTAGTGTAGAAACATCACCACCAGACATTAGATCTAGTGCTTCCAAACAATCATCTCTAACCCCTTTTAGGAATATCAAATTAAACTATTCCTTATCCATTTTAGTCTACTTATATTTTTTCAAGGTGAAAAAAAATATTTCCATATATTATTCTAATGCCTCATCATCAACTTATGTCATTCAAAATATGTCATCTCTCCTTTAGTTTTTGCCCCTACAATAGTCTTGGTATTTTATCAATAACTTCTTCATTTCTTCCCAAGTAGAAAAGGAATCCTTTCCCAGACCCATAACCATCTAAGTGATGCATCTTTGAGTGTTTTTGGAAAAAAAAATTAGTTTTTGAGCATCTTGATTATAATCATAGCTGTGACATAAGATGTCAAACTGAAAAATAAATTTGTCTGGATTCTCAAATGTTTTTCCCATAAATGTAGGGAGGGTAGAGTGAGGGATATTATTCATGGGTACATTTCCATTATAAGTAAGGATAGGAAATTCAAAACTAGTAGAATCATTGGTAGTGTTTTCTTCTTGGTGATCCCTCATGAATACTCTTTTTGCTAGTAGATGGGAGGTTTTCATTACCCATCGCTCAAAATTCTTATCAATTCTTTGATTTATTGGGGTGTAAAAGATGGAGACTTTATCTTTGTTCTTAGTAATATATGTTTTCCTAGACAATGGGGATGGTGTGGAGGTTTTAAAATATTCAACTAGTGTCTCAGTAAAGAGTCTCTCTAAATTGGATGATTTTATTGGCTTGGTGTTTCTTCTAGGAGCAATAATAGTTTTGAATGCCTCCTTAGCAAGAAACTTAGGTGATGAAGTGAAAAAAACTTAAGATTCCTAAGTATGAGGTGATAAGGTGGTAATTTTAAAGGGTGGTACATGTGGGTCTCTTCTAGATATATGAACCTCCTTAAGGTCTATAGTTTGTGCTACCAATCCAACCAAAAACTCTTCCTACTCTACCTCTTCTATTGACAAAAGTGAGTGATATTTAGGAATTATTTTATGTTCCTTAATTAATTTAGGATGAATTTAATATATTTCAAAAAATGATTTATGACTTAGGTAAAAATCTTTCTATATAGTCCCCTTTGTTTTGCATACATCAACCACTTTTATTTTTTAACTTTTTGCCCACCCTGTCTGCATAGGGTTAGTAATATGGGGTTTTTTGAAAATTTCCACTATATTCCTTAAAAAAGGGGAATTTAAACTATGAAAGCAAGAAATATTTAATCTAAATAAAAATAAGATTTAAAAAAATTAATATACATCCATAAACAATTTTTGTAAAGAATGAAGATTACAAGTGTGTGACACCCTTCCCCAACAATGATGCTAAAAATGACTAGAAATTGATTCACAATTAGATATACTTCTCTTGATCAAAATAAACAAGGAGAGTTACCATGGACCTGTACCTTCTATTTCATTTAAATGTCAACCTAGGGTTGTAGACTTGATAAGATGACATCACTATATATGCACACTCAATTTTCTAATTTGACTTTATGCTAATTATTATCTAATATGTTGAATTCATGTAGTAAATAAAATGATATAAATTAAACATAAATAGAATACTAGGAAATAAATTCTTATACATTATAATCTTCCTTAAACAAATCTAAGTAAGAATGTAAATCACATAATTTATAAATAAAACACACAATGCATAAAAAAATCAAATACCATGCTTAGATATTAAAATGGGTTGGATTAATGCTACAAGATTCCAAAGGAACCCTTCCTTCTTCTAACTCTAGCTTCAATCCTTCTTCTCACAACACTTAATTGAACTCATAAATGCTTGTTCATATTAATAAAAAAATGTAGCAATGAATTACTATAAGAAATTACAATGACAATTGCTTGACAATTTTTTTTTTGATAATCTCTAATGAAAATATACTACCTTTTAACTCTACTTCTACATATATATACTATAGAGGAGATTGTTATATATAAAACAATATATAATCTAATCTAAGATACATTCAGCTTAGGATAATCAAAATTGTCTCCTTTTGTTAAAGTTGTCTTTCATGTGAATTCTTCAACATTGTTGTAGGAAAAACAAAAAAAAATCAGCCTTCAACCACTTCCTTATTGGGCTATAATTAGGTTATGGTTATTTTTATGAGCTAGCTAAAAGAGGAATCAAAATATGTTCATTCATGACTTTGGTCCATAGTGGCTATAGGATAGTCTGTGTAATGAGATTCCTTTAATTTAAGATGTTATGTGCTATTTACATATCTCTCCAAAACATCCTTAATACACATTATAGAAAAAACATCCTAAAGCAATAGATACTTATCATATATTGTAACTATTAAAAGAGTATAGAAATATAATGCTATTTGAAAGATTATGGCTATATGTAGAAGGAAACATAAGGTAGAGTGTTCAAAAACATGGTTGAATAGTGGGAAGAGTATTATAGATGAGGACAAGAATAGAAATTTTATTAGGCTCATCACCTATGATAAGGACAACAATGACCATAAAAATATCTTTCATACTTTGAAGCATTTGGATGTCTAATTAGTTTCTTCATTTTGCATTTGACTTGATTTCACTTATTGTTTTTCATGATAACATCCTCTTTAGCTCTAATACTTGAACATGAGCCTCTAACTAAATTCTAAGAAACTTAGATAGTCTCCTTATCTATCTTAGCTTCTTTAGTCATGTCATCATTCAATCTACATGCTTGTTCTTCAATAATTTTTATAGAATCAATATTGGAATTCAAATCATCATGATTACCTTTATTTGAAGTCAAATTGACATTTATCTCTTCTAACTAAGATTTAAGATGTTTGCAATCTTACTCTTTTTAACTCATATTAGTCTTTATAATTCTTAATTGATCCTCAAAATCTTGCATGGTCATCTTGTCTTCTTTGACTATTTCACTTAATCTCTCAAACTTGGTTTGAAGATGACTTATATTTTCACTATGTTTCATTAACTATTCATTAAGTTCCTTAGTCCTCATCTCATGCTCAACATCCTTAGAATTAGAATTACTCTTCCCAATCTCAAAATGACTAATCTATTCTTTAAGACTTTTAACAATTGATCTCAACTCAAGATTTTCTTTCTTCAACTGATTATCCATATTTGTACCTTAGATCACCTTCAAGTGGTTAAAATTGTAATGAAGGTCTTGATCTGATACCAATTAGTGGAGGTAAAATCACTAAGGGTGGGGGTGGTAAATTAATTATACAAGATGATACAGTTTAATTCCTAACTCTTAAAAATTTAGCATACATAAATCCTGATCAAGCACCATAAACATGAATTCACATACATCCAAAGCATATAAAAGATCATACATAACATGAACACATCATATATCTGGGAAACCCTCTTGGGGGATAAAACCCACTGAACCTTGCAAGATGGAATACAATCCTATAGAAATAGCATCCAACATTTAGACTAGCATCCACTGATCAAGGAATACTCATCCCTTAGTTTAGTGAGACACCAATTCCACAAGGAGCTACTACCCCTGTCTAGTTAAGCACCCACCACAACTAGAACTTTAACAAGCTTTATCTTACAAGGAGGAAAAAATTCAATAAGAAACCAAGAACCCCCTTATCTACCTTATTAGATCACCTTGAAAAACTATTTCTACTCTTAAACTAATGATGACCACCTTTGTTTTCACTCTTTCACCTAAACAATCTCAAGGGGTCACTCAATCTACCTCTTCTAGGCTCATTAGATCCAATGACCTATGTATCCACCTATAATATCTTGATTATATCAATGTGACTGTTTCACTATGCTCTATGATTGTCCTCACTAAATTTCACCTCCTATTTCAAGGTTTCTCTACTTCTCTTGAATCCTTGCTCAAACACCTAACATAATTAGTCCAATTATGCCTTATATGTATACCACTCTCTTTATTTAACCCACCTTGATCAGCCAAGATGATTTACATATTTGAAACACCTTAAAAATAGTACTATATACATGTTACATGTGATAACCTCACTCTTCATAGGTTGTTCATTACCTCATTATTCCCAAACCACCATTACATCTTCGTGAGACCTAAAATAATTAGGCCTTCATACTCACATGTTACAAGTGAGATTACTTAAACCACCTTCACCCTTTAAAAATTATTTAAACATAATAAATATATATCCAATATCCCCTTTCTTACTCCCTCATGGGTTGATGCCACCTAGAACACTAACTCAATTCAACTCTCTCAAAATGACCACTTAGACTGATTGCAAACAATCAAAATATAGTTATACTTATTTTGACTCTCTATAACTAATCAAGGGAAAAATATAACAACCAAATCCTTCTCATAATCCATTGATACTTATAAAACATATTAATACTAATTTTATTCTTTAATTCTACTTATAACACCTTTAACTTGCCTCTATGAGATGGTCACTCAAACTGCTAGTCTATTTAAAAAACACAATCAACTTATAAGTAAGTGCTCACACTAAAGATAAATTATTCAAACCTCCAAAATCCACACATATAGTCTTAATAGATTTTAAATCACTCTCCAATATTTATTTAATCTTAAAACATCAATAAACTATCAATAACACTTCAAATATCCTTCTCAAGTCACTTTTAGAACACAAACAAACACATAGTCAACTTTAAAGCTCAGTATCTATAACTATATGAACATCCAAATCTTATAATCAAAATTGATTGATGTGATTTGAAGTCTTCTTAAAATTTAATTTTTACTACATCAATAAATTCATTTTAGATCAAAATATATAACTCAAATACTAATAACTATTTCTCCCTCACAAATTAAAGATATGAGTTCTACTGGTCAATGTTCAGACATTAAACATCAAGCACCTTAACCTCATCTTGTGCTTCTTCTAAATTATGGACAAACATGGTATGTTTATCTTTATAGATTAAACTAATATTTATATGTTAATTCTCACCATTTATATAATCTCTAATATCCCATGATTGTGCCACTTGGTAACCTCACATACCTTTTACACATTTATTTCATTGACTTAACACATGCTGTTGATCTTCTAACTATATGATCACATGCTCACTATCAATCTTTTATACAAGATCCATGAATGTGACACATGTTATTATCACATTCATTCTTTGATATATTGACTTTTACATGTGCCATTGGATCAATATCTATGATTTAACATGTACCATTAGATCTACTAACTAGATGATCTCAGACTTCAACATAGTTTAACTTGATGGTAATTGGCCTATCATAGTCTACAATTGCAAGATTGAATATTTATATATTGAGATAGAAAATACTTCAGGACTCCAAATATTTAGGGTAAATTCTTAACACTATAGATAACATCACCATGAAAAACATTTTCCCACTATTGAATTTCTATGTACCTATAATAAATGTACAAACATGTTGGATCATACGTGTCTACATGATAGTCTATGATGGTTTGGATTCTCTTAAGCTATAATATGCATGTTACTCATTCAAAATAATAAAAAAACATATAAGGACTTCACCAAGACATCTATGTATGCCTCACAACTTCTTATTTATCTTTATAGACATATAAATGTGGCATATCTCTCCAAACCATTAATCTGATCACTTTATCATTAATGCATTAGTACAACATGTTCTCTTTGAAATTAAATGAAACCTAACATCAATGACCATGATAAACATCACCAACCTAAGAGGTATATTTGAAAGGGTTAGAACATGTTACATGAGAAATATGATCACTTGAGGTTTCTTTAGGTGTTGAGGGGTGTCCTATTCCTCAACTTCATTCCATTGGTTTGGTCTTTAGGCTTCAAAACTATGTGAATAATTAGTTTAAACACAAATAATCCAATTTTATTGAGAATTATCTCAAATATTTCATCATTTTTCTCATTAATTTCATGTGAATATGCATGAGAACTCAATCCCATATGAGATATTAGAGGGGTCCCCTACCACCAATTATTAGCATTGCTTTTTGTAAATGACCCTTGTTCTTTATGAACCATCATTAAGAATATAAAACCTCATAAAACCCATCAATTGATATGATTAGATACATATGACTATTAATTAAATAAAATGCAATACTTTTACTTATAAATAATCATGATCATGTTCTCAAATCTCTTGAGCTCCATTTCTAAGTATTTGTTCATAGGTGCAAGTACAATACCATATGGTACACGGCCAAAAGGGTAGTTTTTATCTTGTTTATGAGGGTATGGTTAGTGGAGTGATATAAAAACATTTCAAATATTTTTATGGGGACTTAATATAGTTTTAATGATCATTCTAAAGGTTCTACAGGTCCTTAAAAGAGTTACAAAGCTATTACAAGTTGGTTACTAGGCCTAATGGTGTGAAGAACTTAGTTTTGAAAGCCCAAAAGACATGGTGAAATCTTTAGAGTGCCATGAACGACCTAAATATAAAGTAATGAGTTGTGTAATTATCCTATATTTATTATTAGATCAAATTCAAGAATTATAACCTACATATTTCTTGAAAAACCTCTCAAACAACACCTGAAGCATGCAAAGGCGTCTAAGCTTGCAAATGACCATTTCATGGTTTTGCCATCTAAAGGACATTAAAAAAATTAAAAAATTTCATAGATTATATTATTAGTCTAATTAAATTTAATAAAATAGTTTTTTCAATTTTTACATGTGTGGGTGGTCATTTGAGCCAAATTTCTCTTTCTAAGCTAAATTAGGCATAATTGGAGAGAGAAATGATAGAAAAGGAGTAATTCAATTATATTTGGCTCATGAAATTTTGTATATAATATTAAGGTTATATAAGGTACTCAAAAAATTTCTCATTTTTCTAGGTTGATTTGTACATTCTCCTAGACAAAGAGCTTTAGCAATTTTTAGGGCTACAAGGAATGGGTGATTTAACAAGTAAATGGAGTAAAATGGCATATTTTTGAGGATATAATGGTTCTAAATTATTTTTTTTAGGTTTAAATTAATTTTTATAATCTTTTCATGGAGGTATTTTCTTGGTTTATGTAAAACCCATTATTCTTTCTCCTATGCCTCTTTGCTTATGTCAAGGAATCAAGTGTTCAAAGCACCAAATTGATGCAAAGAAACATTTACAAAGGATTTATTGAGGTTGATTGTATCATATTAATATTAAATTATTAATAATTCAATGTAATTTTTAAATAAGGTTTGAAAGGTTGAAAGGGTCTGAAGGACTTCTAACCAAATGTTCCTTCTTTCCAACACCTAGTCGAGGAAGACAAAGTCAAAGAAATTAACGAAGTCTTATAACATCCCAATAAATATGGATATATATAATATATCATGGGATAATTTTTAAATTAATAGATTAGTGAAGACATTACTAAGATTTTTTGGCCTATTATCAAGAAAGTGACTTCTTCACTAAGAATATAGAGTGTGCAGGTAAAGATATAGGTACTTCAGCCAGTCAAACATTATAAATCAATAAAAAAAGTTTCCTTAAACCTTAAAAATAAGTCTCCCTCAACCTATACACAAATTTTGAGAATAAATAAAATATAATAATAAGGAAGTGTTATGTTGGAGTTTGAAAAGGACCTAGTGAATGTTTCATCTCCTAGTTCTCTCTCTCTCTCTCTCTCTCTCTCTCTCTCTTTCTCTCTCTCTCTCTCTCTCTCTCTCTCTCTATCTCTCTCTCTCTCTCTCACACACACACACACACACACACAAACACACACACACACACACACACACACACACACACACACACACACACACACACACACACACACACACACACACACACACACACACACACACACACACACACACACACACACACACACACACACACACACACACACACACACACACACACACACACGACAATGATAGTGTATTGATTCCTTTAATTTTTGCCTCTAGTATTTGCCTATTTATAGGTTTTATGTCATCCCTAAATATTTCATAATGTGCTTTAATCATCTTTTATGTATGTCATGTGTAATCTTCCCTTAGTGTTTTTGAGAGACCTGCTAAACAAGTTGCCTTAGATCATGCATCAAGATGAGACTCTATGTGAAATTTTTATGTTTGGAATTTTAAATTTGACAAGTTTAATCAAGTCCATGTACTTATTCATCATTTTTAATTCACATTAGACAAGTAGAGGACACATTTTGGTGTATCACCTCATTTATATAGGTTTCTTTTCAGTTTACCTTCTTCTCTTTTCCCTTGCCAACTAGTAGTGTAGAGTAGAGATCGTAATTGATACATCAAGGGCATATATACCTTAGAATATAGAGATTAAATCCATCTATTAGGCCACCCATATCCTAGGATTGTCTCCATGTTACTTCAAACTCTGAAGTCTTGAAACTACCTTCACAAGGGTACAAATCTAGTAGATAATAGTTATATATAGTCATAAGATTTAGAAAGTAAAGGGACAAATTATTTTTTTAATGTAATTATCAATAAATATGTTACACCCTTAACCTATAATGTGTCTAAAGATATGTGTGGTTGGATTTTACTTTACATACATTTCATATTATCTTATTACATTTCTATATGTTCTTAGTGTGGTTGACCTATAAAGTATCCATGGCTAAGTAGAGTATATTTAGGAGGTAATGGTTATTATTTAATAATAATATTTTAAATTATAATATTATTAAATTGTTGTGGAGGTTTCCACTTAAATTGGTTGAATCATAATTATCAATTATTCTAATATTTTGTTAATTATTATTATGGATTTGATTATTGAGCTATTAATACTATGATATATTATTCCATTAAACCAAAACATCTTAGTAATTTCATTATAAGTGGTATTTGAGAATTAATTTGGGATAATTTTTGTGGCATTGTTTTTTAGATCTAGTGTTATGTAAATCAAAAGAGTTGTATTATTTTAAAAACATAACTTTTGATCTAGTAATAATTTAATTTTTTCGCCACTATATTGTTATTAGATTTCTTTTTTTAGTCAAAAGATTCTATAAATTTTTCTTCCTATTGAAAATTAATAGCCATTGGATTCTTCTTGATGAGATTATTGTAATGTAAAAATCTATTGGTACATTTTTTTTGGCCTTGAAACCCTCCCTCCCACATTTTTCATGGCTGGTCCTAACACTCATAGATGTAATAAATGTAAAGATAGTCCAAAAAAACTTCACAAGGATGACATGGAGTCCAAAACTTGAGATATGTTAGGGTTAAAAAAATTAGTTAGATATATAAATCAGGGTGAGGAAGGATGAAATAAATGTAATAAAAGTGGAAATATATTTTATGAATAATCATTTTTCAGATTAGAGTGATCAGTTGACCACTATTGTAGCTCAGCTTCTACAAAATAATCCTCCACCATTCCAATTAATTTATCCTAATCTAACTAATCACAAATCCAATAATAGTTTGAAGCACATGCATCTAAAGGTGGAAGTATGAAAATTTGATGGTACTTATTCACTCACTTAGATCAATCAAATAGAAAATTTATTTAATATATAATAGATCCCTTGTGCACAAAAGATGATCATGACCTATCTCTATCTAGAACCTAAGTAGTTGATTTTGTATAGGTGGTTATGGTGATAAAGTTACCTTTCCATTGTTTACTAAGGAGCTACCAATGCACTATCAAAAAAATGTATTAGATAACTAATTCAGTTAGTTAGTGAAGTTGTGATAAATAGATATTTTTATGGATTATATTAAATAATCTCATAATATATCCTTACACATGGATGCCATCAATGAGAAAAATATGACTAGTTGATTCTCAATGGGAGATCATGGATAACATATACCTTGAGGTTGCATGTTTAATCGAGCATAAATATTTGAATATATAATATTAATCCATTAAGAGGAACCATATTTTTTAAAAAGGATGTATTTCACTCATGGCCTTGAAATAAATTTCATAACATCATAATTTATGTAACCTACAAGATTTACCCCTCGTCAAATTGAAGTGAAACATGTAAAAGGGTTATGTTTTAGATATAGTATAAAGTGGAGAAAAGGACACAAATGTGTTGAAAATCAATTGGTAAACATTTAAGGAGCAAATGAAGATAAATAATATGATAAGACCTCAGGGGAGGGTATGGAATATCCAATGGATGAATCTAAATATTCTCATTCTACTATGTCTTGTCATGCCCTTTCATGTATAATTATTGATAAAATTAATGAGGTTATAGGTTTCCTAAATTAATATAAGGTGAAAGTGTTGAATAACTCAGGAAGTACACATAATTTCATCAATAATATGTTGGTTAATAATTTGAACTATTTTATTTATCCAACTCCATAATTTTAAGTCATGATTGTAGATGATGGCACATACAACCATTCTATAAAATGTCATACTTTTAGGAATTCCATGTGGGAATACCTTATTAATTCTCCCATGTTCATTATTCCCATGGATCAAGTTGAGTTTTTTGGGATTATAATGGTTCACAACTTTTGGAATAATAGAGATGAATTTCAACAAACTATTCAGGTGATTTCATTATGAAGACATGACATTTGAGCTATAGGGATTATGGGAAAATTATCCCTAATTGATTAGTTTAGATAATATGATGAAGATTATTTAAACATGGCCTGAAGTATTTATATCATGATTATTTTCCATAAAATTTCATCCAACAAATATGTCCACACATCCTAATTTACAAATGACTCGTGATAACCACCCAATATTTTTTTGTCCAATTCCAAAAGGCATACCACCAAATATAGAGCATGAACATGCCATAAATATAATACCAAGTAGTACACCACCAAATTTTAGAACATATAGGTAACCATATGCCCATAAAATTGAAATTGAAAAGATGTTATAATAGATGTTATCTAACATAGTCAAAGTGAATATTTATCCTCAATGATCATGTTGTGTAATAAGGATGACACTTAGAGGATTTGACATTAATACAAAGAAACTAATAATTACAACATTAAATTTAAGTTACTTATTCCATTAATTTATGATTTTTTAGATGAACTACATGGTGTTGTTTATTTTACCAAAATAGATCTTCATTTTGGGTATCATCAAATTTAGATCTGAGATGAGGATATCTCTAAAAAAACTTTCAAAACTCATGAAAGCCAATATGATTTTACGGTCATTCATTTTGGTCTCACAAATACCCCATATACATTTAAAGTTTTATGACTACTATTTTTAGGTTTTTTTAAATGATTTTTTTTTATGACATACTAATGTAAGAAAAAGCTTGGGAAAAACATTTGAGATATGTGAAAAAGGTATTGTCAATTTTGGAACGACATGATCTTTTTAAGAAACCTTATAAATTTAATTTTGGATTCCATGATGTGGAATACTTTGGTCATATTTTTTCACGTGAATTATTTAAAGTAGACCCTAATAATATCCAAGCTATGATGGAGTGGAAAGAGCAAAAGACCCTAAAAATCCTTCATGGATTTTTTGGGCTATCAGGTTACTATCATAGATTTATAAAAAATTATGGTAGCATAACAAATCCACTCACAACCTTGTTGAATAAATATTCATTAAATTATATTAAACTATATACCAAGGTGGTTTTAAAGTTAAAAAATTACATGTGCACTATTCTAGTTTTGGCAACCCCTAATTTTTACAAAATGTTTATTTATGAATGTGATGCATCAAGATATGGCACGAGAGCAATACTCATGAAATAAGGAATACCCATTACATTTGAGAGATTTAAAATCAAGGTAAAAAAATAGGTTTAAACCAATATATGAGAAATATATGATGGTTATCTTCACATAGTTAAGAAATAGAGAGCTTATCTGATGGGCGAACATATTTAGGTAAAAACTAATAATGATAGTCTAAAATAATTTTTGAAGCATCAATTTTCATTATAACAAAGACAAATATGGTTAAAATTTTGGGATATGAATTTGAAATATTATATAATAAAAGAAAACATAGTATGGTAGAAAATGCACTTTTTAGAAGGGACAAGTTACTTGAGGCATCATTATATGTAATGACCATTTGGAATGTAGGTTAGTTAAAAGAACCAAGATAATATTGGGATAATGAAAGGGATACATAGGTATTGATTCTAAATTTTCAACATGGTTTAGATGTTTCTAAAAAGTTTTGTGGAAAGGGAACATATTATTATATAAACATATATTATACCTATGGAATGATTATGTCCTCAAACACAAAATCATTTAGGATCTTCATACATATCCAATAGGTGATACTCAATGTTTTTAAAGAAATATCATCCAATCAAGATATTTATTTCAGGAATGAATCAAGTGGTATATACTTAAATATTTGTAAAAATGAATGGTTTTCCAATAGAACAAAGTATAAATAATTAATACACTAGGACCTATGTAGCCATTATCCATCCCTAGCTAGTAGTGGAAGGAGGTTTCCATTGATTTCATTAAAAGGTTTCTGAGGTCTGAAGGTAAAAATGTCATCATGATAGTTGTGGATAGGATAAAAAAATATAATAATTTTTATTTATTATCATATCCATTTATATCTAGTATAGTATCTATTTATTTCTCAATATAGTTCAAAAGGTGCATATTACCCCCAAATTTATTGTAAGTGATTATGATCCTATATTCACTAGTAAATTTTGGATTGAGTTAATTTCATGTGTGGGTACTAAATTATCTCATAACTTATCTTATAATCCTCAATATTATTGTAAAATAGAGTTTGTTAACAACTAAATTTAAGGGTATCTCTATTATTTTGTAACAAATAAACATGAACATCAATTCAATTGAATATCACTATTACAATGACATTACAACAATTAATTTTATGAACATTATAAAATTTATCCCTTTATGTCACTTTATGAATATCATACCCCATACATCACTTCATCATTTATGTTTCAACCCAACATTTAAGTTTTTAAGGAACACATTCAAAATACAAGAGGTAATATCTAGCTTAGGGGATAATTTAACAATGGCATAAAATATAATGATATAGTAAGATAATCAACACCGTAGTCAAAAGAATTTTTATATCATTAATTTTTTCATTATTCTCTTACATATATATATTTATATGTCTTTTAATTTAAATAAATAAGATAACGAACTTTCTCATATGTATTATGGCCCTTATCAGATCTAATATAAAATTACTAGTTTGGCATACAAGATAGAGCTACCCGAATCCACTAACATACATCCTATATTTCATGTATATTTATTAAACAAGGTATTTGGACAAATATTTTATTCCCAAAATGGTTTAACTAAACTATATGAATAAGGCATGGTCATTTTAGAACCTGAGGAGATGTTTCACACATGCACAAAAATAATATGAAAAAGAGATCTTAAGGAGTATTTTATCAAGTGGAAGAGTTTGAATTATGAATATAAAACATAGAAGGATGAAAATTTCCTATATAAACATACATTTTGATTCAATGTTGAGGGAAATGTTCTTTTAAAGGGGAGGGTCATGTTACACCCTTAACCTATTATCTGACTAGGGCTATGTGTGGTTGACTTGTGTCTTACATAACTTTCATATTCTCATATTACATTTTTTTTAATGTTATGGTATGGTATACCTATGAAATAACCATGGATAATTATAATATATAGGATGTATTTATTATTAATTTATCATCATATTTAAATTTCTACTTTTACTACATTGTTGTGGAGGTCTTCCCCTCGAAGTTGCTCAATTATAATTATCACTTATTTAGCTATTTTTTAATTATTGTTATGGATATAATTAATCTAATCTTAATCATGTTATTTATTATTTCATTATTTTGAAACATCTAAGTAATTTTATTAAAATATAATAAATTAATTAATCTCAAAATATGACTTCTATGAGTATTATATGGTCATCTTCAAGAATATCAAGATCTACATATGTAAAACTAAGCATACTTAAGAGAAGGAACACTTAAAATATCTTAGGAAGATTTGAGGTTTAGCCCATAAGTGGCATATTATTTATTACCATATTCAAAAAAAGTGTGTTGGTCCTTACAGAAAGGGAAATAAATGAACATTTAGTATTAAATTTAAAACTAATAAACTAAGTTTTGGTATATTCATTATTTATTGATTAGTCTTGCAAGATGTGGACTATAAAATTCATGAAAAACTATATGTAATACCTTATTATTAAATCATGTAAGACCCACATAGGTAAAATCATATTGATAAGTCATGGAAGATATTGAATATAAGGCTCATGATGAACTATATGTAATACCTTCTTAGGAAAGAACATAAGACCCATAGAGGGAAAAGAATATAAGATAAAGGCATTGACATATTTTTTAATCCCAATTATGGAAAGTAAATTATGTCTCTTGGGTAATATTTTGTAAATAAAAATTTAATTGAATTAACTAAAAAAATCTAAATAAAATTATGAGGTCTTTAATGGGTCTCTTCAACCTAATTCAACTATTAAAAGTGCCTAGAATAGTATAACACAAATGCTTTTTTTTAAAAAATGCTTTGGTTTTTTGAGGTTATTATAGTGAAAATTAAGGAAAAAAATAATTGTTTAAATCATTATGTGATACATTATAAATCCTAAAATAAATGTAACTATATCATCCATACTTATACAATTTAGAAAAATCAAATTATAAATAAACTATCTTGGTCAAGATGTTGCTCAAGTCTTAGAAATTTATAACTATATTAAGTAGATTTATATAATTAAGAACCATAAAATATATTTTAATTGTATTAACCATGATATAGTCAAGATAAAATTATATAAATATTATTTAATTATAAATTCCAATATTTTTCAACATAATATAGACAATATTGACAAGAATATATTTACCAAGAATAACTATATCACCTAGGATATAGTTTAGACAAATTAATATAAGAAAACCTATATCATATACAATATGGTTCTTGATAAATCAATATAAAATAAATGTATGTAAAATTATATGATTCAATGTCAACCACTTGGAAACAACAATATTGGCCAAAATAAAAAGAAAATGGAGAATATTAACTATATTAAAAATAATTTACCTTAGGTTGATATACTTAAATATACTCCAAAAAATCATAACTTTAGCATTGATAATACCATATATAAAATTTCCCAAACACCTCCTAAATATCCAAAAATTAGCCTTGATGCCAAATCCACTACTGTGATATAGATTCACATAAAATATGACAACAAAGTTAATAAATATGTTGATCCTCTATTTGATATCAAATTACATGATTTATTACCTATCCTTAAGTCACGAATGAGGAAATATTATGATTATCATCCTTTCCTTAGTTCAAAATTTAGGGCATATTAAAATTCCTAACATCTTTGCTCCTCAAACATAGGGGCGTATTATGATGTCTACCCTTTCACATCATTTCTGAATTACAAAATAATACATCTTCAAAAAACTTTGAAAGATCTAAGAATTTTTTTTTCATGTATGTTATTTATTACTTTTCCTCTCTTATACATATCTCATGTTTGTATATAGTTATTTCATATGTTATGCTAACATTTCTTACATATTTTATCTAAGTCACTTGTGTTTTAGTTTAGCTTACTCTATATACATGTCCAACATTATTATCATATAGATTAGCATCACCTTTAGGATAAATAATATACATTTTATACCCTTAATTTTAAGATATTATAACTTATGTTTTCTCTTAATTCTCTCTTTTATTTTAACACATATTGGAATTTTAGTTTTTGAGTTTCATAGTAAGATATAAAATTAGGCTTCCTCACAAATTTCCACTCTCTTTAACTTCACTTTTGAGATATAATTACTTTATTTTATATTTTTATGTATCTTATTGTATTTTATTCTATTATTCCTTCCTCTATTTCAACTTATATAGATTTACCAATACCTTTTGTGGATCTAAGCTCTCCTTATACACTTATATTTATACCTCATGTATTTTAATTAATGAGTTGTATGTAAGAATTTTTGTAATAAATACATTCTATCATCACAAGTTTAAAACCTATATTATTATTAAATTTGGATTTTATTCCCACTCAAAGGCATACCCATTTATTTTCTTATAAACATAATGCAATGGTTAAGAGTGGTGTTATATCACTTACATTCAGTTATATTCTATTGTGAAAAAAGATTGCAATCTATCTACATGTTTTTAATCCACATTTTACCCTATATTATGGTGAAGTTTCTAACACTAATTTCATTATATTATCATCCCTTTATACATTTTTTTAGAGTGGGGAACCCCACACATTCTCATTATCATATATATCTTCCTTATTTCCCCCCTTATTTTGGGTACACTAAGGTCAATTTATGTATTTCACTCTTTTATAATTTACAAGTCAAGGATTATCTAAGCATCTTGGACTATGTTCTTCTCTTTAGTTGTTAGGTGTAAGTTCTATTATATTTATCATATTAAAAACCCATTATTTTTTTCTTGATTACATATTGAGGAGGAAAATAAAAAATCATAAACAAAGATAATTAAATATAAAAAGGAAAATATATTTCAAAAGTCAAAATCACACTATAATACATGATAATTTCATTATCTATACCCTATCATAGTTGAATATCAATTTAACTAATTGGGTTAAAGATACATGTAACAACCCCTCATGCATTATACTACAATAATGCACTAATTTATTTTAAAACTATTTACTCAGCATTTATCCTTTCATTAGATTACACCTCAAGAATCTAATTAGTGATTTTTAACATACTATCAAAGCATATTAGACTTTTGCAAAATTTTAATAACAATATTTCCATTCACTATAATTTTATGAAACCTAACATACTTTCAAGGGAATTAATCACTTTATAATACATTCATTATTGGTACAATAATACATCTATTATTATTGAAGTATAAAAATAGTAGAGTTAAAATTCCATTAGGTAATTTTCCTTGATATAATAAATAGATATTATACTCCATGGATTACCTTCATATTGTGTTCATGATGCTAAATAAGCTAGTGAAGTCTGTCTCACTACTTGTTTGGCATTATCAATGCAAGTCTAGTTAAATATAACATAGTATATAAAATAATGATTCAAATAGATTATTTGTATTAACAGATATGAAAAAATTCTAAGTACATATAATAATCATAACTATGTATTTATTCCATCAAATACAATATATGAATCTCACACATAATAATATTTCAAATATAATGAAAATATCTGATTACAATCTAAAGATCATAGCATCTGGGCATGAATCATATCAAGTTCATAATTACATAAACATCACAAGAAATAATTTAAATATTAATCACAATTATATATATATATATATATATATATATATATATATATATACATATATATATACATATATATATATATATACATATATATATATATACACATATATATATATACATATACACACACACACACACACACACACACACACACACACACACACACACACACACACACACACACACACACACACACACATACCACAACTAACTTTATAAAATAATCCATTGCATCCCTATAACCAATCTATATATGTAATGTTCAACTTCACAAAATAATTTGTATACAATTATACATAATATACTACTTTTACAGATTTGTAATAGGGTTTACTAGTCTAATTATACTATATCTCTTGTATATTATAGAATTCCCTTTACAATTTTATATACAAAAATCCCATCAATGTATACTATGTTAAATGTTTAAACTTGATTTAAAAGAATCATATAATAATAGATATATTATTCACATTCAAATACCAAGATTCACTTCATAAGTAATTAACTCAACTAAAAGTTCATTACTCATTTTATAAGTAAATGACTCATGCATAACTTATCATAATGAATACCAAATCAATGCACAACTAGCATACTCAATTATTTGATAATAAATATGCATGCATAGCCATTTTACAAAGCTTACCTCAAATACATAACACATATACTGACATTTGTTTGACCCAGTCAACTAGTTATATTAAATAGAGTGTTCAAAAGATGCATTAACATATATAAACTCATGTTAAATCCACAATATTAAAATTTGAGGAAAAAATAAAGTTCCACCCAAAACTATATTTTTAGTAATATATATATATATATATATATATATATATATATATATATGTATATATATACATATGTATATGTATATATATACATATGCATATGCATATGGATGTGTGTGTGTGTGTGTGTGTGTGTGTGTGTGTGTGTGTGTGTGTGTGTGTGTGTGTGTGTGTGTGTGTGTGTATGTAGGTATGTATGTATACACTATGCATTTTAAATTGTATTACAAAAACACAAAATACAAATACTTAAATATACAACTAATTTCAATGATCGACTTAAGGGAGCATCCCAGGTATATTTATTTTATTATTTTTCTTGAAAATTCTCAACCTTTATAAGTTTATACACAACAAAGATCTCAACATAGTGAAATTATTGGTTTACCTCCGACGTAATTACCTTCTTACTTAGACACTGGATCAACGTAGTTGACTATTAGATAAATAATGATTTCTCAAGATGTAAAAGGAGTCTAAATGCAAGAAAAGCCTTTCCTATATAATTTAAAAATGACATGATTTTTTAGTTGATATACCCATTAATATATGAATTTTACCCAAGTTTAAGTAATTGTACATATACATGAATATATTTTTTATTTATCCCCAAGCATACTAAGAGAAAATTGACATTAATACTCCATCAAATCCTAATTTTTTAACAATACCCATTTCATCCAAACTGAAAACAACTTAAATTCACAAGGAAATCTTATGTGAAAAAACAACTTCACCCATTCAAATATTTCCTAATATTCTATATAGTTTAAAAATTATAATATACATTATATCATACATGAATTTTCCTAAGAGACTAGAGTTTCAAGACCATTTTTCTATCAAAGGTTGAGGTTTACTATTCTACCTATAAAGGGTTATGGAAACTAGATAATACAATCAATTTCATATGCAAAAACACAATCCTAAGATTTTAAATCTCATACTAGACTTTGTATAATCATAATATACTCAAAAAATTCAAATACTTTTCCCTCATATAAGAAATTTTACATAACTCTAATTATTCAAGCTTGGGGTTTTAAAGATAATTATTTAGTTCTATGGATGGCCAAGCCATCCCAAGGGCTTAATATTTATCTCAATATAATCTAGCAGGATAACTACAAAAACCCATACAAGAAATCTAAACAAAAATTCTAGCTTATCAATAATGAAATGAAATTACACTACCAAACTAGTAATTGCTTCCAAAATCATTCTTTTTATTCTTGAATGGATTTATCGAAGACTCCTATTTTCTCACATTCCTTCTTCCTCTATGTTCATGTCCTTCTCTATCCTCCCTCTCCTTTCCTCTATCACCATCCTCTTATTATAATCTCATTATTAAAAATTAGATTTCTATGCAAATGCTCACATTCCTTACTATTTCAATTTTAATATCCATCACCATAACTTAACTTGAGATTTCTTTAATTTCATAAATTGTGCATGATAATCTTTGTTTTAAAGGTCAAGTTTCTCACTATCTAGTTCCACCTTAGTCATTTGTCAAAAGATAATTTTATACCTCAATACTCAACGTAATCCATGTATTAGACTTAGCTCTTAAATTAGTATTTTTAAGATATTAATTTTCCCTATATATTATGAAACAAAATTAATTATCTCTTTAAAAAAATAAACTACATAAATCAATAATTCTAATTATTACAAGATAACTATTTTAATTAAATACCTGTGTGTGTGTGTGTGTGTGTGTGTGTGCGCACGCACGTGCACGCGCACGTGCACGTGTGTGTCTTTATTTAATAGTTTGACTTATATTGATATTATCAAATATTAATAGTGGTTAACTTAACATCCAATAATGTTTTTAAATAAATTATTAATAATATATATCCAAATGAAAGATATCTAGAAGAACAAAAATACTAATCAGTTAAGCATAAACTCATCCAAACATAGTGAACACAATAATTGAATGGAAATCATCATATAAATATAAAAACTAGTATCATAATCCAATCACTCAATTAAATAAATCATAATAAATTACAAAAAACATAAACACCACAAAAAAGCACAAGTACTCAAACACATACTAACTAGTTAAATTGTTCTACTATGGTATGTATTCGATTACTAACATTTTATTTATCATCCCCCAATCATCCCATCTACACCATCCTATTTTATGATGCTCTCCCTCTATCAAGATCTGAGGGAAGAATTAATCTTTCATCCACCTCACAACAAGTAGGTATTTAGTCTATCATCATCATCATCATCATCATCATCATATATATATATATATATATATATATATATATAACTAATGATGCATAGCTAAATAATATACATCCATAATGTAAAAAATAAGAAAGTGCACATGTTACATAATTAATCATCAAGTAAATTAATCAGGATATAATTGTCCCATAACTAGTATATGTCATAAAACTCTAATCAAAACAATAATAATCAAATGATAACCATAATAATCCATGGATTCAAAGGTTATAATACTTAGGGTGATATTAGAATGTAACATCCTTCCTCCTTAAAATTAGTCATCATCATGATGACACTTATTCAAATAATAGTTTTGAATAACAAATAGAGTTTAACAAAATAAAAAAAAACTATCTAGTATCAAATCATGCAAAAAATTATGGAAATAACCTATATAACTCATCATAGTCCTCCCAAGTAGCACTATCCTCAAAGTATTAGTCCCGTAATACCTTATACTATGACACTTATATATTACACAAATGAATTTTATGTGTGTCAATTTCTCTGATTAGTTCTACCATGACCACCCTAAGATCTAGAACATGCAAAGCATTCCAATCTAGTACATGTGAAGGATCAACTATATACTTTTTAAGATAAGATACATTGAAAATATTATGTAATAGAGCTAGGGTTGGTGGTAATGTAATATTATATGCTATAGGATTGACCACTTATAACACCTCAAAGGGTCCCACATATCTTGGTGATATTTTCACTAACCTTTTGAATTTAATCGAGCTCTTCTATAACTTAACCCACAATAACACTTTATCACCTATAGAAAATTGCCTATCTATCCTCTTCAAATCAACATAAATATTTTATCTATCATTGTCCTTAGGAAATCTCTACCTAATTGATTTGATTTATGATCCAATTTATGAAAGAATATCAAGCCCAAATACTACCCTATCCTCTAACTTATCCCAATTGATTGGTGTCCTACACCTTCTTCCATATAATGTCTTAAATGGTGCCATCTTCAGAGCTAATTAGTATGAGTTAGTATATGCAAACTCAACTAATGGAAGATAATATTTTCATTTTTATTGATGATACATGTAATAAATAGGAATAATATCCCTTATCACTTTATTAAATCACTTAGTTTGACTATCAGTCTTTGGATGGTAAGTAGTGCTAAAATTTAGTTGCATACCCAAAGTTAAATTTAGAGTTACCCAAAACCTAGAAGTCATCTTCAGATCATGATCTAAAATTATCTTATCTATAAATGAATACAAATTATACACTTATTTTATGAACCTCTTCACAAGGGTAGGTGCATCATCTATCAAATTGCCTGGTATAAAATGAGCCACCTTGGTTAATGTTGACCAATTTTGACTTTTAGGTCAAAATAGTTCACCCCTAAATAAAAAATTCCCTTTTAGGCATATTAATGGGTATAATATATTATAATAAGGTGTTTTATAGGTCATTTCATGTATCTCAATGTTTTAGATTATGGAAAAAGCAGGTTTTGAAGGGGCCCCGAAACCCTAGTACAAGGAAAGAAAGAGAGATCATCCAAAACCACAGGCAAAGCCTAAAAACTACAACAAGGAAGTTGCAAAAACAGGTTTTTAAATGGACCTAAAACCACCAGAAAGGCTACCGGTCAAAACCTAGATTTAACAGATATCTGGTTACGCCAAAGGCAAAGGATTACAAAAAGAAAACAAAGAATAGGACTAGTTTCATAACCAACAAGAGTAACCAGATTATTCATCTAGTTCCAATATTCATGTATCTCAATGTTATATTAACCTTGTTCACTCATTTCATTAGCCTATCATGTCATTTAGGGTCATTTCAATGGCCTAAATGGTACATTTAATGCTTTGTATAGGTTTCTTAGGATTTATGAAAGTTAAAAAAATTATATAATTCCCCATGTGTCCTTATAAGTCTTAAAAAATCTTAAATAATTGAATAAATAGTAGGTTTTAGATAAAAGGCACTTTTCTTAGCCAAAGAGAGAGAAATGGGGACTTGTATGGCTTCTTTGGGAAGTGTGCCACTTAGAAACCATGGTGGTGTGACTCTTCACCTTAAAAATTTTCATTCCCACATTTTATTTAAATAAATTTCATGAAAAATGCATATGTAACTCATTTTTATTCCTTTTCCTCTTAGCATGCAAAGGAAGGTCAACTTCAAGCACTCATTATGCACCGTACAGTTTGAGTTGGAGGAAATTATCTTTGGGGTGGATAGTGCTATGAGTATAATTCAAATACATAAAAATAAGTTTCAATTTTGTTCTTCATCCTTTATGAATGATCATTAACAATCTAGGTATCATGTTATAGAATTGCATCCAAGAGGGGTGTATGTTTGCATCTGTTTCTTATTTCTAGGAATCTAGGGAGATGTGTGAGTTTTATTAGGTGTTTTTATGATTTAATGAGGTAATTTAAATGATGTATCAACAATAAAACACTTCTCTCTTCATTACCTTGAAGGAGGATTCTAAAATGGTCTTGTTTTCCAAGTTTGTAGCTATGGGTGTGTTGTCTGAGTTTCACAACATGGAAAGGAGCTCCATGGAGGTTTCAATGTGTTTTAAATCATGTTTTAAAATTTATTTCATTGATTTTAAATTATGATATATCAATGATCCCTCCTTCCAAGCTAATTTACCTTAGTTTTCCTTACTCACTACCTTGTTTGCAGAATGCTGATAATCACCTTACACTTGAGCTCCAGGAGGTTTATACAGAGCATGAATAGTAAAAAATGGTGTAAATCATGATTAATACCAATAATATCTAAGAGTCCTTTTATCCATACTAGGAATGTTTAAAGGCTTCTAAAAGTGGGTTTCTCACTCCAAAAAAAAAGAGTTGACTATTTTGGGTTCTCAATCCCAAAATTGACCAAATAGAGGTCCTAAGGGTTTTTTGAGATGATGTGTGCCATGTTATAAGAGGTTTTTAACATCCTTTTTTGGTTAATATTTCAGCAATATCCTCCAAGAATAATAATTAAAAGTTTGAGGGAAAAATTAGGAGTATAACATAGGTTTTGAGACCTCCCAAAATGGCTAAAAATCATTGATTTGCAACAGTGATGTCTACAGGATATTGATGGAGGTTGTCAAATTGCACTATGTATGAGAATCCTAGATCCTATCCAAGTTAAGGAAAAACTTACAATGGATATAAAAATTATTCTTGAGCACTTAGGTAATGGAGAAGGGGGATATTGCATGAAATGACCTTTTGGACCATCCCCTATCCATACACAGGGTAGAGAGGCAATGAGCATAGTGTTTCAAGGATTAACACAAAAGGATGCTGTAAGGAATCCTAAAGAAGAAGATAATAGAAATGTGAATTTAAAAAGGATAAATTAAAGTTAAAAAATCCCCTATACATGGTTAACATGATCCAAATCAATCTCATTATAACCTATAGGCCTGAGAATATGTACCAATAGCCAAGGACAATGGAAGATTAGCCTAATCAAGGTGAAAAGGAGTATTTGTGATAAAAATAAATCATGTATATGGTGGAGTGAGGATAATTTGAATTTATATAATAAAATAATGTTTTATACCCCCTTTGGAAGCTTCAACACCTATCAAGATGCACCTATAGGATTGGGAACATGCACCTACAACCTAGTATGATGAATTGGTAGCAATCAAGGTGAAAAGGGTCTTCTGAGCTCAAATGAAGCATGTAGGTGAGTAATATGAAGATTTTATGATTATATGGAGATAAAAAAGTTATATATACGCACATTTTAAATCTTTAATGCCTTAACATGAAGCCTATAGGCCTAGAAATAGGCATCTATAGCCAAAACCTTGAGTCTGATCTCAATCAAGAGTTAGGAGGTTTTTTGAAGTCAAATAGTGAATTAAAATGGATGAGATGAAAATGTGATGATAATAAGGTCACCAAAATGTTTTTTACACACCTTTTGAGGATCAATACATCCATTAGTGCTTGTAAATAATGAAAATTGTGTCTCAATCTGTATAGGCAGTATAGTGAAGTAATACATGAGATGGGGCTAGAGAAACATGGAACAAGGTGTTTGAAATGAAAATGAATTTGAAGTGGTTAAAATAGGTATTTATGGTAAAAATATTCCTTAAATAATATAATAAACCCTCAAACACACCTACAATCATGACTTAAGGGGATTGTCTTAATCCTTAAGGGGTAGAGGCCTATTTTGGAAAACAAAGAATCAGCCAGGGCAAAAAGATGACACTCAAAGAGAAAGATAATAAATTGAAACATTTATTGTATTTTTAAAATAATATAAGATTTTAATATGGTTAATTTAAATCCAAACCTATCTCAAGAATACCTACAACAAGCATAAGACAATGATTTCCTTTATAGGCAATTTTAGGCCTAATGTTAGGTTCCATGGCATGGAAGGTGTTTAAAAGGGAAATAAGTATATATAGGGTTTTAATGGGTTTTTAAAATAATTTATGATCCTTAAAAATAGTATTAAATCTCAATTAAAACCCTACTACCTCCAAATATAGTTTTATACCCTACCTACCCACAAACCCTGCCTAGTCAAAAGTCTGCCTTGGAGAAATGGAGAGTTGGAGGACCAAATGGATGAATTGGGAGATAAATTTTGATAAATAGTACCCTTATTATATATATAAAACTATAAAACCATAAATTTTCCAAGTTAAATAGTTAAAACACCCAGTATTTTATCTTATAGTAGGGTCACTTTTAGTGTGCATGAAGGTGCCAATTTTGGGAAAATTGATGAAATCATGGACTAAAAGGTAAGGAGGGTTAAATTTAAGTTTTTTAAAGATGTAAAAAACATATTTGGACATAAAAAACCATATTTTAGTGTTTTAATGCCAAATATGTGGTCTAAGCAAGTAAGTCTGTGGGCATACCTAGTAGAAAAGCATGCAAACCCAACCCCAAATGAGAGGTCACTTCAAATTATAAAATTATAAAATAAATATGATGTTTTTATGATGAAAATTTGGGTAAAATATTATTTTTTAATTCTTAATTAGTGTGTTAAAGGTGAAAATTGTGGTCTTTTAGTTCATAAGGTGCTAACAAGCCTCTTAACAAGGCATAACTCTTATCCCAAAATAGGGGTCATTCCCATTTTTTCCTCTTAGTGAGATATAAAAATGATTTAAAATTTTATTTATGTTAGATATAGGTGAATAAACTTTTTTTTGTGAGGAAACTCCATAGGAAGCCATATCTAACCCCAAACCTACTAAAACCCTCACAAGAAGCAAGAGAGCAACTCGAAGGTCAACTTCCATCACTTATTTATTTCATGTATGTTTGAATGGGACCTTGATCCATTAAAATAAGTTATAGGTTGTTTTTAAGAGGAAAACAAAAAAAAATTTATTTGGTTTCAATGTTTTACCCTTATAAACAAAGGTTAAGAGTCCATGTAACTCAAGTCCCTTGTAAACCCTTATAGAGACATGATTAGAGAAAGGAAGTAAATGAGTTATCTAGATGAAATTTAATGGAAATTAAACCACATATAATTTATATATTAATATTAGAGGATCCTAAATATGTGATTTTATTGTACATAACTATATAGATTAGAGGGAAACATGGATTATTTTGACCATTTTGATTGGTGTGCATGCTACATGAGGAGTTAGGAGATGAAACAAAAAAATTTAGGATAAATTTAATTTAAAATAACTCAATAAATTAACATAATATCATTAATAATATTATAAGTTACACAACTAGGTCCTCACTTTCAGCTAGTCTAGTGAGCCAACTAGTGAATACTTGGGGAAAGTGGTGAAAAGCAATTAGGGAAGACTTTTATATTTTTTTATTGAAATTGATGATATTTAAACCTTAAAAAAATTTCATTCCTTATTTTTTATATATTATTTTTTAAAAATTGTAAGTTTTAAATTCCAAGTGGAGAAGGTGCATGGAAAAGAGCCTTTTTGAGACTGCTAGGAATGATTTTACATTTCCAAAAGAATAGGGGTGGTAAAAATTCAATAAAATTCATGTGGGTAATTTTTTGTAACCCTTCTTATTCATACCAACCATCAGACCTAGCCATATGTAGAGATAAAAGTAGTTTTGGAAGGCAAATCATAAGGGCAGTTTTGTATGCCAAAATTACAAGTTTTATGCCACTTTTCACTATTATTATGACTTGTTTATATAAGTTTACCTCTATGACATGTCATATCTCACCCAACATCTCTTAAACATGAAATTTTAATTTATATTCAATTTTTGACATAGGTCCTTGTGCCTTTTAAACTCCCCTTCTCTCTTTCTTCCTCCAACTTCTAGAAATTCTAGCCTTTTAGATATTGTATGGAGGAATCCACTTGGGTATGGTGATGCCCTAAATTTTTTTTGTCTTAAATCAATAAATATAGTTTTTTTACCTCATTAAATAATTCTCTAAGTTTATGTGATGCTTATTGTCTTGTGCAAGTGATTCTTAGCTTACCTTCACATGTCATTTTTCCTAGTACCTTGTGAGTTCAAAGACTTCTCTTTGTAGGTCAAAAAGAAGTGTCAAATGTATTTTTAGGTTTAGTTAATATCTCATTAAATAGTGTGTCTTATAATACCTATTATCTAAGTCTTCCTAACCTAAGACAATTTTAAGACCCCATGTTGAAATATTGATGCAAGAAGGCTATCATTGGATGGAGTGTATGTTAGGCTTCTCTTAGTTCAAAGTACATTTAAAGAGTGTGAGTAGAGAAAATATTTTGGTGCACGACCTCTAGTAGAATAGGTTTACTTTCAGTTTTTCTAACCCTTTTCATCCCCCTAAGTTGTTATTAGTAGGATATTAACTTATATGATGCATCAAAGGGAGCTATCCCATAATCTAGAGATCTACCTCCCAATAGGGATACCCATAGCCCTGAGGTGGTTCCATTATCTCACTTGAATGAGGAAAAGATTTTTCCATCTCCTCATTTGGTGCAATTTTAATTGACATTAGTTAATTTGTCAATAACTACAAAGATTGTATTGTACTTGTTCCATGGCATCAAATTTTTTTGAAAAAAGTCCATATTTATCACCTACCACTTCCATTATGGTATATTATGTAGATGAAAAAATCTAGCTAGGTGCAAATGCTCAAATTTCACTTGCTAACATTATATTTAATGTGACACATAATACACCACATATTGTTTGATTCCCTTCTAGAAATATAGATTTTTAATCTCCATCATGAGCTTGGTTACTCTTGGATGTCACAAATAAGGGGCATTGTGAAATTCCTTTAGCATTGTGTTCTAAAATTTTTATCGATATGGCACATACATCCTTCTATTATAAATAAAAGACTAACACTCTCAAAATTAAATACTTTATATTGAGGATTCTGAGCATTTTTAGATAATGTTTTTTCTACCTAATCATATAATTCATCTCTTGGTGAGAATTCAAACACATAATCCCTAAAAGTACTCCTAATAGTAGCCATGACTACTATGTACCTTCTATGACTCAAGATATCATCTATCATGTTCTCTTTTCCTTTGCTATAGTTGATATTGAAACCATAATCATACAATAACTCAATCCAATGTATTTGACATGCATTTAAATTTGATTGGGTGAAATATAATTGAGTTCCAAGTTATCAGTCTTGAGCTCAAATGGTTTTCCTAATAAATAATGTCTCCAAACATAAAAATCATGAACAATTACTACAATTTCAATATCATGAGGGGTGTAATTCACCTTATAATTTTTAAACTTCCTTGATTCAAAAGATACTACTACACCATCTTGCATAAGGACTCTTCTTAGCCTGTCTCTTGATACATCTATGATCACCAAAATTTTACCATTAGAACTAGGAACTCTCAAAATTGGTGTTGAATTAAGCCTTCTTTTCAATTCCTAAAAATCTACTTCACACTTTTTGACCATAAAAATTTGGTTCTTCCATTATGAGGTAATTGTATTAACTATTTGAGAAAATTTTAGAATGATTTTCCTATAATAACATGCTAACCCTATGAAACTTCTTACATCATGGATATTCTTTGGTGATAGCCATTCCATAATGACTCTAATCTTAGCTAGATCTATAGAAATACCATTTACAAAAATAATGTCCTAGATATTGCACTCTCTCTTATAAAAATACACACTTAGACAACTTGCCATACAAATCATGTTTCCATAACCATTGTAGAACTAGTTCTAGATGTTGAAGTACTCTTTTTAATTATTATAATATATAAGAATGTCATCTAGAAAGACCAAAAAAGTGATCTAGATAATTTCTAAACACACTATTCATGATATTCATAAATGTTATCAATGTGTTAGTCAACCCAAAGGGTAACACTATGAACTCAATGCCCATAATAAGCACTAAAAGCTATCCTCAAAATATCCTCATCCCAAATCCTTAATTGGTGGTATCTCACTCTAAGATCAATCTTAATCAGTGGTATCTCACTCTAAGATCAATCTTAGAAAACATCATTTGTCCTTGCATTTAATCAAAAAGATCATCTATACGAGGTAACAAATACCTATTTTTAATAATTACCTTTTTCATCATCCTATAATTAATGCAAAGTTGAAGAGTACCATCCTTATTCTTAACAAAGACAATTAGTGCACCCTATGGTGACATACTAAGCTAATCAACACTTTTGATAATAATTC
Organism: Torreya grandis; assembly: GCA_037957365.1. NCBI lineage: Eukaryota > Viridiplantae > Streptophyta > Pinopsida > Cupressales > Taxaceae > Torreya > Torreya grandis. The sequence continues at coordinate 187,734 of JARHVA010006931.1, read as the reverse complement.
TTAGAGTTGAGCCTTCAATTCAACAAAATCAGTGGTTGTCATTATGTATGATTCTTTAGACTATGGTTTTGATATGTGTATGATGTTGATAGAGAAATCAAACTCATGTTTAAGAGGTAATCTTGGTAATTATTCTGGAAACACATAATGGAAATCTCTAATAAATGGTTAATCTTTGAGAGATGGTTCCTTAGGTTCCTAAATTACATTTATCTTGACAATAAATGATTGGCACCTTTTTCCCTAGGCCTTCTTGAGTTACATTGTAGAAATTTTCCTAAGCCTTAACTCTCTTATCTCACCCTAAATTTGTGTTTAATTTATTAAATAATCTAAAATCTCAACCTTTTTCAAGTAGACTTCAACCTTAGATTTGTGTTTTGTAAGATAGTTGACTCATAGGATCATACCATATGACCCTAGTGGTGCTACATATAGATCCACTACTATTTTGAATTTGGGAAACCTAATCTCTACTTCAACTAGACACTTGTTAACCATGACTTTTGAGTCATTCCCACAATTTACTAACCATGCATTTTCCATAAATTTAGATCTTCTAGGAAACTTACTAAACATTCGAAGAGCTATAAAACGTTCAGTAGCCCTTGTATATATTAAAATATAAATTAAGTGTTCAAAAAAATACGTAATAGCTCTATAGGTGATGCTTGAAGTTTGGCTTGCCAATTATGAATTGACACATGAATATGTTTCTAAAAATTAGCCTACTAAGGAATATGACCTTTGTTCTTTAACTTATCCTAAGTGTATTCGTGAGCACAATGGTCTCCTTTATAAATGAAATAACCTCTAAGTGGTCCTTTCTGATTAGTCTATGGGTTTCTCTTAAAACTACCTTTAAATCCATTACCTAGTTTCTTATTGCTTGATCCACTATTGAATTTGGTATTTTGATTCTTGAACTGGCCCTTAAAGTCTCCACTCCTTTGTTTCATGTCCTTATTCTTTAAATTTGTCTTAGAACTTCCAAACTTTTTCTTGAACTTGTTTCTAGACTGTGTAAGAGGCTTTAACTTCTACTTCTCCTTAACTATCTTTTCAAAGACTTAGTTTATGGTAGAAGATCCATGAACATCTACCTCTCCAACTATCTAGGGTTTTAATCCTATGATGAACTTCCTGATCTTGAACCTCTCATCTTCTTGCTATGTAGGTATGTACTTTGTAATTTTGGTGAACTTCTCCTAGTACTCATTCACTAATAGTATCCCTACTTTAGATTCTAGAAATTTGTGAGATTCTGATCAAAATATAGATATGGAAGCCATTATGACCTAAAAAATGTCATAAACTAATCCCAAGTAGTGGTGGTTGAATTAAGTTTCATTTACAATTTTTTATTGGCCCATCATGTATCTACCTCACTAAATAACTAGTTTCCTCCCCAAAATGTTGTGGTGACCTTAGAGTAGTTTTCAATATTGAAATAATTTTCCATTTTTGCCATCCATGCTTTAGCTTCATGACCCAAAATAGTTACATTAAACTTAGGTGGACTCACCTTTTTTATTCCCTAGATAAGTTTGAAGTTACTTGAGATCTTGCATCTTGATGTTTTTCCTACTCAATAAGATGCTCATCAGGTTATTATTGATGTTCTTCCTCTCCATGGTCGTGAACTTACTATTCTACATTTGTGATATAATCCTTAATATCATTCATGGTTACAAGAATCTAATACAAAATTACTACTTGTTTAATGAAAAATTGATTAGGATAAACTGGAGGGTTATTATCATTGACATTCTAAGGACCCTCACCCAATACTCTTGATCACACTATTACTATTTTTCTTAGAATAGAAAAATATGAAAATGTTAGTAGACTCATTAAGTCTTATATTTCAAGCCTTGGTTCTGATACCACATGTAACAACCCTTCATGGATTGTACTAGAATAATGCAATATTTTTTAAAATTATTTTTTGAACATTTATCCTTTCATTAGATTACACCATGAGAATCTAATTAGTGATTTTTAATATACTATCAAAGCATATTATAATTTCAAAAACTTATAACAATTACAGTTCTAATCACTAGCATTTTATGTAACTTAATATAATTATAAGGAAAGTAATCACTCTATAATCTAGCCATGGTTCATATAATAATACTAATTCTATTGAAATATAACAAATAGTATAATTAGAATTACATTAGATAATTTTCCTTGATACAATAAATAGATACTTACTCCACAAATCTCAAGCCAAAATAACTCATGTATCTTTGATAATCTTAAGTGTAGTCTCCAAGTAAGTATGGTAATGAAGAGGGAGAGCATCATATGAGCATATTTACACACCAACCATGGACCATCAATCCTATACACAATTCCCCATCATGGAATGAGCTTCCCTTCATGGATGGATAAATAGTGATGGTGTGGGAATCTAGAGAGATGTGCTAGTACCCATGTACTATAATATTTCTAGTACAAGTTTTTACCATAAATAAAATAAATTCTAACATGATATCATAAATCAAACATATGAAATGACAATTTTTATCTAACATTACTTTTGCCAAATTTTTCAAATAATAATTCTAGGGTCAATTAATTTCATTCATACCACTTGATCGAATTACCTTCATCCTATGTTCATAATGCTAACTAATCTAGTGAAGTCTGTCTCACTACTTATTTGGCATTATCAATATAAGTCTAGTTAAATATAACATAGTATATAGACCAATGATTCAAATATATTATTCCTATTAACAAATATGAAAACATGCTAAGTATAGGAAATAATTATAACTATGTATAGACACACAAATTTAATTTAGTGTCAAAATGCACCTAAATCTATTTAATAATTCTCCTTAAATTAATTCATCACATTTCCTCCCAAATTTAAATAATCAAATAAGTCAAATTATTCAATTGTACACACTTAAATCTTTATTTTAAAAATAAAATTATGGATTTTCCACCTCATCTAAACATCTCCCACCTTTTTATCCCTCATCCCAACCAAATACACAAAATTGTCAACCTCTTATGACTCATTCCCTAAGTTTTTAAAGAAATTGACTTAGTCTTATTGAGTCAGCTAACCAACCCCATGCTTTTCTCAACCATTTTGAAATGGTCATCATCCTCATAGGTGAAAAATCATTAACCACCATTAATAATTTGGATTATTTAAAAATTTCAAATCATACTCCACCATTGGATCCTTCTCCAAACATATATAAGTAAACTTGCGAATCTCCATTTTAATGAATCTTGGAATCCTATCACATCACAAAATCTTGAGATCACAATCACAATCAAGAAATCATATCTCTACACATAAATGAATAAAAAAATAAAGGAAAATCAAATACTTCTTTTTTAAAAAAAATCTTCCCATTGTCTTTTAAATTAAAGGAGTGAACACCACATATTTTAAAATAGAAAATTAAATGTATATCACAATGGAAAAAGCTTGTGCATTCAAAGCGTAAAGTTTGTGATTATTGTTTTCTTTGTTTATTTCTCTATCATAGTTTGAATTTAACTTAGAATAAAATTATTTTACTTTATTTTCACATCTAAATTTAGTTCATACATTTATGGAATGCTAGGTGGGACCTTTCCCTCATCTTTTTATCTTTTGATCACCATTTTGACAATTAAATAACATTTCTCTTTTGATTTTTTTAATGTTTGCATATGCATTTAATTTTTGCCTTTTTGAGTGTTGTTATGATTTATAGGTTGATATTAGGTGTTTTATATTTATATGTGTGTGCTCCACTATGTAAAAAATAATTTTGAAAGTAGAAACAGTAAAATTGTAGACCATAATAACAAAATTGTCTTATTTTTCCTTTTTTATGTGTTTTATTCTGTCTATAGAACAATTTTGTTAGTAAAAAGTTATTTCATTATTATCTATAGTGATTACATCATTATCAATAGTGAAATCATCATTATCCACAACAAAATTATCTTTTTTCATAGCAAAATTCTCTTTATAAGTAATGAATTCATCTCTATTGGCAATTAAATTTTTGTTCTTGATAGTGAAATCATTTTGTAAACATGAGTCTATTTATTTCTTGCTTTCTATCTTTTTCTTACATTGATTTCATTATAATTTAGATTTTCTTATGTATCTGTGTAATAATGATTTCATAATAAAGAGGTGTTTTTCACTTCATTTTCATGGTTTTTCACAAATTTCATTGTAGGTTACATTATTTAAAGTCTAAGAAAACATTCTAATAAATTTCTTGAATAATTCTTGCCAAAGAGAATCAATAAATATCCAATTTATTTTTACTAATGCTTTTGATTTTTTTCAAATTTCTTAGTAATTACATCACTTTTCATTTTAGTATTTTATTTGTGATTATGGAATTCATGTATACTTTTTACTTGGCATCACATTGGTGATGAGACTTGAAAATAAAAAACATTTCCATAATTATCTATGTTACCCAATTCATACCCATGTATGCTCTTTCTTTGGTGTTACATTGGTGATGATAATCAAAAATCAGAAATGGATATTTTATTTTATTTTTATCTTTAATGTCTTTATTGATCATGGATTTTACAACCATATAATAGGATAAACCTCATTTATTGGTAGGGTATATAAATCAAGATCTAGCTATTTAAATTGTATAAGTGGTTTTATGTTTTAAGCATACCATGATGTGAGGGGATTTCATGCTTCAATACCTAAGGTTTCAATAATTGCCTCAAAATATGATATTGCCAATTGTTAACACACCGAGACCCCTATGACTATGTTGGGAACTTTGAGACAAGACTCAATAGTTTGCATTCATTTTATTTATTTATTCCATGATTTTTAACCATAGATAAGCTTATTTAAACCTCAAGCTTAGGATAACTTCTTTTTCCATTTGACTTTGGTACATTGGTTAGTGATTACTGTCGATAATCAACATTCCAAACAACCTTGAAATTTGACTCATTAGGATATGGAAATGATAGGATGCTCAATGGTTAGTGCCCTAAAATATTAGGCCATAATTGAGAGTATGGATGAGTCAGTGATAATGGAAGGCCAATATGGATGAGTCAGTGATAATGGAACGCCAAATATTTTTTTATGACCCTCATCCTAATTTTTCACCTTTTATGTGCAATTTATTGATTGTTTAAAATATAAATTTATTTGTTTCTTCCTTTTGTATACCACATGATGCAAAATCTTTATTTGTGAACAAATTCTTTTGAGTTTAAATGCTATCATAAAAATCACAAATTTCTCTCTAAAAGCTCAAAAGTATTTAGTTAGTGTTATTACTTAGATTTTCACCCTTTAAAGAGATGGTAAAACTCTCCTCATCCAAGTGGCACAATGGAAAAACCTCTAGTCTTTGTATATCTTAAGGAATGAGGTGAATCTATAGATATGGCTAGCTCCTTTGATGTACCACTTTGGATCATAACTAGAACTAAACATTAGGGGTGAAAAGGGAGAGAGATAACTAAAAAAAAAACTATCTTAAGGGAGCTGATACATAAAATATATTTATTACTTCTAACCAAATTCATATTACACTTTAAATCAAAGGACAAAATGAACATACACTTCTCCAATCTTCATCTTCTCACATCAATGCTACATTGTGAGGTTATGGAAGAATGAGAAAAGTTAGGAAGAATTGAAAATAGGCCTATGAGTGAAATAATTAATATAATAACTCACTCAATACTTTAAATTTCCTATAACACTTCACATGCCCTACAAGAAGAAGGTTTTCAACTACAAATAGATGGTAGAATGAAATAGCATGCTAAGGAATCCATAGTCTCCGCTTATGTAAAATAAAACATTCCAAATGAGAACAATAATAAAAATCATGGATGAGGTAAAAATTAGTATTATTATTGATCAAAAATTACAAAATTGAGTAGGGATTCACCATACTCAAGTGAAGCATAAAGTACAAAGGCCAAAATGGCTAGTTCTTATATAACTTGAGAGAGAGAGAAGAAGAGAGAAGGACAAGGGTCACAAGGACACTTGTAAAGAAAAAAGTTAGTTAAATTTGCATGATAAAAGGATATTTTATTAACTATTAAAGGTTATGGATCACAAGTGTCAATTCAAGGCATAAACTTCATGAAAAGTGGCATAAAACTCCTCATTTTGGCTCAAAAAAACTACCTTCATGATTGGCCTTGTTTGAATGCCTCATAACTAACTAGGACTAGTTATAATTGTTTTAATTATATTTAATGTGTTTATAAATTCCTCTCCATGCATTTTTTTTATTCTTGATCCTTTGGAATCATATGAAAAGGAGTTACCATCAAATGCAGTCCAAAAAACTCTTCTTCCATGCACCCTGCACACTTTTCCTAAAAATTAGCATCATTTTCTCATTAAAATACATAAAAGGGATTTTATTAAAAATTTAAATACCCTCCATTAATTTATAATCATCAAGGACACCTTAAAATCACCTCACTTAAAGATCTCCACCCTTCTCTCTAGCTTGTGCAATATGCTAGTTTTGATTGGCTGAGATGAGAGCTCTTATTCACACACTTATAAATTTTTATAAGGAATTAAATTAAAATTTGGAATTATAAAATGTCTAAATATTCCTCATAAATTTTATTTCATCCTTTTATTCCTTATAGAACCTATAAAACATAAAAAATGGTAAGAAATAACCTGTTTCTCATCCCATCCATACATGTCCATATAGATAAAAAGAATGGGATGGAGCTTGAGTGAGTCTTATAAAATTTAAAATATGTTTCATATCCAAATTTTTCCATTAGTATGAATCTCTAGCTTGATTTCTCTAAATTAGTCCTTGTAAGGGTTTTGGAGGGTTTTTGAGTATTTTTCACTCTTAAGGTTTGTTCATAAACGTATGACATCTAAGTTGCCAAAAAATTAGAAAAATTAATATTTAAAGAAATTTTATAACATCCCTAAACTCCTATATCTCCAATTCAAATCCTCCAAAAATATGTGAGTACTTGAACTTGACCTATCGAGCTTCTTTCTCCATTTCTTGTAAGTCTCAGTTGTCTTAGGGTCCAATAATGACTTAATTTGGGTTTAATTTGCATCCTAACATATTTAAAACATATTATTTGACCAAATAAATATTATAAAATAAAATTTAAATACTACTTAGGGATAAAAGTGAAAATTTCCTCACACTTAGTCACTAGGCCTAATCCTACCTTCTAGGTTTGACTGCACCTTTTGTGTTTTAGGCCTCCTCATTTAGATTTCTTCCTATGTGATCGATATATAATGATATCCTAAATTCATTCAATGGTTAGACCCTAAAAACAATGTGAAAATACCCTATATGTATTCCTTTCAAAAGTTAGACCCTGAACATAATGTGAAAATACCCCCTTGAATCTCTCTATGGTGACCTATCAATGGTTGGAATCACTGTTAACCTTAGGTCTATGCAATACAACCTCAAGTTCCAAATCTCATCTTACTACTTATTTCAATCAACACAATTGGCATTTTCTCCCCTTATATCTGTCTCTTATAGGTTTCTTTGTGTTCCAAGTTTGAAATAAAATTCCATAGAAATATTTAGGATTAATTAAAGTAATATAGTATATGTTTTAAGTCCTTGGTTCACTTAGCTTAGTATAACTATCACCTATAACTTTACCTCTATCCTTTGTATACATATATTCACCTCAACTAACTATAGGCAAAGTCTTCTAGGTGACCAAGAGTTTGTAATGTCATTGTATTATAATTTTGGGATACTTGAAACATTTATAAAATTTTAAACAACTTCATTCACATGACCATACCCCTACACTCATGTATGTAATAAAAGTGACCCTTCTTCAGCTTAAAACTCCATGTTGGCTATAGGTGCTTGCTTTCATGGCTTGGTATAGACTGTAGGTGATCATAGGACTCAACAATAGTATTACATCCACTCTAGATTAAAATTAGAAAAATAATGCTCCTTTGAATTATTTTTAATCATCTCTATGTGATGGAAAGGTCTAGAATCATCAAACTTGAGTGCAAGGCCATTTTGAATTAGAGTCCTATAAAACACATTATTTGTTCATAGTGCATAAAAATGTGATTTTGAGTTCTTCAAAAACTAATTTCCATTTATCAAATTCTCTTAAAACTTTTTAAGGATCATGTATTATGTGAGAGATACAAGGTTAAGACATTAGGATACATGAGAATATTATTTATCACTGTCATATGTTAATTTCAAAACACTTTAGGATCTCTATTTTTCATCGTTAGGGATTGAAGCCCTAAATTTATAGTCATGTCAATGAAAGGTTCTCCAACTTCAAATTACCATATTATTATTATTTTTTCAAAATCATAATTTATGATATCTCCTCATGATAGTACCTCAAATATTTTTTAATCATCTATTCTAAAAATTCAAAATGGCTACCTTACTCTCTATGGTACCACATGTAGGTAGTTATGGTCATATGCAGGCCATGTGAGGATAATAGGTAGTGAATGTTGTATTTGGATCATGAAAATATTTAATATTTTCCTCAAATTCTCTACATGGGTGATTAATATCATGAAGAATTTTAAAATCATTACAAAACCTTTATTTCAATTTGATTCTCTCTTGAAAACAATTGTAAGTGCACATTCTGAATATGCAGGTAGTGAAGATGGATGTGGATAGTGTGTATATTTTAGTCCTCATAGAGTAGACTTAGATTCTTTACCAGTCCTCCAAAGGCTAGTTTTAATCATGAAGATTTTAAAACTAGTTTCTAAAACCCTTATTCAATGTGATATTCCCCTATAATGATGTCTAAAACATACTTTCATGGTTGCCTGACTGTGTTTTCTTGCATATGACTATGATTCCATGAATATATACCTTGGTAAAGGATACTGGGAAGTGAAGGTGACTAGGATAAAATTTAAGCATGTAACCAAAACATATTCACTATCCAAGACCACCATAAAAACAATAAAATCTAGCAAATGTTGAATAAATTGTATGTTGCATAAAAAAGTGTTTTCTCCTAAAACTCAATATTATTAGCACATAAAAACTTCATAAAACTTGAAAAAAAATATGGAAATAATTTTATGAGGATTTCAACATCATTTGGAATCAAAATTAGCAATTGATTCATAAAAAATTTCTCAAAATGAAGAAAAACTTATAAGGTAAACAAATTAGTAGATAGATTTCAAATGTCAACTTCTTAGGAATGGTTCATAAAGATCAGACCACCATTCCTCTATAACCAAATATCAAATGGAATCTGACTTAGGGTAAAATACAACTCTAAGAGAATTTTTCTTGAAACCGCTTATGCTGATTATACCAAGTACAAACCTGTAGGTCACTTCTATTTGCCAAAAAAGGGTGAAAAAGGATAATATTAGTTTTAGCTCAAAAATAACACTTACAAAGTACTCCAATATATATATATATATATATATATATATATATATGAACATTAAGAGTCACATTAAAACATTTTCCCATGTGGCACACTTCCCAAAGAGGTCGTACAAGTGCCAAAATTTTCTTTTCTTAAATAAAACTACCCTTTTTTGAGATACTCATCACTTTTAAATTAAAAATGGTTGGTTAAGACATAATATGACACATTTGACATGACATAACCCTATTGAATCTTCACACTTCCTAATAAATTTTTACAACTCATTAAATGTTCCTTTTGAACTCAAAATGATCCAAAATGATTAAATGGACTAAAATAATTAAATATCAAGGCTATTACAACATTAAATGACATCAATTAGACTTAAAAACACCTTTTTAAATCTATATTAGACCCCTATAACAATTAAAAGTCATGTTTTTACTTAGGGGTGCCCAATTTGACCTAAAAGTCAAATTTGGTCAATAGTTAGCAATAAAAATTTTAGTCACTTTGGTATTTTGATTTAATAGATTCTAATTTAAAGTCTTTTTAATTATTGAGTCAATTAGTTCCTTAGTAAAATCACCCATTACAATTATCATGGCTATGTGGAATAATAACTTGATCAATTAAGTCATAAATCCAAATCCAAATAATCCATGTTATAACCCACAGTTCTATCCAAAAATAATTGATTTAAACACATATTGAATCAACATCAAATCAATCATCTAAAAAATTTAAATAAAATTTTCAATGTCATTGCAAACTCACCAATCAATTATACAAAAAATCCAACTATGATTTTGAAATTGTATTCATCCTCATCCATCCATCAATCAAATCCAAACTTGAATAGTCATTCAAGTTTTCCAACAAGTCAAATCAACCCAAACCATAACCAATCCATTTAAAACTTGAATACTTATTCATGTTTACCTATAGATCAAGATACAAATGTTACTTTAGGGATAACATCAAATCAATTTTTTTTTATTTGATAGTTAAAATTATTTAAATTCTTTTGCAAGTGCCACCCCATCCAAAAATCAAAAGTCACCAATCATAGATCAAAATGCATTCACCAATCCATCTAGTTATAAAAATAGAATAAATCTAAATCAAACTTGTGATTCACCTTTACCATAACTTTAAAATATATATTTAAACCAAAAACCATTCACAAATCAAACCTAAATTCAATCAAATCCAAATATCTTGAATCAAAATCAACCTTTCAACTCCTACATCCTTCAAAACTAGCCTTTCCAAATTCATAAAAATCAACCATTTGGTTTTACATCCAACCCATTCCCAAACTTGAACCAAAATACATCAAATTCACATTTATTCAGAAACCCAATAGATTCAAGTCCATCAAACTTTAGAAATCCAATGAATTTGAATACTTTCACGTTTAACACAAATCCAACAAATTCATCCTTCCAAGATCGAGATACCTTTCTATCCCACTAAATTACTAGGGAATCTCAAAACATTCCACATAAACATCACCTTACCACTTGTAAACATATTTTATAAAATCAATCAAGTCTCTCATCAACTATTTATAGTCTTAAATCCAACATCCCTTATTATGCTAATAAAAAGAATCCAATTCTATCACCTCATGTTAGGATGAAATAAAATATAGATTTATCCCCAAATCAAATACAAAATAAACTATGAAATAAATAAATCAAACATATAGAAAATAATCATAAACATGCATCAAATAAGAGACACCAGATTTAATGTGGCTCACCCAAGATGGGCTACCTCCACCAAACTTGTCCAATACATTATTTTTAGCAATAAAAAGGAGAAATAAATCCTTCAACAAACCCTGTTACACCTCTCTACCTCTTTCTGCCTCCTCTCTATGTGTAAAATATTTCATATCTCATCTCAACCATTTAATAATACATTTTAGGGGAAAAACACATAAACATAACCTCTACCATCAGATCTAGAAACCTTTAATCAATGGCCTAGATTGACTATAAAATTATAATTTTACAAGGTAATTTTAATAAAAATTTCACTTTGGGGGCACTACCCCCAAACCCCCACTAGGGTACATAGCCCTTAGACCCCCTACTAGAGGGTTCATTCCCCCTAGACCCCACAAGGGGGGGTTTTCCCCCTTGAAAACCCTTGTGCCATCATAGATACAAAGAATGGGATCTAAAACTTGACTAAAATAACATCATATTTTTAACCTTTGATCCTGGAAGACAATCAAGCACCACACATAACACTTCTACCATCTAGTGTCATTCCAACCCCAGAGCTACAATAAATTCAAATATCCCAAATTTTCAAAAACATTACCATACCTATTAAGAAAAAAATCACTCCTTTAGGGGAACCTTATGATGTGTTCTTTCAAAAATTGATCACTACAAACTTAGTCATATTTCCAAACACCAAATTTTTGGACCCAAATGTCTAAAAACCTAAGTGGTATAGACCTAACGAATATTGTGATTATCAAAAAATTGAAGGTCATGCTATAAACCATTGTATGATATTAAAACATTGTATCCAAGATTTGATTAAAAATAGGTACATCAAGGTAGATATAAGTATATCCACATCTAAAAATCATATCTTGGGGATATGCCAAGATGTCTTTCCTGACCCTAGTCAATCCACACCACCTCCAAGTCAAGGTCATAACCTTCCATCCATTTCTCAAGATCCCATTTTTGACACTTCCATTTTCAGCCAATCCATAGTTGATCAGTCAACCTTTGAAAATAATGGTTTACCATCCATTTTTTATGAAGAGCCCATCTTTATTGAAGATCCTATCTTCAACCAAAAATCTATCTTTGATCAAGATCCCATATTTTTTTATCAAGATCTCATTTTTGACAAAGATCCCATTTCTGACCAAGATATTATCTTAGACAAAACCTCCTTCAACCAACATAACCTATCACCTATTAACCAAACACCCAAACCCTCATCACCTATTGAATCTCTCATCATCCCACAACATTAACCCCAAGTGATAGAGGTACTTATAGACAAAACATTCCTAATCAAGGAATTATCAAACTTATCCATTTTGAAGTAAACTTTGGACCCTATATCATTATTTATACACAATTTTAATGTTAATGTAAATATTTTAGTGATAATTTTGTGGTTTATAAGGTAACTTCATCCATAGTCAAAATTTGATCCGTTCATAGTCTCTACAAGGACTGTGTTTCCATCACTCGTTTCATCAATCTCACCAATCCTTCCTTGTATATTGCAAGCCAATATCCTATACATTTTTATTGAGATCAATGATCTTACTTACAACTAACTTCTTTTGATAATAAAATAATTATAGAATTCCTAGCTAGTTTCCTATCAGAAGAGCATCAAGAAACATATGTGTATTCTGAGGAATAATAAGTGTACCTCAATCAAAATAAATCCTATAATTTAAATATAAAACTGACATCTCATAGGGAAATTTTTTTTGAGGCACTATCAGATGATCAAAATATAAATTATAGTCAAAATTCCAATCAAAATATAGAAAATAAAAAATATGAGTCCCTTAATGAAAACTTCTTTGAGCTGCTATTAAACAATCCCAATTAAAAAAATCAAGAATAATCCTTTGGTGAAAATCTTTCTATGGCACCAATGAATGATAAAACTAATATATCCTATGCATTAGCATAGTTGTAGTATGGATCCCCATCACAAATTTAATATATTATTAATCTAACATTAAATTCTCAAAGCATCTAACTTGTAGTTACTCCAAGTCTTGTGGAACATAATATTGTTGGTCCCATTCACTATTTACATCATAACACATATATTAATCCCTGATATAAGTATATTCCTCCAAATTCTTCATGTAATAAACACACATCCTTTATCTAACATAGTTTCTACTTCACCCTATATAATAACACTCTCTATTGTAGGGGATCTAACTATATATTGGTAAATTTTGAAGAATCCAACTTAAAAATCAATAAATTTACTGAATATATCTTTAGAGCAATACCTAAAATATCAATAGTCATAATAATCATGCATCTCAAACTCTTTTATAATTGAGATGCTAAAAATAAAAATATAAAATATAAAAATATAAAAAATAAAAAAAAATAAAAAAAAAATCAGAGAGAGAAATAAACTCATCCATAGGTTAAAACCATTTATATGACACATTGGGAAAGTACCATGATGAAAACCAATTTTTGATGTCATGAATAAAATAAATAGTTGTTTACAAGTACCCTACACTTGGGCATAATCTCATTCCATTTCAATCCTATGATTCTAAATCATCCCTCCATCCTTACCCATCCTACAAATTTCTTTTAATCCCATCCTTTTCCATCATATACTTACCCTAAACCATCCTTGCTTATCCTAAGTTATCCTAAATCATACTTACCCATATTACACCTATCCAATCCATCCTAAACTCATCCTCAACCATCATACACCATTCTTGACTACCCTTATCTATCCAAACCCATCTTTATCCATTTAACCCCAAACACGACAAAACCCATCCAATCCTTGCCATCATAAAACCATCATTCTTCCCATTTTTTCCTTGATAAGTAAATGGACATGTCTTAAGACATGTTCTTAGAAACATCTTGGTGTATCCTTGAAATTCTATTTTGACAACTAGACAATTTGTTCTTACGTAATGTGTTCCCTAGAGTTATCATCTTAATTCCAATCCATTCATATTCATCCATACTCCATATATAATGTATTCCTTCCATCCCATTTCAAACACTCATTGGTGATATGATATGTTTTTTCCTTTACAATTATTCCTTCTATATACACTTGTAAATCAAACAAAATATAAAAATGTTACAAACTCCAACAAAAATAAAAACATTAGAAAATAAAAAAATACAAAAACACAATGCAAGTAATGATAAAAAAATATCTTGTCCTTAGTTATGTACCCTATTCATCCCCTATACAAATTAATCATAATATAGTTTAATGTTATCAAATATCTCATATTACAAATGGTTCTACTCTAGCCAAGAACATCTAAAAAAGTCATTTGCTTACTATTTTTAGTTAATTGAGTACATGTGTATATAGTCATTTGCTATATTTTACACCATGAGTGTTTACTTACTTTCATAATATTTGTTTATTTCCAATTTTATTTTACTTACATCATTTTCATTATTGCTAAAATCTCTTTTTATCTTATATTTATTGTTTTTTCTTGTGTCTAGATCACTATGTGAATTACTAATAGTTTTATTATGATCTTCCATATCATGATGCACTAATTTTTATCCTTGTGAATTTATTAGTCCTTACACATATCACATGATATCCATCATATTTTTTCTATACCATTGGTGCATATTATCATGCACAATATCAAAACTCAGGTTGCTCAACTCTTACTAGGTTGGAATTATTATTGTAAATCCAATGCAAAACCAAATAAACATAAGAAATCTATCAAACCATCTCACATTATCTAAAAAATAATTTGTGTGTTATCTCAGACAAAGTCATTATAGTCATGAAATCATTTATCAATTAATTCACCACTTTGTTCAGCAAATTCATCATTCTTCATACTAATTTCATCATTTTGATAATTATGAAATAATTTTATTCTTATTTTCTAAGAATTTATCTACATAAAAACATTTTTTTCCCATAATAATCACTATCTTCCATACATCTTTATCTTATTAATGGTTTTGAATCATTTTATCCATCATCATTAATCCATGTAGTCACTTCATTTCCTTGTTAATGTTTGCATATCAATCATCCATAATCATTTCCTAATTTTTCTATTTAGTCTCTTACACTTGTTGACTAGGACCAAAAAAATCAAAATGTCCATCCTTTCTCCATCAAACCATCACTTTTTTAGTCAATCAATTAATTAATTAGTCAACCTATCTAAGCTCATAGCTTTACAATAGTATATATCATTCCCACATACTTTATTATGAATCCTGACACATGGGTCACCTCAAATCATGCATATTATCTTAGACATATAAATTCCCAATCCTCTCCTAGAATATATCATTTCTTGGGTTCAAATAAATCCATCATCCAATCATAATGTGTAATCATTAACTTAACTATGTAATAACATCTATGGTTCAATCTTACATTGTATCATCACTTCTCTTTAAGGTTTATTTTAGTGGTGAATCTTTATTAATTCATGAATATTCTAGTTTTATAAATCTAAATTTATAAAAATTTTAGGGTATTGAAGAGCTTGGAATCATCTAAATTTTCTAGATGCAAGTTCATTTTTAGGGTTACATATCCAATTTTTTAAAATAAATTCATTCATATAAATGTTTTTCACCTATAACTCAAAAGGTAATCTAGGTACATTCACCTCACATCAAACATGTATATGATCATCTACATATGATGATGATCATCTAAATATGATGACAACCCTCCACATATGTTGATGGCTATTTGCATATGTTGACAATTTTCCACATATGCTAAGGTCTTTCACTTATGCTAATGGCCATCCTCATATGTTAGTGGTCATATACATATGTTGATTATCATAAAAATATTTGATGACTATCCAAAATATGCAAATGATATTTTGAAGTGTGGGCAATCATTTTCATCATGTGGACATCCATCTAGATCATGTGGACATTTACTAACAAGTGCACATTAACCTAGCTAATGACCATCTATAACCTAAAATGATAGTAAAAAACAAAAAAACATTAATATTATTATATATTTTCATTTCTCTCTGAAAATTATGTAATTTAAAAAAAAATCATCACAATCTGAGTCCATATGCAAAAGTTATGACTTCAAGAAGTTGGCTAGGTTATAGTGATCTTATCAATGAACATCTGCATGATATCGAGGGACATATGGATGATGTTAGTGGATGTATACATGATTATAGTAGATTTCCATGTTTACATCAACCATAATCATGTGTAAATCAATCATAATCATTTATA
The DNA here is from genome assembly GCA_037957365.1 of Torreya grandis. NCBI lineage: Eukaryota > Viridiplantae > Streptophyta > Pinopsida > Cupressales > Taxaceae > Torreya > Torreya grandis. Next base: position 171,343 of record JARHVA010006931.1, on the reverse strand, counting down.
CATCCATCAACATCATGTAGACGTTTGTCGGCAAGTTCACTATAACCTAGCCAACTTCTCAAGACCATAACTTTTGCATACAAACTCAGATTGCGATGATTTTTTTGAAATTGCATAATTTTTTGAGAGGAATATAAATATATAATAATATTTATGTTTAGATAAGTTTTATATTTAAAAAATATTAATTCACTTTCTCCATCACTTGGTTTGCCTATATAATTAAATATAAATATATAATAATATTTATGTTTAGATAAGTTTTATATTTAAAAAATATTAATTCACTTTCTCCATCACTTCGTTTGCCTATATAATTAATCACCTTCCAAACTGATTCACCACCATTGTGAATCTAATTCACCTGGGAACCTCCAAGGATTTTTTAATCTATCCCACTAAAATTAACCTTAATTCTCTTCCCATATTGGGATAATTATAGATGGTATAATATCCCCACTCAAACTTTGTTCATGATGGATTATGTAGGCAACACTTAGATACATAGGGTTTATAGGATTAGTTCAACCACAATCATCCATCCAATCCATTTCATCCACATTTTATACTATCATTTAATCAAAGTGATATATATCATTATCAATGCTTTCAAATATAATTTTTGTAAATCTTTATCATAAATTGGACAATATGTATTTTTCATTTTATGGCCTATGGCTTACTATTGTGGGGATATATCATTCCCATATCCATTCATGATACCCCTGAGTTCGAGCATAATCTAAGCATGAAGTCTATAAAGTGGGAAATGTAATTTTTCTATTATATTCTCTAAAATTTAATGGATAGGGGTAAATAGTTTTACACATACCCTCTACAATTTTTCAAACATTAGTATTAAAATAAGTATCTATGTTAATGATGATAATTTTCTCATTTCCATCCCTTGTTCAAATAATTATTCATCTATTTTTTCAAATTTATATAAACATTAAATCAATTAATTCTGAGTTTGTTTTTCAAATCTTTCAATAATCTCTTAGAGTAAAATCAACACAATCATTTTCAAATTCAATATATTTTTATATTTTTAGATTTGTAGTTTATTATTACTAGGATATATTATTCCCACACCCATTCAATTGACCCATGCACCATTAAAAATAATAGTAAGTGTGCAATCTCTGAGTGGTTAAGCTATTATTTTTCAAATTCACACTCTAATTTTAATTGACTAGGGGTAACCTTTTTATGTAATAAAAACATTACGAATTTGACAACAATTTTGACATAAATTGATTTATCATTTCTCCACATTTATCAGTTCACTTATTATTTTCATAAATTTTTAGGGTTTGTCTATTTTCTCACCCAAACCCTAGAAGGGGCATCATCACACTCATTTTCATTCATTTGGGATAAATTTCTTCTTTTTAATCATAAACACTCTACTTCTTATATTATTCTTTGAAACAATATTGCTTTGCAACACTATTTCTAAGAGAGAAAATGTAGACACCTAAATTTTATTTAGTTTCAAAATTCACCTTAGTAGATTTAAAAATTATTCTTAAATTAATTCATCACATTTCCTCCCAAATTCAAATAATTGAAAAAGTTAAATTAGTCAGTTATACACATTTTAATCCTTATTTTTAAAATAAAGATCTATATTTTCTACCTCATCCAAACATCTCTAATTATTTTCTCCCTCATCCCAACCAAATCCACAAAATTATCAACCTTTTATGACTCATTCCATAATTTATCAAAGTTAGCTAACCAATCCCATGCTTTTTTCAACCATTTTGAAATGGTCATCATCCTCATGGGTGAGGAGTAATTAGACACCATTGACCATTTGGTTCATTAAAAAATTCCAAATCATCCTCCACCATTGGATATTTCTCCAAACATATATAAATAAAATTGAAAATCTCCATTTTCAAGAATCCTAAAATCCTATCCAATCACAAAATCTTGAGATCACAATCACAATAAAGAAATCAAAGCTCTACACATAAGTGAATCACTATGAATCAAGGTGAATCAAAGCATTAATTTTGAACCAAAATGATTCCCATTATATTTTGCATTATAGTGAGCACCAAATATTTTAAAAGATCAAATTTAATGTATATCACAATGGAGAAAGCTTGTACATTCAAAGCATAAAGTTTGTGATTATTGTTTTCTATGTTTTTTTGTTCTACCATAGTTTGAATTTAGCTTAGCTTAGAATTAGTTTAATTTATTTACACATATAAATTTATTTCATAAACTATGCATTTAGTCCATCAAATACATTAAATTAATATCACACATAATGATATTTCAAATATAATGAAAATATTTGATTGTTATCCAAAGATCATACCATTTGGGCATGAATCATATCAAGTTCATAATTACATAAACATCACAATAATTCATTAAAATATTTTAATCACATGTATATATACCATATATAATTTTATAAAATAATTGATTACAACCCTTTAACCAATCCATATAGGTAATGTTCAACTGAGCATAATAAGTTGTATATAATTATACATAGTATACTAGTTTTCAAGATTTGTAACAAGGTTTATTAGTCTATTTATAATGTATCTCTTGTACATCACATAAATCCCTTTACAAGTTTATATATAAAATCCCATCAATGTATACTATGCTAAATTTTTAAACTCTATTTAAAATAATCATATAACAATAGATATATTATTCACAATCAAATACTAATATTCACTTCATAAGTAGTTAGTTCAGCTAAAAGTTCATGACTTGTTTACAAGTGAATAAATCATGCATCACCTATCATAATTAATTCTATATCAATGCACAACTATCATACTTAATTATCTGATAATAAATATGCATGCATAGCCATTCTAAAATGCTTACCTCAAAAATATAAGACATATACCGACACTAGTTAGACCTAGTTGACTAGTTATAATAAATAGAGTGTGTAGAAGACAAATTTACATATAAAAACTCAAGTTCAAACCAAAATATGAAAATTTGAGGAAAAAATAAATTTCCACCCAAAATTAGATTTTTATTAAAGAGGAAATGTAGTTTACTTCATACACTTACCATTTCTCTCCCAAATGGAGTATAAAGAGCATTCCCATATCATCAGGCCATTAGCTTCTAATTATATATATATATATATATATATGTATGTATATATATATATATGTATGTATATATATATGTATATATATATATATATATACATGTATATATATATATATATGTATATATATGTATGTATGTATATATGTATGTATCTATATATGTATATATATATATGTATATATGTATATGTATATGTATATGTATATACATATACACTACACAATCTACATTTTATTAAAAAAACAAAATATAAATACTTAAATGTGCAAATAATTTCAATGATCGATCAAGGGAGTATCCTGAGTATATTTATTTTATTATTTTTCCTCATAAGTCTCAACCTTTACAAGTTTATACATAGCCAAGAACTTGACATAATCAAATGACTGGTTTACCTCCTAAATAATTACCATTTTACTCACACTAGATTGACAAAGTCGATTATTAGAGAAATAGTGATTTCTCAAGATGTAAAAGGAGACTAAATGTAGCAAAACTCTTTCCTATAGAATTTCAAACCTATAGGATTTTATAGTTAATATATTTATTCATAAATTCACTTTACCCATGTTTAATTAACAATACATATACATAAATATAGTGTTTATTTATCCCCTATCATACTAAGAGAAAATTGACATCAATACTTAGTCAAAATCCTAGGTTTTTAATGATACCCATTTAGTCCAAAATGACAACTTGAATCCACAACTAAACCTTATGTGTAAAAGCAAATTCATCTAATAAATATTTCCTAATATTATATATAATTTAAATATTATATTACACATAACATATATTAATTTTCCTAAGAGATCATGATTTCAAGACCATTTTTCTAGTAAAGGTTGAGGTTTACTATTCTACCCATAAAAGGTTATGGAAACCAAATAACATAATCAATTTCATATGTAAAAACCTAGTACTAGGATTTTAAATCTTGTACCAAAATTTGTATAATAATGAGATACTCAAAAAATTTAATTGCATTTCCCTTTATAATAATTGTTACACAACATTGATTATTTAAGCTTGATGTTTTAAAGATAATGATTTAGTTCTATGGATGGTCGATCCATCCACAGAGTTAAATACTTATCTCAATACAATGTAGTAGGATCACTAGAAAAACCCATACAAGAAATCTAAATAGAAATTTTAGCCTATCAATCATGAAATGGAATTACACTACCAACCTACTAATTACTTCCAAAATCATTCTCATTTTTCTCAAATGGATTTACCAAATACTTCTCTCTGGTCACCTTCCTTATTCCTTGTTGTGTCATGCCCTTCTCTCCCCTCCCTCTAATTTTCTCTGTTACCATTCTTTTATTATAATCTCATTATTCAAAATTAAATTTTGATGTAAAAACTCATATTCCATACCATTTCAATTTTAAGATCCATCACCATAACTTAACTTGAGCTTTCTTCAATTTCATAAATCATGCTTGATGATCTTTGTTTTTAAGGCCGAGTTTCTCACTGTCTAATTCCAATTTAGTCATTTCAAAAAGATAATTTAGACCTTCAATACTCAATGTAATCCATGCATTCGGCTTAGATCATAAGTTAATAATTTTTGGACATTAAATTTACTTAAATATTATGAAATAAAAGTAATTATCTCTTTAAAAAGTTAAACTAAATCAATTAATAATTATAATTATTACAAGATCACTATTTTAATTAAATACATGCCTTTAAAAAAATTATGGGGCATTAAGTTAACCACTATTTATATTCAAGAATATCAATATAAGTCAATATATATATATATATATATATATATATATATATATATATATATATATTTTAATAGTTTGAAGTATATTGATTTTTTTTAATATCAATAGTGGTTAACATAATATCCAATAATGTTTTTGAATGAATTATTACTAATCTATAGCTAATTGAAAGATAGCTAAAAGAATACAAATATTGATTGGGTAAGCTTCGACGCTTACAAACATATCCAACATAATAATCATAATAATATCATCATACAAATCTAAATGTAAGTAGTATAATGATGAAATCACTCAATTAAATCAACCATAAGCATTTATGGAAAAAATAAACACCAAAAAAATGCACAAACACTCAAACACATACTAACTAGTTAAATTATTTTATTTTGGTGTGTGTTGGGTTATTATCAATTCTTCTATCATCTCCAAATCACCCTGTCTACACCATCCTCTCTAATGATGCTCTCCCACTATCAGGATCTAAGGAAAGAATCAATCTTGCATCTACCTCATAACAAGTGGGTAGTTAGTCTGAGTCATCATATATATCAAAAACTAATGATGCATAACTAAAAAATATGCATCCATAATGTACCTAATAATAAATTAGAATTATTACATAATTAATCCATCATGTAAAATAATCAACATATAACTATCCTATAGCTACTATATCTCATAAATCTCAAATCAAAGTAATAATAATCAAATGATAACCAAAAATAATCCATGGATTCAAAGGTAATAATACTTAAGTGAAATCAAGACGTAAAATAGATTTCATATCCACTAGATTGTGGTAGAACAGTGGATCAGGGTAGGATACTATACATATATATCACTTGTGCCACCTAATTTCTCACACAAGTACCTCATCATCATAGTAGATGAATGGCTTCGTCAGGGTTTTAAGGATCCTATAAAATGTCATGGGAAGGTGGTATCATGTTATTTATCATGCATATAGCCTTCAAGAAATGTTATTTATAGTTAAATAGCCCAAGCTTATTTTTTCTTGGGTTATGTTCTATCATGTTGTTGATGTCAAAAAATCTTAGTCTTTCCAAGCTAATTAGAGTGTCTTGTTTACAATAAAGAATGTGTTTTGTTCCTTTTTGGCACCCTATTCCATCCGTTTCTTTTTTCACCTTCATATACATATATATTTATAAATCTCTACAATATTTTTTATTTAAAATTGTACATATATTTTGTACGTGTTTATCATATCCAAAGTTTATCCTCTATATAGCATTACATTAAGCACCATTAGAATAACAATTTCTTATTATTTTATTGATTTGAGCTTGATATTCTTAGAATTGATTTGTACATTTTTTCATAAATATTAATTATATTTAATTAGTTTTATCTTGATACATAATTTAATACTTAATTTACATACAATTGTTTAGTTTTAATTATGTGATTATAATAGCTTTTAATTCATCTTTTCCATTTAGGTACTATTAATGTTTGTCTATATGTTTTAGGTAATACCATCCAATGGGAATAAGATATCCTATTATCAAAGGATTCCAATAATATTAAAAGTCATTGACATATAACATATGTTAATGATAGAGATATTTTCCATATTTTTTTATTATTATTTCATAATGTGCTAGACCTAAAATATAGTTTATCTCATTTGTCACTTTCTGATGTTTACCTATATTTTGGTGGTTTTTATTTTGTTGAATTTATTTTTATTGATGGTGTTGGAAAATACATTATGATCACTTATGTGAAAATAAAATCAATTTTAAATACACCTCTCATGAATTTTAGGCCACAAGTGATTATAGTGTATGTTTGACTTGGCTTAAATCCTTGAAAATAACAAGAGGAAAATTATAAGTTGGTAGTGAATGTAGAGGTAGAATACCACAAAATAATCATCACATTTATAAAAATTATTTGTAATAGTGAAACATTTTATAGATTTGGGGTGGTTTAAACCTTGGTATTATATTTATAGCCTTATATGATGATTAAAAGAAACTATAAGTACTAATTAAAAAGGTTTTCAAATTATTTAAAAAAATTAAAATAATTAACCTTATATAAATTTTGTTGATTATTAAAATAATTAAAAAGGTTTTGAAATTATTTTAAAAAATTATAAATCTAGGAAGGATGTTGACTTGGGGAACAAAGAGATAAAATAAAATGGAAATAATTGGTAAAAAAATGAGGCCAGAACCTTATTACTAGAACTGTATATAATTTTTGAGGCTACAACATGATAGAATGTTAATAAAACCACAAAAAACTAATCTTCTACTTTGCACATGAACCTAGTTTTGTGGAGAAGAATGATTAGGAAAATTAAGCTAACTATTTGAAGGATTTGAAAATTTAACTACATTGAGAAATAATTAAAGAAATGAGAAAGACAAGATAATTTAAGTCATTATTTAAAAAAATTAGGTATATATTTTGGATTTGAGTAAAAAATTAAGTTTTTTCTTTTTATTTTCTCCCCATTTATGTATTTACTTGATATTTTCATACAACTTTGAAAATTGGTTTCACAATGGAAGTTTTTGATTTGTATGGAGTTTTAGGTGGTGTATATAATAAGGTAGGATCTCTTGTTAGAGTAGGGGTTTTATTTTTCCCTATATTTATTTATTATGTTATTTTTTTCCTCACTTGGAGTTTTACTAATTTCATGGATAAACTTGCTTAGGTGTACTTGGAGTTACATTTTGACCAGATGAATAAGAAGTAACTCCCTTAACTAGTTATTCTAGGTATGGGAGTTACTCTTCTATTATTAGATATCTAACCACCTTTATCGGTGGAGTTATTCATATAATCCTATTTTTACATCCCTCTTGGTGAGATAGTGTTAAATAGAAGATTAGTTTTGGCTCTTATATTGTTTATGTAATTTTCTCTTATATGTGATTTCATTTTCTTATAGCTATTATGTTGCATATTTTATTGAGTTTTTATTATCACAAAAATGTGCATTCACTTGATCTAGAGATCCTAGCATCCATTTTGATATGGTAATAGAGCCACCAATTGTGTGTCTGGTTATTTATTGTTAGTTTTTTTGAAATCCTGATATTTTTATTTGCGAAATAAGCTTTCTATACAATACATTTGTGGGGGTTTTCCATTTTTGGTGGAGTCATTTTTAGCATATCATGTTCATTTAAAACCATTGCCATGGTTTTTATGGTTTATTTGTTACTATGTTATGTGTACCTTTATGAATTTTCCTATACAATACATACATACCTTTATACAACCTAAGATTTAGTCTCTTGAGTTTAATATCAACCTATGTATTTGGCCTCAACTTGGATTTATCTATTTTTATATGTGTGGGAGACTTATAGACTAGTTTTATGTTTCTTCTAGGTAGTCATATACTATAACATTTTAATCTACTGAGCCTAATCTCATTTTTGCCAAATCAGAACCATCATTCCATGTAGCCTCTGTGCTGAAATTAGTTGACTCAATTGTACCTCACCAAAAATATCCTTTGGCTTAAAATCCTCATCAAAACAAACTTTGACTATAATAGGGGGATATATCTCACCCCCTTGCAATAACCTAACTAGGCCTTAGACCATGCCCAACACATGCAAATTACACAATAGTTATTCAAGCAACAACACAAAAGACTCCTATAGTTTTAAAATGCTTGAAAGTTTCTTCCGAAACAAGATAAGTCTATTCAAAGTTTTCCAATTTTTAATTTTTTTTAATCATATTAAATCACATTTTTTTAATATATTAATTTAAAACAAGGTTTAATAGGATAATTTTCTTTGAATACAAAAGTAATGCATAAGAGGAATAATAAAGACTAGCATTTTTAGTGGAGATTTTTTAATTGTTTTTCATAAAATCAATATATTATGGGAAATATTTAAAGACAAATTGTTATTATTTAAAACCTCTTCATTTTTTAACTTGCTCACTTTTTGTGTTTGTCCTGGATGCATTTTCAACTAAGCTTGACATCCTCACCTAGTATTGTAAATCATGTCTTTAAGACATTTACATTGGTTTCTCTAGATGCATTCTTGATTGTGCCCAATATATTTTGAGCATGTATTATTTTAATCATTTAGGGGAGGGTGTTCACCATTTCATAGTTCATTAGGATGTATTACATTTTTGAGTCACTTTTCATTTTACTTTCACTTTCATTTTTGAAACAACAAATATAACCACTACACTTAATTTATATATAAAATGGATACAAGTTTAATTAACCCTCTAAAAACATTTAATTATAATGAATGGAAAGTTAAAATGAAAATTATTCTTAGGATAAAAGGTTTACATTTCATAACAATGGGGTTATAAACTCAACCAATTGTATACATAGAAATATTTAAGTGGTATAATCATGGTGATGAAGCCTATAGGTTGGTGTGTCTTTCTATGTATCATGATCTCTTATTTCATATAGAACATGCCAAATCACCCAATGAAGTGTGGACCATTTTGAAATTCTCTTTGGGAATCAAGATGGGATGAGAGGTCATGAACTAGAGAATTAATTTATTAACCTAAGACCTAGCAACTTTGAAACCCCTTAGGAATTATTCACCAATTTCAAGTCTTTAATATTATAGTTAAAATAATGTGGAATAGAGAATAAATATGACCAATTTATTATTTTTATACTCTATAAGATAGGTCCTAATTACTTAGTATTTGTCTCTAATTTCCATGCCACTAAAAGTGCTTTAAGCACTACATGGAAAATGTCCTCTTTATATGCTTTCATTACTAAACTAACTAGGGGTAAATATAAGTTAGTACATATGGACACATTGAAGTCCTCAAAACCTCAATCCCTAATTGTTGGGAATGGGAAATAGAAGACTTAAAATAAAGAGAAGAAGAAATATAACAAGGATCAAGAGAATAAGAACCTCTACAAAAATAACCACTAAAACTACCTCTTCCAAAGATAAAACTAATAAAGAGAAGGTTAAGTATTCCTATTTCAAGACAAATAGGCATGATGAACACAAGTACATGAATAAATAAATTTATCACATAACTCATCTTGTAGAAAAGAATAACATAGTTATTCTTGAGTCTATGAATCATAATTCATCAACTCAACATTATTCTAAGGAAAAATTCAAAGGTAAAGAGAAATAATAGGGCAAGTATCTTGTATCAATTGTGTTTTTACCTCTTTGTGGTTAATTGATTCATGTGATTCCCACCACATAGGATATTCATAAGTTGATTTTTCTTCCTTAGAGAACTGTTACATGTCTTCTATCATTTTGGATGATGACACTTTAGTATAAGTTGTAGGGAGATGGTCTATTGAAATGGATATAGGAATGTTCAATAATGTTTTAAGTGTTCCATCACTTTAAAATAATATCCTATCAATGTAACAAATCAATCACATAAGTAAGGGCATGAGGGTGGAGTTTTAACTAGATTGAGTCACAATTAGAGAGTTGTAAAATGATTCTATAATGGTAGTGGGTAGGGTAGATCACCAAGCTAGGCTATATAACTTCTCACATTTTGAACTTGATTCTTCACTTATAACATTTTTTTAATCCTTCATATGGAGTTAGTAAACTTTGGAATGAGTAGTTTGGCCACCCCAACTACTGCTACCTAGAATAACTCAACAAAAATTACATGGTCATAGGATTGCCTAGAGTGAATTTTATTAAGGTGGTTTATGAGGGTTACACCCTTGGGAAACATCCCAAATAGAAATTTGAAAAAGTTAAAACTTTGAGGGCTTCACAAGAATTATATTTAGTACATAATGATGTATTTGGGCCTCTCCATAGTATATCTTTCACAAAGGCTAAGTATGTCCTTAACTTCATTGATGATTTATCAAGATACACATGGGTTCACTTCTTTAGGTAGAAATATGAAGTTTTTGACAAGTTTTGAGACTTCAAGGTTATTTTTATAAAAAATATAAGAAATTCATCAAGTTTATTCAAATTAATAATTAGGGTGAGTACGTCAATAATAGGTTTGAATAGTATTGCTTAGTACAGGTGATTTATTTGTAATGGATAGTTCCTTATGGTCATGAATAGAACAAATTTATAGAACATAAGAATAGGTATTTGAAAGAGATGGTTAATTGTATGATTCAATCTACGTCACTTGCCCCACAATATTGGTCTAGAGAAATCAATCATGGTTAATATAATTAGAGTAGGGTTCCTCATAAAGATTTAAAGGTCATAACTCCCTTTGAAGATTGATATAATAGGAAACCTATAGTTAAGCATTTTAGAGTCTATGTATCTCCAGATATGTCCCATATACCTAATAAAAATTATAAGACTATGGATCCTCAGAGTAAGCCTTACATCTTCCTAAGTTATCTAGATGGTATAAAGGGGTGCCACCTTATTCATCTAACAATAAATGAGTTATTCATTGAGATAAGTGATCGATTTCAAGAGAGTTTCATAAAATCAAAAATTAACACTTATCCCCTACTTCATTCGAATCATAAGGATTTGATTTAGATGATTCATATCATCCTAATCACATTCTAGAGGTTGAGGACACTTATTTTAGTTTTGATAGAGAGAGTAGTGATAGGGACTCATCTTCATCCACATATTATCACACTTGGCCACACTTTAGAGGATGATGTTTCACTACTTGAGTCATCCACTTCTAGTCTCTTTGGTATATTGAAACACTATAGAGTGAAATAAAATGGGTTAAAGATCCTTTAGATGATAGGTAGACATGTTCAAATTTTTAGAGTGGGGAACATGATTTCTATGCCTATACCTCAAATCCATAGACACTTTGGGAGGCATCATGCATTCTTGAGTGGGAGTATACCATGCATGAGGATTATGACTCATTAATCAAGAATCATATTTGGGATTTGACACTTATTCCTAAAGAAAAAAATTTAGTTTGATATAGATGTGTATATCAAAATAAGTATGCAATAGATGGATTTGTTGACAATTATAAGGTGTATTTAGTCACCAAGGGTTTCTCATAGGTTCTTAGCATCGACTACATACAGACCTTTACACTAGTCACCAAAATGAACTCCATAAAAATCACACTATTTATTGTCATAAATAATCATTGGGATGTTCATCAGATGGATATGAAGGGTGAATTTCTTCATGATGATCTTGAGGAGGCTATTTACATGGAGATACCTCTAGGATTTGGTAAGGACTATTATTGTGTATGTAGAATCCAAAATTACATATATGCCCTTAAACAGGCCCCTCAATCTTTGTATGCTAAGATGGATTCCTTTATTCTTTTATTAGGGTTCACTAAATGTCATTCATATCTAAAAATCTCTCTTATAGTAGGATGATTCATTTGTGATTATAATTATCTATGTTGATGATAAATTGATCACTGGTAGCTCTTATTCATCCATTATAGTGGTAAAATGGGCCATTCAAGATATATTTTCCATTATAGACTTAGGATTGTTACACTACTTCCTTGGGATTCAAATTTTTTTAGTCTGACCCAAGGATTACTCTTACATAGCCTAAGTATGCTCTTGATGTACTTGCTTGGTTCTACATGGCTGGTTTTATGCCAACTCTAACTCCCTTTTTATTTGGATTCAAGAATGAGTTAGATTGTAATTTAACTTTGGTTTATGCTACCTTTTATCAACAACTCGTGCACAATCTTATCTACTTCACACATACAAAAACTGACATATCATATGTAGTGAGCCTAATCTCTAGATTCATTTAGGAACCCCATGAGCTACACTATAAAGAAGCTAAGAGGATATTTCATTATATTCAAGTTACACATATATTTAGGATTAATTATAGATTTAGCACTAACATATAATTGATTGGTTATAGTAACTAAGACTAGGCTGGTGACATTCATAATCATAAGTCCACTTCACGTTCAAGTTTATACATTAGTTGAATTTTAATTATTTGGTCAAACAAGGAGTAAAATTTTATTGTTATATCATCTATTGAGTCAAAATATAGGGGGATATTAATGATTCCACTGAGTCCATCTAGCTTCAAATTATTCTTATAGAATTTGGTATGTAGTTTATATGACCTACCATTATCCACTATGACAATCAAAGTACTATTCAAATTTATAGGAATCTAGTTTAGCATCACTGGACTAAACCCATATAGATTCACATGTAATTCATCAAAAAAATTATTTATAGGGACATAATTGATCTAATTTATTTACAGATGATAGAGAATATTGAATACATCTTCACCAAACCTTTCATGGTGACCAAGTATCTTCACATGAAAGTTCTTCTTTAGGTTCAAGACACTACAACATCATCTTTTACGGAGGCTTGTAGCCTCTTCTCTTCATTTCTCTCTTTTTTTGGGGTGAGGGTGGGGGGGGAGGAGTTTATCCTACAATTTTCTCCCTTTTATATATTATATGAGATATTGATTTGTACATGGTAACCTCATTAGGCCTAATTATTTGGACCCATTTTTTTACACTTCCCACCTCAGTTGTGCTTATAGGGGGTCTTAGATTAGGGATTTTATTTTTTGCCATATTTATTTATTATGTGATTTTTTAACTCAATTGAATTTTTTCTAATTTCATGTTTAAGATTGCTTAGGTATACTTGGAGTTACATATTAATTATATGAATAGGAAGTAACTCCTTTTACTAGTTATTCTGTGTATGTGAGTTACTCTTCTATTATTAGCTCTTTGATTACCTTTCTTGGAGGGGTCAATCATGCACTCCTATTTTTACATATCTATTAGTGAGTTATTTTTTAATGGAAGATTAATTTTGTCTCTTATATTTTTTATTAAATTTTCTCATGTATGTGATTTCATTTTCTTACAATTATTATGGTGCATACTTTCTTGGTTAATGCTTATCACAACCCTATGCATTTTATTGATCTAGAGATCTTGACATCCCCTATGATAGCTTTTATATGGCACTCAATGCCCTTTAATATCCCTCCACCCTATTTTCCTCTCCACTAGGTGGTTATCACTACATGTTTGTATCCCTAGAGTCTTACCTACTTATTTGTTGTTGTATTTTTCTCAAGTTTTTCATTTTTCTAATAAAGGATCAAGGAGAGAAAGGAGAGAAAGCTTATTATATTTTATAGTCTACTCCTTTCTTAAGGAATTGATGAGAGGATTGCATTTTGACTTTATTTCATGCCTTAGATGGTTATGAATAAAAATATAATGACATATTACCCTTATATGGTTACCACTAGTTATAGGTGGAAAACCTTAAACTATCGCGAGCTCACTGTGTATTGTGTTATTATTGTTTTTAAATCTCACTTGTCTATTTTTAGAAACCTTAGATATTTTTTTATTTGTGTAAATATATATATATATATATATCCCCCCTCTATCATAGCCTGCATATGCTTATATTAGATTTTTATTCTACTTGAGGAGTTATTGCATGTATAGGCTAATGATTGGTCATGTTAAGGTCAACTAATGGAGGGTTTATATTACACAGTCCCATTTTCAATAATCACATAATGAAGATAAAAGACTGAGTAACCTAGCTAGATTTTAAATCATTGATTGATCTCTCTTGTATGACTTATTTTCATTTTTTATTTTTTGTATTAATTTACACATATGTATATAACTAACAATGTGATGGCTTTTAGTTAATGAACTATGTTTTGGGAATACCTAGTTTAATTATGTATCAATAGTATTTTGTAAATGGGTTAAATTTTTTGTTAAATGAGTAAATAATCAAATAAAAAATATATTTATAACACCTCTAACCCAATGCCTCATGAGCTAAGGCAAAGCTAAACAAAACCTAAATTATAAATAAGAAATAAAACATTAATAGATCCCCCTTTTTAGGATCATTCACTTTGTCAAAAGTGGAAGTGGATTGGATTTAGTTTTAATATGTCTTTAACAATGTTTTTTAATATCATCTCTTCTTTAAAAAGTGAGTATTTGAATTGATATAAGTTGGTGCATCAGTTAGCTTTATAAATTGGTAAAGCTTTGCTATTGAAATTGAGCATGTAAAATTGCAAAGGGAAGGGTTATATTTATAGAAATTTAAAATCAATGAGAAACCCTCATCTTGAATCAAAGATGTATGGCTTAAAATTCATCCTCAAAATGATACATGAATCAACACATGGATTTATTCCCTTCATCTTATCCAAGATGAACCATGGATGAAATATCTTCAAAATATGCCAAGGGGCATAAATATGAGCCCTCCATCTTAAATTCAAGATGGAAGGTGGAGAATTATCTTCAAAATGTATTTTTAAGAGTAAATATGGTCCTTTTATCTTGTTTCCAAGATTAAGGGTGGATAATCTTTCTAAAGAAACACATGGATAACCAATTTGGGACATTTATCTTATTTTCTAGATAAAGGGTTGAGATTGCTCCCTAAAATATCTCATAAGATTCACAAGGGAACTTCATCTTGTCTCCAAGATGAAGGGTGGATAATAATCCTTAATATTAATTCATTTAGTAATTTTGGGTATAACAAAAGAATATTCCATAGGATCTCAAGAATTTCTCTCAATTAAAGATGCCATTTTGGAAGAAGAAATAAAAGAATGAATAATTGAAAGGAAAATATAATTCCATTTGCATAGAAATATAGTTATAATAATGATTAATTAAATTAATAAAGATATCATTTAATTAATACAATGTGGAGAAAATGATTATAAGAATGATTTATGAGATGATTAGAGAAGGGAAAATATTTGGATTAATTTAGTAGAGGAGAATTAGTGAATTAATTAGAGTATAATAATTGATCAGATAAAATGACCAAAATAATAATTGAATAGATTTAATATAGTGAATTATCCCACCTAGGTATGTCCCAAGGTGAGTTAAAAATCATACATTAGATTAATAGATGATTTTAGACTAGTTTATGTGTAATTATGGGAAGTCATTCCATTTTTTAATTTTGACATGGAAGTGATAAAGATAGAGTGCCTATATTTTCCCCTATTTGACAATGTGTTGAAAGATGTAGATGAAGTAACTTATTCTCAAATATGGAAAAATAAATAAAATTATTGTAGAATAAAATTAGGATATGTTTGTTTCAACAATTTATTTAAATGATTTAGCAAATGGGTTCAAATATGTCTCAAAATATAACTTATTAAGTCTTATATATACCTATTAGGGGATATTCAAAGATTTTTATAGATGAGTCAAACCCGTGAAAGGAAGAAATGATAGTGTAGAAAATTTTAAAGAAGAGGAAAAATAAAGAGACAGGATAAAATGAGAGGATAAATGGATACTGGGGCTAGAAATAAGGATTCAAATAAAAATGACAATATACCATGCCATATGGGGGATTTTTTTGAAATAAAAGGCTATAGATTCATCCTGTGGGTAAAATTGATTTATTTTTACCTTTTTCATTCAAAAATTTACCTCTTATATTTTATGCAAAAGTGACTGGACAAAATGGCTCATAGTCCATGCTTAAGATTGCTTTTAGTCTATGTTAAAGATTAATTTATATGATACACTTTCATGTATATATGGACCTATTTTCATGTATATATAGATATATACATTATTTTTATTTTTATCGCATGTGATGTGTATTTAATTTTCTTCTGTGTCCTTTACTTAGACTAGACATGATTGTTATGATTTTGATTTAGAGATGTTACTATGATTATTAATGAGATTTATGTATACTCAATGATGTAATGCAAATGATTATTATTTTTATGAATTTATATCACTAGTTTATCATTTTTTTAGTATTATGATTATATTACATAGATAGGTTATTTAACATTACTTAAACTTTTGAGACTTGATTTTTTATATTTCTCATGACAGTATGCATCAAAATATAAAAATTAATCATGATAACATTTGTTTTTCAAAGTGTGTAAATGTGAATTCAAAATGAAAATATATAAAAATTAAAACAAGATATGGGAAATCAAGATTTAAATGTAAGAAAAATTCACAAAATGGTGAGAACATGGTGGAAGGATGGCTGATTTGACCTCATAAAACTAAACACTACCTACATAGTCTAATTGGATCTCAAACTAGTGTAGTTAAATAGAAATTAAGCATAGAAAATGATATGTATGATTAATACAATAAATAAATGATTTTGACTTGATGGTCTAACTAAAAAATGGTGAGAGCATGAATTAGGAATATATTTATCCCACTTTTGAAATGTCATACTCATGAGGATATGAAATCACCTATGAGGTATTTTCATTATGTGCCACCTAGCTATGAGTAACTAGAAATTCAAGTTGAGTAATAGGATGGAAAATAGTCAATGAAATAATATTAGATATGGGCACATATGGGGAAAATTTTAGGAATTGAGCCATGCAAATTTTTAGGGTTTTTAGGGAAGGGAAATTTTTTATGTTTAGCCATTTTTAGAATATTTGAATGTTTAGGGATTTTTTGAATATTTGAATTTTTGTAGATATTTTACATAGGATATAACCAAGAGTATTTTGAAAAAATAATATCAATAAAATGGAAAATTATAGTCATAAAACATCTATTAAAGAGAGGAATAACTACAGGTACAAATAGTCATCAATGAATAGGAAACAAGAAAGGGTTGTACATACACAAACAATTCAGTGAGTACCATTAAACAAAACATTAGAATATGATAAAAATTCTCTTAAAGAAATGAATTATAATGGAAAGGAATTGAATGGGGGAATGAAAATAAGAATGGTCAAGAACTCAAGGGAGCAATAAAAATCATAAAAGCCTAAAAACCATGACATTGAATATTCTAGAATTGCATTTACAAAAAGATTCTAACACAAACCATTATAAAATTTTAATTTAATTATACTAAATTTTAATATTAATTCACCTATTTTATTAATTTAATTATAATATAATAAGGGTGGTAGTAGGAAAATGTGGAAATGAATAGTGAATGGATGCCCCCTAGCAAGGGAGGAAAGGAGAGAAAAGTCATAATGGAATAAATATGCCCCTAAGTAGGAACACTTATCAGAACAAGAATGGAAATTCAAGTATAAAAATTATTGAGATGAATAATATTAATTGCCTCATCTAGTTCATAACCCTTTTTAGTAGCTAACATATATACATCAAATCCATAGTTAATTGTGATAATAAAGGTGCCCAAGTAATTTGGTTCAAACTTACCTTTGTTTTCGTACTCATCATCAGTATTATTTTTATTTTATTTTAACACAAGATCACAAATCTAAAACTATTAACAGATAATGAAATTTTTATAACCATATCATAGTCATCTATCATATGATTTGAGGTGATTTAGGGTGGCTAGTCATTTATCATCTAGGAGCTATACTTTTGTTAATCTAACAACTTGATAGTCTTCCTTATAAATAATATCATGTAATGAAATACACAAGGAGGTTAGTTCAATATTAATAGGAAGGAGTACTTTAGATCCATAAACCAAGTATATGGTGTTACACCAATAAGGATACAAACATTAGTATGGTATGGCCATAAGGTTAGAATTTTTTTAAAATGCCAATCATATCCAATGTCATTGACAATAATTTTGAGAATTTTGACAAGGTTTTTGTTAGATGCTTCAACTTTTCCATTACCTTGGAGGAAATAAGGATTGGAAAACTTGTGTTTAATGTGGAATGCATAATATAGGGATAAGATATCCTTATTTTTAAATGATGTTCCATTATCTGAGATTATGACAAAATAGATTCCATAAAAACAAATGAGTTGGTTCAATATGAATTTTTAAAACCTGCTTACTAGTTATCAAATTAAAAGGGATTTATTCCACTCATTTAGTTAAATATTTAGTAGTAATAAAGATATGATTATGAAAATCCAAATAATTAGAGTTAATATTTCCTACGAGATCGATCCCCCATGTATAAAATGACTAAGGAGTTGTAACTAGTTAAAGTGTTTGAGTTAAGGCATGAATAATATCACCATGTTTTTGACATGTTAGACATTTATTAACACATGCACATACATCTACTTCCATAGTAGGCCAATAGTAACCAATACAAAGGATATTTTTGGCCATAAATCCCTTCATGAAATTCCCAAATCACTAAATTAGATTTTCTTAAATTTAAACAATGAATCTTAATTCCATCATAACCTCTATGATAGATCATGTTGTCAAGTATTATATGAAAGGAAGCAATTTAGATAATTTATTTTTTATGGTTGCATGATAGGTTAGTCGAAAGGATTTGATAATAGAGATAGGAATAAATGTCTATGTATCAAGTGGATTTAGGACCATCAATGACACATATCATCTTAGAATATTAAGAATCATATTATGGAATGATAAGGTTCTCAATTAAGAACTGATACTCTTTGATAATAGGAGATATTACAATCATGAAACCAATGGTATCCATGACATTAATAGACTTGTTGTTGGCTCAAGGGACATGTTCAAACTGGATGAATTCAAATTTGACCTTGAGTGTATCTACTAATACTTTATATGGAATAATATTTTCATCCTTAGTCTGATATTGATGAGTGGATTGATTAATAATTAGTTGTGAATCAACATATATAAGTGATGAATATTCCATTCTACTACAGGATGAATCTAGACCACCAAAGCCTCATATTTGGCTATGCTATTTATGAATGGTAATACAATATGAAAGGCATTATTAATAATATCTCCTTGTGGAATAATGAACAATATTTCTACTTTATAACCATGAGATGTAAAAGAGCCATCAAAATATACCTTCCATTCTTTGGATTCCTCCACAGTTATAACAGACTCATCATAAAAGTGTATTGTGATAGGACTAGAATATTGAAGAGGTGCTTTAGCCAATTGTTCTACTAATACATGCCCTTTAATATTATATTAGTCTTTGTATTTGATGTCAAAATCATTGAGAAATAACACCCATTTATCCATTCCACCAATTAAATTTGATTTTGATAAGAGATACTTTAAAATATCAACTTTTGTAATTAATATGGTCTTGTTGTTCAACATATAATTTTTTAGATTTTGAAAAGAAAAGACAAATATGAGATAAGATTTTTCAATTTAAGTGTAATTATGCTTGTAATCAACTAATTTTTGGCTCAAATAATAGACATCTATTTATTTTCCTTGTTATTCTTGTTGGAAAAGGAGTACTCCCAAGGCAATTGAATTTGTAGTAATGTATAATAACAAAGGATTATCAGGGATTGGTGGAATAAGTACTTGTGGATTTAATTGGTACTTATTTAGTTTCTCAAAATATTCTTATAATTTGACATTACATTTAATTTTAGTGCCCTTTTTCATAATATGGGTAAATTCATGACATCGATCAATAAGTTGGGAAATGAAGCATTTAATGGCCTATGTATTGAATTTTAAAGTATGAAATTTTTTAAATTAGGAGGAGTCATATTATTAATGGCCTAAACTTTAGATATATCAACTTTAAAGCCCATGTGATAAATAATGAAGCTTAACAATTTTATAGATATAAATCTGAAAATATGCTTCTATGGGTCTAGGTGCACTTTGTACTCATGCATCCTTTCAAATATTATTCTTAAGAATTTAAAATGATATAAATGGGTCTTTGATTTTAAACAAGTGTCATATACATAATCTTCAACAATGTCATACATAATATCATGAAAGATAACTATCATTTCTCATTGATATGTAGCTCTTGTTTTTTTCAATTTAAATGACATGACTTGGTAATAAAATGTTCCCCATGGAGTTGTAGATGTAATTTTTGATTGATCAACTAGAGAAATATTGATTTGATTATATCTAGAGAATCCATTCATGAGATATAGCTTATCATAACTTATAAAATCCACAATCATATATTGGGCAATGGAAAATCATCTTTGGGACAAGATTTGTTAATATCTCTTTAATATATGCATATTCAAATACTAACTAGCTTCCTACTAAATAGTATAATGGTGTAAATCTAATCTACATAAGGAATAGATTCAATTAAACCCGTTGCAATAAAAATTTCTTATTTTTGACAAGGATGTCAATTCATGGATTCACCTTCTACATGTTTTGCTTAATAGGATTAACATTTAGTTGCATAATTAGATGATGCACTACCAAAGAATGATCTCAACTAGACATATAAGAGTAGGTCCAATAAAATATATTAATGAACTCTGTTAGAATAACAATAACTAGTTCACATTCCTTTAGAGTGAGAGATGCAATAAGCTTAATCATCTTACGATTATCATACATGATAATATTCACTTATATAGTATCTTCCACAAGAAGAGTAGAACCATATTATAGAATCATAATAAAATAAGGTAAATTATCATCTATCTCTAAATGTGGGATCTCAAACCTACCCATGTATGAATAATTAGAATCATTCATAGAAGGTAATGGATAATTATCTATTAAATGTGGATTTTTCACGACAATTTGTTCAAATGCTTTATGATCTTCAAGATTGATTTCTACTCGAAATGACTAGTGTGGACTTGTGTACTCCTAGGCTTCCTATTAAGGAGAGTGAACTTCCCCATCCAATGGAACCTAAAATAAGTTTTCACTAATAGAATTGTTACTTTCTTTACTATTTATGTAATCTAAAGGAGCTTTAAACAGGTTTTCACTTAAGCATCTTGATGTTTTATTTTTATTACGACCAAGGAAGTTTGTATATTTCCCAAAGTAAGCCTTAAGATCTAAAGTGTATACAAATCCTTTCTTTTGGTCACCCATGTGTAAACCATCTCTTAATCCAATGAACTCTAAAATGGCTTCTTTGTTTAAAAACTTGTAAAGTATGATATAATAGTCTCATTAGTCTAATTCAATGAGGTTAGGATAAAAGAGTGTAAGTGGAAAGATTGCAACATCATAAATAGTGATAACATAATAATAATTAAAGAGATAAATATTGGTAAGCTCATCATAGATGCTATAAAAGGAATCTATGTCACTATCAATAAAATCATAATTTAATGTAAAGGTTGAATCAATTTCAAGATGTGTGTGACAACATTAGGTTATTTGTATCTAAGGCCTTAATTATTATCATGCTTAATAGGAAGAATAGGATCTAGTTAGCCTTGTTCCTTTGATCCCAAGACTTCTTCATTATAAGTGTGATTGGCTATAATTTTGTTTAGAATAGGGTACTTTTTGCTTTGAAAATAAGGAGCAAAACCGTCACTATATAGTTAGGACTCATATTCTTGTTTTAGATATTATTAATTAAATTCTTTTCCTAGGATAAATAGAATATACTCTTGGGAATGATATTCTTTTCTCTTATTATGCCATTACATATGGGTCTTACCATGAGATTTGGGTGATATAGGCAATTTAGAAATATAAAAATCATTTTCAATACTATATGTGCTAAGGCCTTATCATAAATATTGAAATTAGAAGACTTTATTAGGGGAAGGGGTGATTAAGAAGAGGAATAAATAGTATTGGGATATAAATAGTTGAATTTAGGTGGATTAGACATCACTTTATTATAATTTTTAATAGCATGGTTAGAACTAGGATAATAATTATATTAGTGACATTAAGCTTCTAGATGTTTACAATATTGATATGGTTGTAGATATCTAGGAATAATGACCTCAATTCTATAATGGGGAAATTTGATGGATTTATGGATCATAGAGGGAATTGCATGCATCTCATTAATCCTTGGATATACGAGGAGATTATACAAAAAGTTAATATCAATGGCATGACATAGGGTACTATGAATGACAAGCCCAACCTAGATGTTCAATGAAATTTTACATATTGACTACCTTTTAGTATTTTCATACCCTTTAATAGTGATAGTATCAGCCTTTAGATATATTGTAGTGTATCCCAAACATTTTATTAAATTTAATGAAATAATAATAGGGTGAAAACCATTATCTATAATTATCCACTTGATTTTATGGAAAGTAATTATGACTTTAGTGTACATGTCATTTTTTTGGGAAGATCCAACAGATGATATGTCACTTTTATAAAAAAAAAATAGATATGGACCACGAGACAAATGTCTTACCAACACTTTAAATTTATCTAGCAACATTGTTAGGCACCTAAGACTAGATCAAAATCTCATACATAATACTATTATAGAGTTTTTAAGTATAAAAAGTATCCAAGATGAAAAAATATGCTAGCATCTTATTCAACTAATACATAAGATCAAATTGCTTCTTGATATGAGGTGTATACTTGGGTTTAGATTGATCATGAATAGTATTAGAATTAGAAGGATGACTAGAATTGGTAGAAAAAAACCACATGCCCTTGAAGGGTTATTTTAAAATGTTGAATTATAACAACATAAACTTTAGAGGGAATAGGATTAGGTGTTTTAGAGGAACAATAGATAGGTCCTATAGTATTAACTCTATGATGAGGGTTATGTGGAGGAGGAAATACTAAAATATATAAACTTGATAATATAATGGAGTAGTTTTCTTATTAGTAACTATTCAAATAGGAACAAGGATTAATTATGATTGTGAACATATGATGATTCATGATACTTCAAACCATGTTTTAGTCATAGGGGGTTTCAAATAATCAACACTATTATCTTAGGAACCATAATTTTGATTATGATTATTATCCTAATTATGTTTTCATTACTCATTCTAATTATGTCGGTGCTCATTTTGGTTAGTATTATACTAAGGAAAAGGGTCTCTATAAATCCACATGTTCTAATTAGAATGGGATGAAAAATTATTTAAGTTATTCTCCCCTCTTTCTATCATGTCTTGGATAAGATGTCTAAGTTTGATCCGAGCAATATTTTAGGTGATAATTCAGGTGACGGTTCTACCCTAATTTGAGGTAGAACGTATGGGAGCCATAACTTTTGCACTATAGCTCTATTTGACTCCCTGTTTGAACCATTGGAAAGATAAGAATGAGGGAAACAATGTGACATGGAAATAAGCTATGTTTAGTGGGTTTTAACCCTTGAAACTCAAATTGAAGTACCCCAAATTTCAATTTTAGTAGTGTAGTCTAAAAATAGTAAGTTTCTAAAAATAGTAATTCCTCAAATTTTGTAATGTTGTCAATCATGAAAGTCAAACCACTTAATCTCCCTTGAGATTGGTGACCTTCCACATCCTCATCCTACCTTAAAAATGTGTATAAATTAAGATTTAACCAAAAATGGAAATGATATATCTCTTCTCAGACATAGGCATATGTTTGGGTCTACAAATTTGATCAATAAAACATCTCTTCTCAGAGATAGCATTATTACAATTGTGTTGTTATTATTTATTGAATTATCTTTCAATAAAATCATCTAAGTTTTGGATCAAATTTGTACAAATTGATGAAATACATGACCTTTGATGCAATGGTATTCAAAATATTCATTATCCTGATACCACTCAGGTTTGGGTTGACTTTTGACAAAGGGTTTAGTTTTTGGAATGATAATCATATTCATAATGAGTATATTTTGAAAGACAACCTATATGGTCTCTCCAAAATTATCAAATGTTATTATTTTAAATTTATTCCTTGGAGGAGTTGGCCTTTGTAAATTTAGATATTATGGTAGAGGAACTTTCTGCATTAGTGGTGACAATAGAATATGGATATGTCTTTATTTTATGGCTCTATTACCAAACACATTATTATTTTGATGAAAGGGTTTATATTCATTTAGTCCACTCATTAGATTTAAATTTGAAATTTATTTCTAATTTTTATGTTGGGATTGATTTTGTTAATAAATTTTAACTTAATATTTATCTATGAGAGATTTTTTATTTGGATACCTTTATTGATGATGTCATCAAAGTTTCTTAGACATTGTAGTATGATGTTAAGAGATAGTTAAGAACTCAAATTATTCATGAATATGTTTTATAATTATCTATTAGGAAGGTAATATGGAAATATATTATCCAATGTTCACCACATTTGAATATAAGCAACAAAACTCTCACCCCATAATTGTTTTATAGTACACAAATCAACCATAGTCATCTCATGTAAAATGTTATATGAAAAATTCTTAATAAAATTTTATATAAAATCATTAAAATATATGACCTGACCTTTATAAGATGCATAAACCATTCCAAGGCTTGTCTAGCCAAACTCCATGAAAATAAGTGAAGCAAGAAATTGGTGTCATGGCCTACTTCTCGACATGCAATAGAAATTTATTTTAAGGGATACCTTGGGTATCCGTTGCCTTTATATTTATCAAATTTAATAATATCAAAATGAGATGGAAAATGCACCTAGAATAATATTTCATCAAATGGATATCCAAAAATGTGATCCAACTTGTATTTTAAGTCTTCAATCCTAGATTTTAATCATGAGAATACATCCTTAATATCCTACCATTCCTAGGAAAAGGCATTATTTTGGGATTCATGTGGGGGATTATACGACTGAGAATGAAATTGTAAATTAGATGAATTTTTGGTAGCTTTGTACACTAACCAATTATGATTAGTGATGATGTGTATTTTATTCACACTAGGGAGCCTTACTAGGTATCATCTAACATTTCAATATCTATGAATGAATATTCACTCCAAGACATGAGTTGTGGGGTATTGGGTTTTGTAGACAACCTATTGGTGGAATGGTAGTGAGTGAATCAATTTATTTACCAAGGATTGGTTTGAATATTGATGAATCTAAATATACTTGATATGGGTGTATTGGTGATGGATTTAACCTAAGGTGGGTCCAACCAAAAGAAACTCAAAAAGAGGTAAAGGTAAGGCATAAAAGAAGGAATGTGGACCAAAAAATATGAAACCTTTCTAAAAAAATACTTGATATAATGGTTTTATTATCAATAAATATTTAACCCTATATAGGTTATTCAATACCTCTCTAAATTAAGTGAAACATTGGATTACCTCTAGGCCTATGAGTTGCCTATAATAGAGGTAAACCTCTAGGTTTAAGGGCTATCTCCCTAGATTAATATTTTATAGCTTATCACATATAATATTTGTTTACTTATATGAAAACAGATATAAGGAAACATGAAAATGACCTATTATAACAAGGTGATACACTAAATTGATATCCAATAGACTACCATGACCTGCATTATGAAAAAATACTCACAAGACTGGTTTCAACCTCCTAGATTACTCTATCATAAGTATTTAAAACATGAAGTTGATATGTAATACACTCATCAAGGTGAATGGAAAAAAGGCTTAATCATAGTCACTAATTCTATTATTTACACTTATATATAGACCAACACACTAACTACACTTCATGTGACCTGTTAGAGAGTGAATTACTTACATGCAATATGAGAGAGTAAGATGAATACAAGGATAGGTGGTTTTCACTTATAATTCATATTTACACCACTCCACACACTTAGACAAAGAATTATATAATCAAAAATAGATTCAAATATTTATTAAAATTCAAACATTAGTATTCAAATAAAAAAGGCTTCACCATACTAGACATGGATTAGACACAAATGTCAAAAAGGCTTACATATATAGATCATATGAGAGGAGAGAGAAGAAGAGAAGATCAAGATTCACAAGGAAAAGTATCAAGACTTTTAAACTAGATACAAATTAATATAATTAAGTGTAAAATAAATCAATAAGGTGTCATGGAAAAGTGTCCATCATAAATGCACCATTATCCCTCATGTTGGCATAGAGACTCTTCATGTTCTTCTTTCAAACTACCTTTTGGTAATGAGTCCACCTAACTATTTTATACTAAATTAGGATTAATTTACACATATTAAATGTATTTATAATGTGTAAAGATGATTGTGAAATTCATAAGATACTCTTCAACTAATTAACTCCTCATGGACATTTGTTATTCACTCTCTAACAACCACTCACTAGCCTTTATAGGCTTGTCTTCACCTTTATAATTTCAATTGACTTTCATTTTATCAAATAAATTTCATTAAAAAGGTATTGGTAATCTCATCATATCCTCTTTGAATTTCAATCTAGCATATGAACTTCAATGAAACTCAATACAACACTTATCATCTTTCTTACATGAAGTCACTCTATCTTCTCACTATGCTAGCTTGGATTGCCTAAAATGAATGGTCCAACATAGAATTTTATATACAAAATAATGGTGATATTTGAGTATGATTTGTTATATTAAGTCTCTACACACCTTCCATAGTGACTTTCATCTATCCATTCCTTTTTACACCTATGAAACACATCAAAACTTGTAAAATAGATTGAATTAGGCATGTCTATATAAGTGATGGTACAAAAAAATGGATGGTGAGGAGTTTGAGATAATTTAATAGAGTTAAAAAACATATTAAATGCCATTTTAATCCTTATATATGCATATCCTTTCATTTTTATCCATCTGGTTTAATTAAGGGTTTTAGGAGGGTTTTAGGTTTCTTAGTTTCTTAGCAATGATTCATAAATATTAAACTTTCAACCCCTTATAAAATTAAAAAAAAATATTGTTTTAATGAACCTCAAAAACTACCCATAAATTATTGAGTCACCATGCACACTGTCCATACATATGTGAGAAAAATAAAATGGTCTTTCAAGCTCCTACTTGCATTTTGGGTACCCTTGAGAGAAGATTAGGCCAGAATGACAAATTATATATTATAATATACAAATAATGGTTATTAATGAATCTAAACTCCACCTTAAAGGTTATAAAATTAATTATAATTATCTCATGATGTTATGAGTGAAGCTAGACACCATTAGGGTTCATGTTTAGTTCTAGGCCTAGTTTGCATATACTATGTATCTAAGCATGTGATTACTTATGGGTGATAAAAATGGTTGTGGATACTTATATAATGTTTATTAAATCTATTTAAAATATATAAATCACCTTAAATTCACCCAAACATCTCACATTCATCATTTTTTTAATTCACATATTAGGTCTGCAAACTACATGGCTCTAAAGTACCCTCTGTCTGAGACAAAATAGAGGATACATCCCCTATTGGTTTGGATCATATGAGGGAATGATGATTTTTATTATTTAATTATGAAATTATTTACCAAATTTAAAATATTTTTCATACCCATAGATCATTCAAATGTCTTAAATTTGCAAAACTAGTTTCCTAAAATAGTGACTGTTTGTAGGGTTTTTTGGTTGAGTCTAAGGACTCTGATTTATGGTTGTATTTATTATTCCTTAATTTTAAGGATCACATAGAAGTGTTTTGACATAAATCTCAAGATGAGATATATTTTTTGATTTTAAACCTATGTCTTTGTCTATCAACTAAACCTATGTTTTCCATTAGTATGAGATTGGTCTATGTATGGGCTAAACTATAGATGTGCATTAAGTGCATCAAGGGATGCATATAGGTATGTATTAGTGTTTCAAAATTGTGTTTAATGTTTTTGTTTAAATATAATATAAATAATACCAATTCATCAAAAAATTATTTTCATCAACCAAAGTGCTTCCTTTATTGGCTTAGACTAGTTTATGCTCTGAGTCTAAACTGTAGGTATCCATACTAGGGAAACCAAAAGCTTTCTTGTAGGTGTATATTCATGATTATAAAGCTATTTTTTCATACCATTTATATTATATTTATGTCACTTATGACCATTTAACACATGAATTCATCCATCTATTTATTGATACTAGGATCTTGTTCTTTTGTCATCAATGCGAGGTAGGTGATAATGTGATATGAGGTTACACTCAATATTCTTAGTATAATTTTGACTAAGTTTTAAATTCTCAACAAAATTTTTACATTGACCAAATAATTTCATCCTATGTTCAATATTAATACTAGGCTTAGGTTACAATAAGGAAAAGATTAGGCCTATCTATACCTTATAGATCTTCACCAAAAGAAAACATTGTTTTGAACAAATTATCATTTAGGAAAAGTTAAGGTAACATCTCCACCAAATAAATTTTACAACCATGTAACTCTATGAGTGAAAATTAAGGATGTGAGAGTGTATTTGACTATCTTTTAAAGTGTATATACCTTTAAACTAATTTAAAACATTATAAGTCTCTAACATGAATTTAACGTCTTTTGACAACCACTATTTAGATATTCATACACAGTCTTGTAGGTGACTATTTAAAGACTTATTGAATGTGCTTATGAATTATGCCAACAAATCCATCCATGGAAATCTTGAATATAAACTTCCAATGGAGAAACCAATTACCATGATCTAAGGGGAGAAATATAGGGGTACTATCTTGATATTGAAGCCACTAATAGAAGAACAAAACACTACAATTAATGAAACAATGTTCTACATACCAATGGTGTTCAATATTATAACTTGAAGGATGGTATTAATAATAATTTCACATTCATACATTCCAAACCAATAAATGCCAACATGAAAATAATGGATATGATCTAAGAACTTACATATACCAACTGGTTCATACAAACTAATGTAAAATATGAGAAAAATTGTGGTGTTGGCATCATGCAAGAAGGTTTGAGTCACTAAAATTATTATTAATGTTTCATGAAGCAAAAAAATAAAATCCTAAAACTATGCCATGGAATGGAATAAAAAATTATCTAATACCACCCACCAATTACACCTATTTGAACTTTGCTCCTCATGTCTATACTAACTATAATCTGGTTAACCTTGTAGACATACCCAAGAGAGTGATGAGAGAGAGAGAAGAAATTTTTTATAGTTTTGGAAATGTTTAATATTTTTAATCTTTAAATTTAATTTTGGGGATCTAAATGGACTCTATTGAAGTCTTCCCATGTGCCAGGTGTGTCACCTAGTCCATATAAATGTTTAAAATTATTTGTTTTCAGTTGATCCTCTTTGGTGGATGTTTAAAATTCAATTTTTTACTTTAAAAATAGTTTCTCTAACCATTATTGACATGTGTTACATTAAATTTCATCTTTACACATTTTTATTTCATAAAAAACCTTACCATTTCATTAAAATAACCAAAAGTATGCCCTAAGATAAAATAAGACCAAATTAGACAAATATGACCAAGGTAAAACATCTTATGTGACTTCACTAATGACCATGTGACTATTTTATAACCTATGGGACCATATGAAAGTTTGAAATTATAGGGGGTTTGACTTATTTTGAACATGAAGTACATTAGTCAACATTTTAGTGATTTATGAGGGGTGGCAAGCTAGTTATGCTAAGGACCAGTTACTTTCTCATATCCATTGGGTTATGGAGTCACATATACACTATAATTGAAATTTAAATGCCTTTGAACAAAATAAAAACACTCACCAAACATAATAAGGAAATAAACACACAAGGACAAAACCAAAATCATACTTATGCTCTCTAATCACTTAGGGAAAACATACACAAAGACATAAAACAACACACACAATCTATTATGTACATAAGTAACATTCATCTCATAAATAGTAGATCCCATTTAAAGGGATAGGTAAATCCTCCCCATTAATTATTTCCAAGTAAAAGGAGTTGTTTTTTATTATACTTGATGATGATGTATGGCACACTCCATAAAGTATCAAACTTGGCATGTCTTCCTAGATTTTCTCTATATCAATCCTACTTTAGTAATATGTAACCCTCTTGGAAGAATCTTCGATTTTATTTCTTATCAAAGTATATATTCATTTACACTTGATTATTCTCCATGTATTTTTGAGCATTGTCTCTAGTCTCTTGCAGCTCTATCAACTATATCAACCTCACCTCCATTAGCATATTTTAAGGAAATTATAAATGATGTGCTATCTCTAAGGTAGGTCATTATTAGGATATGTACAACCTAACTTATTTCCAATAAACATGAATAAAATGAGAGTTACTTATTGACCTCTTAGGAATGATTCTATTAGACCATAAGGTTATCTTCAACTTAGTGTGCCAATCTCTTTGAATGTTTTTGAAGGTCTTCTTAATAATTCTAATTAGGTTCTTGTTAGTAGACTTAGCCAACCCATTAACTTGAGGGTAATAGTTAGATGATGTACTCAACTATATACCATTACTATTTTCCTAATAAATTGTCTTAACACCCATAAGATCAAGTGAATTATCTAAAATGATGATAGAAGGAGTTTTAAACGTTGTAGTAATATTTTCATAGAACTCCAAGATAGAATTCTCATTAACATCCTTCAATGAAAATCTCTCAACCTACCTTGTAAATTAATCATTCGATATAATAATCCACTTATGGAAAACACTTGAAGGAGGATTTATCATACCAATGAAGTGAAGACCCCATTGAATGAAGGTTTAATCTTATAAATAGGTCTCAAAGGGAGAGCTATAATATTTTGTTTACTTACAAAGAAAGCACATTGTACACACCTTCTTACCCAAGCTTAATAGTCTTTGAAGAGGCTAGGATAATATTATCCTACCTTTGTGATCCTTTTATCTATGTTTTTTGGAGAGAAATGACCTCCTACTATTTCATCATGACACTTTTCAAACAAGACTCCAACCTAGTCATTATTGATGCATATCAAATATACACCATTTGTATCTCTTATGAAAATTAAACCATTTAAAAAATAATAATGAATATCTTACAATCTAAAATACCTTCTTTTGGAATTTCTCAATACATTATGACACTCACCATTTTGTATGAATCTAATGATGTCTTATGTCAAACTTTGTAGAGGTGCAAGATCAATTGGTTGAGGGAAATCTTGATTGACCAAAACTTATTATTTTGGTTCATGGAGGTCTAAATCTTAGTGTTCATAAATAGCCTTAACTCTTACTAACTTGGTCACCTTGATGTCAACATCATACTCCATTTACTTTGTAATCCACCTTTCCCTCTTTTCATTAAGGTCTTTGCTCAAAAGGGACTTCTTGGTGCTAGGATGAAAAACCATAATATGGATCCTATTGTTTAAAACCATATGTCTAAAACTATTTAGTCCCATTATAACATCAAGGAATTGTATCTCCACAAATGTACACTTGATTTAATAATACTCCAAAACTTGACTAAAGAATACAATTGGTTGTTCAACACCCTCATCATTATTTTGCATATGCATAGCTTAGATAGTATCAAGGTTATAAAATGAATATAACATGAAATATTTATCAAAATCAAGGTTTAAAAGAGTGGGATTTTGTGAAATTTCTTGCTTAATGGATTCAAAAATACTCTTACCCTATTTAGTCCAAATAAACACTTGATTCTTCTTGAGCATGGATGTGATAGGCTTTACCAAATATGAAAAACCAAGTATGAATATCCTCACAAATTTTATCTCACCTAAGAAAATTTGGATTCCTTTCTTTTGTATGGGTAATGATAGGCCTATAATAACCTCTATCCTTATAAGGTCAATGGCTAGTCCATCTTTAGAAATAATGTGTCCTAGAACTTAAACTTTATGGATAGCAAAAAATGCACTTTTTTGGGTTAAGAGATACCCCATACTACCTACACATTTCAAACACTTACCTTAGGTGTTTCATATTCTCATTTTCATCCTTGGAGAGTATGATTATATCATATAGATATACTATAAATATCTCATTAATTAGACCTTTGAAATGCATGTCCATTTCCCTTTAGAAGGTGGCACCAACATTTGATAAGCTAAATGGCATCTTCCTATAAGTAAAGGTCCCCCATTTTATATTAAATGTTGTTTTACACTGATCATCATCATTTTAAAAAATCTGATTATAACCATAATATCTATCTAGGACTGGCAAGCATTGGGAACCTAATATAACTTGGAAAATCTGCTCCATATGAGGTAAGGGGTAATGGCCTTTGAGTGACACCCTATTGAGATATCTAAATTCCACACAAAGTCTTCTTTCCCCATTCTTATTCCTAACATTCACAATGTTAGAAACCCAAGTTGAGTGCTTGATACAGAATATTATCTTAGATTCAAGGAGCTTGGTGAGTTTCACTCTGATGAGTTATTCAACCTTAAGATTGATAGGCCTTTATTTTTGCCTAACTAGTTTAACTCTAGGTTCAAAATCAATGGTATGATGGGATAGACTAGGATCAAACCCTTTTATATATTTATTTTCCAAATCAAATATATCATGTAACTCTCTACAAAAATCAACTAATGTTTGTTTTTTTATGTGGAGCATACCTTGCCTAGTTTGAGGAGATCATATTTTAAGATTAAGACTCTTTCATAGTTATCCTCCTTTATATACATGCTCACCTTACCCTTTTCCATTTGGTCATGTTTATTAAATATACTATTTAAAGTTACCAATCCTTTAGGTATCTTGTTTGTCCTCAACTTTATAATTTGATTCTCTAACTAATCATGGAGTCTTTTTTGATTTCTTGAAGAAAACTCAACTTAAATTTTTAGGAAATGTATAATATGTTTGTCACTATAAAACACTTGAAAAGAGACCTAATTATCAGGGATAAAATGTCTTACAATGACCTTGAACTGAGATTGTTTTTCTTCCTCTTTTGTGGTAGTAAGTGTATCAAATCATGCCCCTATAGAAACTAACCAATAAACATGTTTATTCTTCTCTCTTGGGATTGATTTTATGTTGAATTCATTGAATTATTAAATTAAATCCCATACCATATGATTATAAGACTTTATAAAAGGGTTCTCGGCAGTACTCAAATTCCTAATTTGGTGCATAATCAAATCACTATCTCCATATACTTGTAGATTATTGATCCCTTTCCTCTTTTCCCTTTGAATACCATGAATAAAACCTTCATACTTGGACATATTGTAGGTATAAATAAAATGGAACCTCTATGAAAATTATTACTATTGTTTGGATGGATAAACAAACATAACACCAACTCTTATACCAATCTTGCTCCTTAAACTATCAAATAACATCTTCCACATTCCATCATTCTCACTTTATTCCTTGGTGAGTGAAGGTATTGGTATTTATTCATCATGTAAGTAATATACTCCCAAATAAGTCTCTTCCATGAAGGAACATGGATCATGTTAATATGTGTTATTACCATACTCATCTATGAAAATATCATATATTCCTTCAATTTTTGAGGATGATCCATCATCTATAACATGTTGTTTTTGTTAATATAAGGTAGAAAACAAGGGGTCAAACCATTAAAAAGTAACAAAAAGAAAACCCAGAGTCATCAACACCAAAAATAATTGAAACAAAAATAGCAAAGCCCACTAAACTAGCATAATCAACACAAACAACAAAACAAGCCTAAAGACAGTGTGTATGAGGAAACAAAGAAAAAATAACATAAAGGAAAATAGATCTAAGGATAAATATTATCCCATATTTTATCCAAAGACTCCATAAATTCATCTAGATTTTTATAATTCTCATCTCTATCCTCTGTAGTTATAGACTCAAGATCCTACAACATAGAAAGATTCAGTAACACAATACACTTGAACATAGTGGAAATTGAGTGTTCCAATTTCTTTACACAACCCCTTAGGGTAGTAATGCCATTCCTATAATCAAAACCTTCCTCCATCTCATCCATATATTCCTTCACAAACATCCTTCTCCCTTCATCATCATTAACCTCAGAATCACCCACAACACCACCAAAAGCATCAGTCTATTTGTTACCATTCTTACCCTCTACATCCTTAGATATCTCTTAGATTTCAATAACCTTGGCCTCATCCCCCTGGGTGGATTCTTCAGAAGCACTTGCTAAATAATGAATAATTTTGTTTTTTGGTGTAGGTTTTCTAGTAATCTTCCCTTACCTCCTAACACTAGAGGACAAACCCTCTTTATCTTTAGCAGATAGATTAGTTTTACTACCCAGTCCATAGGAATATTGTTAAGATTTTTAGGGGTCCCCATATCATCCCACATAGTTTCCTCTTCCCCCTCCCTAACTTTCCTTTTCCTACTCTTCACACTACTTTTAAGGACTAGAGTATGGGTAGCGGTCCCCATGGTAGTTTCCTCATTAGATAGAGAAAGGGAACCCCCTTAAATCTTATTAGAAGTAGGGGAAGGGTAAGGCTCTTCAGATACAATGGTATCATCATGTTTGGTATAAATTTTGCCACTATGATACTGGATAGGCTTAGGTGGATCCAGAGTAAGGTGGAAATTATATAAGTAGAAAATAAGATCCTAGTGTAGGGGAATGGGTTTCTTGGAGGGTTTTTTAGCTGACTTAGCTTTAACTATAAAAACTAAATGCTTAAGGGAAGAAAGCAAATAAAATAGAAAGCTAATATGTGCATTTCATCTTAAATGAATAAGTAAAGGAAGACAGTAATTTTAGAACCTGGTAAACCTCCCCTCTAGAGTGAAGTATTTCATAAGGGGGAAACACATATCATCCCATAACTATGGTAGCTTGGCCCATTCAAATCCTCCCTAGTAAGGAACCAGTTCTTCACCTTCCCCAAGGAATAACTTCTAGTTAGAATGGTCCACCACTTTCACTTTCCTTTATAGATAGGTCCCCTTAAATGATAGGCCAGTCACCATAGAAATAACTCTCTCCAAAACCTCCAACCCAATTCTCCCAATAGTGACTTTATGGTTATGTCAAGTCTGAGTGAATTACTCAAATAGATTTTCATTGTAGACATTTAGCCATTCCAAAAAAGGGTTGATGCTACCTTCCTTACAATAATACTAGACCATAGCATTATCCTTAAACTTACAACATGAAATTGGCTCCATTAAAATCCTATATCCTCCCATTATAGCCTTCCAAACAAAGACACAGAATCCCAAAAACTAGAGATTCACAAAATTATTGTTAAAAGATAGATTAGTTGTTATGATAAGAAATATGCACATAATATAAATATGCACATAATATAATTAATAAGAGATGCATTTCAGAGGACCAATTAAATCCTACTCTTCCAATGCTTTAACATGATTACAAGGAGATCTCTATAATTAATAGATAAGTACCTCACCTTAACACAAAAGAGTAATAAAGTAGAGATGACAATGAGCAAGTGAAGTACAAAAAACACATACTTTGAGATACATGTTAACATCTTCCAAAAAAATTGGTGGAATAAATTTTCTTTCCTAAGATGATTAGTCATCATTTACACACCATCTCTTTTTGAATCAAGTCCCTTATAGTTAAAGGGATGTTATTAATTTGGCACCGACAATGCCAATTAAAAAAATGTTGACCAAAGTCTACAAGAGCATCTATAACCCCATTGCCCTCTCTATATATATGAGAGAAATCAATTCTAGGGATCCAATGTAGATGGATCTATATGTACACTATAATGTGTTTTAATTTCCATCCATAATTTAACATGTTAGTAATATCATCAATAATAAGTTTTGAATCCCCTTGAATGTGTAATTGCCTAATATTAAGTGAAATAGATAATTTTACCCCCCATAGAAGAGTAGAGGCTTCAGCATAGTTATTGCTTTAAAGGCCTATCCCACCAGCATAGACAACAACCATGCACCCCTTGTCATCCCTGATAATCCCACCACCATTAACCTTACCATCCAGCTTCGATGCCCCATCAAAGTTTAGTTTGAGCCAATTAGGCTTCAGGGGGATCCATCTGGTATTCAATCTCTACAACTATTTGAAATTATTATGAGCCAAATTTTGATTTAGATTTCTCTAGTTAGATGTAATTTGCTCCTCTTCTTGAGAAAGAGGTTTTTCCATTGTTTTGATGTGATAATTGGTCACACTTTCCATGAGGATCTTAGAAAAGTAATGAAGCACCTAAGAAGTATCCCTAATAGCATCCCTAAAAATACTATTATTACATTCTTTCCAAATAGTCCAAGAAAGACAGGGTAGATTTTGGTTCCAAAGCTCAACCAGCCATGGATGAGAGAAGGAAGAACACCAATTAGGAATGACTTCCCTAATATTAGAATTATAAACCCATTGAATTTCAAAATTACTTAAAATAGTACTCCAAATTTCCCTGGTAAAATCATAGGGGAGAATTAAATGAGAGATAGTTCCTCCTTCTCAAAGCACAAAAAACACTTATTGACCAAGGTGAATACCCTCCTTTGTAGGTTATCTTGAGTTAGGATTTTATTATGAATAGTATCCCATCAAAACATATTAATTTTAGGATTTTAGAGATGAGCAGAATTCAAAAGTGAAACCAAATGTTGGTTGTTGGGATAAACCTGGAAGAAGACCCATAAGGAAAATCAGAGAGCTAGAAAGCAAGCAGAATATAGCTGATGGAAGGCAGGCAACAATTCTATATTTTACCCATAAAAAATAGTTATTAAAACATTATTTGGAAATTATGGGGCTGAATGTACAATGTTTATAGAGGTTATCCTTGAATAACCTTAGGCTGTTGCTACTTTTTAGTAGGTTTCAGGAATGTTTTTCCTGGTGCTTGTTAACGCTTTATCTTTCTTGTTTCTGTAATAGGGTTTCAGGGCCCCTTCAAAACTTTTTTTTATCTTAATCTAAAACATATTAATTTTAGGGATAAGTTTATGATTCCAAACTTTCCCCCAAATCTCATTGTTAGGCATATTAGGGATCAATAGGTGGTAAGTGGATTTAATAGAAAAATTACCTTTATTATCTAGCCACCAATACAACTCATCTTCCCTATTCTGACCTGCAACAACAAATGTTGGATAGACCTCATCCTAGGATAGAGATTAGGGTGATGGGTACAACACTCCAAAATATTTTTCCAACTCCTAATACCATTGTTATTGTGAATATAATGACAAAATTTATTCCTAAAAAACTATGTAGCAATGCCAACAATACCTCCATAATCACCTTGAGTAACCATGGCCTTATCATTCAACCAAATGTCTTCCCATAAGTTAATAGAATTCCCATTCCCCAGTTTCCATCTAAGCCCATGATTGAGAATACTTCTAGACTTTAGCATTTTGTTCTAGATAAAAGATCTCTTGGGAAGCCCTTCCTGATGGAGAAAACTAAAGTGGTCATTTCAAATAAGATACTTGGATTGCATAATGTCTCCCCACTCTTTATGGTTGTGTATCAAATTCCAATTTATTTTGGATAGGAGGGCTTTATTCATATTCCTAGTATATCTAATTTTAAGACCTCCATGGGATTTGGGAAGATAAATTTTCTCCCAGCTAACCAAAGACATTCTCTATTTGTCTTCCACCTTGGTCCATAATAATTTCTTTTGAATCTACTCTAATTTTTCAACAATAAACTTGAGTATTTTAAAAAGAGATAGGAAGTAAGTAGGAATACCTTGTAATGAAGCACTTAGAAGTGAAGCTTGCTAGCACTACTGAGTAGCTTCCCCTTCCAACCAACCAACCAACTTATTTTGAGTTATTTTCAAAATTTTGTTCCAAAATCCTTGAGACACCTCCTTGACTATGAGGGGGAGGCCAAGGTAAATAGTAGGGAGATCATCTTTAGCACACCTAGTAATTTTAATTATTTTATACTGAAGATCAATTACAATATTAAAATAATACACATTACTCTTTTGTAAGTTTATGA
This sequence comes from Torreya grandis, assembly GCA_037957365.1. NCBI lineage: Eukaryota > Viridiplantae > Streptophyta > Pinopsida > Cupressales > Taxaceae > Torreya > Torreya grandis. The sequence continues at coordinate 132,997 of JARHVA010006931.1, read as the reverse complement.
TTAAACCAAATGCTTTGGCATAGTCATTTAAAATATTCTTCTAGCTACGAGATTCAATCATAGAAGAGATACCAAAGAAGATGGTATCATCCACAAACTTTCGCACAGACATAGCAAGAAGGGAAGAAGCAAGTTTAATACCAACAATTTCTTTAGAAGTAATTTTAAATTGAACATATCTCCCAAGGGCCTCATCCATCATGATAAACAAGTATGGTGAAATAGGATCCCCATATCTAATCCCCCTTGAGGAAGATAAAAACCCCTAAGGATGCCATTGACCAAAAAAAGAATTTAGTAGTAGAGATATCCTCCTTGATAAGAAGGGATATTTTATCATTAAAGCCAAACTTTTCTATGAATTCAATCTAGAATTTCCATGAAACTCTATCATAATCCTTAGAGATATCTAAGTTTAGGACCGTGTTAAGGATTTTGATCTTATCCATAGAGTGGATAGTTTCATGAATGGAGATCACAGCATCAATAATTTTTCAACCAAGGGCAAATCCTTTCTATGAAGGGGAAATTATTCTATCCAAAAAAGACTGAAACCTCAGGACAATTAGTTTAGTACACAACTTATAGATGGTATTACACAAGCTAATGGGTCTAAAATCAGAGAGATGCATAAGATTTGGATTTTTAGGAACAAGAACAATAAAAGTATTATTAATCTACTTTACAAGTTTACCAATTTTAAAAAAAATCCCTCATAGCCATAGTGACATCAGCGCCCACAATATCCCAATATTCCTAAAAAAAGACTGGAGGAAATCCATTAGGGCCAGGGGCTTTGAAGGGACCCATTGAAAATAAGACCACGAACCTCTTCCCTAGAAATAGGTTTTAACATTTCAAAGTTGTCTTCTTCAGTAATCAAGTAAGGGATCTTATTAATAAATTGGTCCACAATCCTTCTATTTTCATTATTATTAGCTTGCTCTGACAACAAATTATTAAAAAATAATGTAGCTTGGTCCCTAATATCATTGTCCTTAGTGATAGTATTTCCATTTTCTAGACATAATTTAGAGATAGAATTAGCCTTCCTATGTTTCATGGCTAAAAGATGAAAAAAGGTACTATTTCTACCACATTCTTTAAGCCACTGAACCCTAGACTTCTATTTCCAAAAAATCTCTTCTTTGATCATAAGATTCTTCCAATCAGAAATTAGATCACCTTCCTCCTATAAAATATCATCTATAACATCTACTTGGGCCATAAGCTACTAAAGATCAGCTAGTCTTCTAGAGATAGTTTTTTTTCTAGCAAAACGTATTGCCAAAGCTATATCTATTCCACCCATGAACCTCTAGTTTAATATGAAGAAGATTTGTCACCAACCTAAACATTATAGTACCTTGAATGGGAGTTTTCCACCATTAAGACACAAGGTTTCTAAAATATTTATGTTTAATCCACATAGCTTCAAATCTAAAAGGGAAAGGGCCACCCTTACACTATTCCTTCCAACTAAATAGAATAGGACTATGATCCGATATGGTTCTAGAAAGATATTTTAGACTCATATTATGATGATTATCCTAATTATTAGAAATGAGAACTCTATCTAATTCTACTTGAATCATTTGATCTCTTCTTATTATGTTAGACTATGTGAAATTCTAATTCTATAGCTCCATATCTGATAGCCCAAAGGAATTGATAAAATCTACACAATTAAACATGCTATCAGTATAATCAAGAATACCCAAAAATTTCTTAGAAGGATATAAGGGAGTATTAAAATCCCTAGCCAATATCCAATGAGAATGAGGGGAGGTGGAAAGAGTATTACATAGGTCCATCCATAAAGATTTTCTTAGGGTTCTAGTGTTTGGAGCATAAATATTGATTAAGGACCAATTTAAATATGATAAAGAGAAGTTAAAAACTAGAAAGTGCTTGCTAGAAACAACCAATGAGCTCTATATTTTAGCATCATTCCACATAGTGACAATCCCTCCAGAGGCTCCCATAGTTAGGCTAATATATAAAGTAGCCTTGGGCCATATATAATCCACTATCCTCTTAAATATCTCTTCATTCATCTTAACTTATTGAACTAACAAAATATCTAACTTATTGTTTAGAATATAGTTTTTTCACTTCAAACTATTTGGTGGGACTATAAAAGCCCCTCAAGTTCCAAGATAGGATTCTCATTGGGAAGGTTTATGAGATTGGATCTCTAGTGTTTTTTATTACCGCTGACAATCTCCCTAGTGATCTCCCTTTGTCTTATTTCTTTGAGAGTTGGTCTTCCTTATTTAGGGTTTGTTCTAATATCCACAAAATTTTTAGCCCTTTGATTCTTTTTCATATGGGTAATCCAATCCCCATGGTCATTACCAATACCATTCTAGTCAATTTTAGCTATCAATGGAGGAATAGTTGTCTACTCAACAAGAAGAACCTCCTTCAAGAATTAAACCATGGTTACAGGATGGGGATTATGCTTAAGGGTTATGTGGAAGGTTACAACCCTAGGACTACAACTCCAATCTAAGATTTTGGCCCTTTATTCAATAGAAGTTGGGTCCTCATCACCTTCAACAGTAGCATCTACCAATTGGGAATGAATCTCACCCTCTTCCATCTGAGTACTATGTTGAACAAGGTGTTGGTAGTTATCTATATCAAGATTCTAATAACCTTTCTCCATGTTTTTCTTAGAATAATATTTTGTGGTAACATTTTCCCCATTACTTCCCATTCCCTGATCAATAGGGGTATCATCTTTGGATGAGTTATCTTCAAATTCATTTTTAATGTCAATATTGCCTCTCATTTTCTTCACCTTATAATAGGTCATTAAATGGCCTTTTTCCTTGCAAATCTGATAGAAAGTAGTAGCATTCTCATATAGGATAATTTGGGTCCAAATCCCATATTTGGAGTGTAATTCTATGGACATGGGAAGGGATTAGTGGATATCCACATTAACACACAAATGAGCATACAATAATGGGACTTAGTCCAAGTGGTGTTATCCAAAGTCACATACTAAGTAAAGGTATTACCAAAAGCAAAAAATATCTTTTCATCCCAAAATTCCAAGGGAAACCCCAAGATCCTCACCCAAATGGGGGTAGCCTAGTTTAGATCTATGTTAGGATCAAAACTAGGTTTCCAAGAGCACAAAGTAAGTAAATGGGTGCCATAAAGCCATGGTCCTCCTACTAGAATAGCTAACATATCCTCTCTATTCATAAATTTAAATAAAAACAATCCTCTTTCCATAGCATTGACCAACACACTACCTTTAATCCTCCAACGATTAGCCACCCACTTCCTCACCATCTCAATATTATGATGAAGGGAGAAAAACATACCAACTAGAGTAAGATTTATGGCTGCCACTATTTCCTCAACCAAGTCATCAGGAATATCCAAAGCCATTCCTTCCACTTATTCCATTTAGACCAAAACAAAATCTATAGCATGTTGTTAATGATCATTGATGGTACAATTTAGATTAGAACTTACTTCCAATATGGCTCAATATGAAATTTATCCAATGGTTATGTTCTAATATTTACCTTCACTCCATAACTTATTATAAATACTAATAAATACTAATCATTTGAGAGATATCTTCCTATCTTCGTGATGAAGTCCCTTGATAAACAAATATTAAAGTGAGAAGGTAGATCAACTACCACTATATCTTCAAGGATTGGAAATCTTGGACAGTCAAGTAAGAAAAATATCAAAAATTTTATTATCCCTACTAACTTAGATGGTATCCTATAAAGTTTAAACACTCCCTTACTATATGGCTCATATTTTAATCCCAACTTGACTTTCATAATTTTGGGCATAACTGAGGTACTTTCCTCATTGTCTATAATGCAATTATGAACAAGTTTGTCTCCTACAATGAGTGTGAGATATAAAGGTGGGGACTATTATATTTAGTAGAGCATTAAAAAATCATATAAGATAATTAGTGAGGTTTATACCACCATGTATTAATGTCTTATAATTGATGTGGATTTGGGGAAACTACTCTTTAATTATTTCCTTTTGATTGGGCATATGGAGCACTTCCTAAAGAGATTTATTAGTATTAACATTATTAAAAGAATAAATGATGTTCAAATAAGGAACATTTAAGTTTTATTATATGCTTGAAGTAAAATAAGTTCCTTGATACTAAGGGAATGGATTACTTTGAATCACCCTTCCCACATTTTGATTTTGAAGATGTGCAACACTTGTAAGGACTACCACACTTGCATTCACACATTGGTGCCTTGTAAGATGGTTATTTAGACTTGTGTCAACACTACGAACATCTCCCAAATATTGATATGGTATTTTTTGTAATTATGGTTACTTATTTTTGTAAAAATGTGTCTTCTATTTGAAATTTTATTAAACTCACTCCTTTGCACGAAGTTCTCATCTTTTGATGTCAATTGAGGAGTAGGTCCTCTTTGAGCTAGCAAGGCTTACCCTTAAATTTAATTGAAATTCATGCATTATCCTTGAGGTTTCCATTCTTCTCCTTGAACTAAGTTACTATGGACTGGAACATAACTCTTGTTTTAGGAGCAGAGGTTGGAATATAAACATTGGGTGGTCTATTGAAGTTAGATTAACCTTGCCCTATCCCTTGACTATATTGTTGAGGTGGGAACATAATTTATTATGGATGATAGAGGTATGGATTTTGGTGAACTCCATATTTTTTATTTAGTTTATTAATATGAGATTATAAGGCCTTGTACTTGCACCCAAATCAATGGCATCTTTTAATTTCTTTGGGGCAAATTTGGACTTGTTTTTTGCACTTGGGGTTTGAGAAAGACTTGGAGAAATAGTAGACATGTTGGGTAGAGTAGGCATAGATATTTTAGAGGGATTTTACCAACTTATATTAAACAATTTTTAGCTCTAATGGCTATGTCATAAGCTTTAGGAAAAGTGTAACCACCCATGGACTACAACATAACAACTATGATAATCCCAATATCTCTTAGATATGTTGGAAAGTCAAAACTTGCAAAAGGTCTCATGGGAGGTTGTAGCCTATACCATGTTCTTTGAAAGATCTCATTAAAGTCATGCATAGTTTATTTAGGACCTCTTTGAATAACATTCATTTGATTAATGAGTGATGTGTGATCTCTTTTGTCTTCAAATCTGAGTTAACAACTTCCCAAACTCATCCCAAGTGGTGATACATCCAACAATGTCCTATACCAATGAATGGATTTCCCCTTAGAGACATGGAAAGTAGTCTAATTGAAATATTAACTTTAGTGACATTATGAAAGTTTCAAAACTTAGAAATCTATTTAATATGCTCACTTGGGGTGATGAGACCTTATTCATTGAAAGCGGGAATGCTCTTGGTGGCATTAGGAGGGAAATTATCATATGCATTAAGGTGTATTGGAATTTTAGTGTTAAAGGCTGGGAAAGAATATTTATTATACATATTTTTCTCAGGTTCCTCTTCACTCTCTTGATATTATTTTCTTGAAAATTATTCTTTCTCTTTAAAGGTCAAGATAGGCTGAGTGTATTAAACTTCAAGAGGAAGTTTAGGCTAAGGGAGTGGATTTATAGGATAGTTACTTCTACTAGTAGTTGAACTAGTAATGACCATGATGTATGAACAAAAGGAAAGATAAAAACTTGGTTTACAAATAGATATTACCTTCATTAGATTTACCAACCACTTAATATAACACATATATGTAGCTATGATGTTGTCAAGACTAGTATTTACCTTGACAAGATGTACTTTTTGACAATTATTCCCACTAGGTATGCCAAAACTATTGTCACTCAATCTTGCAACATAGAGAGGTTGTTAAAGGCATATATAAATTTAGTGAAACATTGTATTACCTCTAGGCCGATGGGTTGTCTATAATAGAGGTAAACATTTAGGTTTAATGTTTAGATCCCTAGATTAGTCTTTGATAGCTTATCACCTATACTATTTATTTTCTTATATGAAAAGAGATAGAAGGAAAAATGAAAATTAAATATTATAACAAGGTGATACACAAAATTGATATCCAATAGACAACCATGACATGAACTATGAAAGATTTCTCATAAGACTAGTTTCAACCTCATAGATTACTCTAACATAAGTATTTAAAACATTAAGGCGATATGTACTACACTTCTCAAGGTGAATGGAAAAAAGTCATAATCATAGATACTAATTATATTACTTACACTTATAGATATACTAGGATAATAACTACACTTAATATAACATTTTAGAGAGTGAATTACTTGCACACAACATGAGAGAGTAAGATGAATACAAGGATAGATAATTATCACTTATCATTGAGGTTTACACCACTCCACACACATAATAAGGAATTATATAATAAAACCATATTTAAATATTTATTATAAGGTAGAAATCAGTATTCAAACTAGAAGGGATTCACCATATAAGACATGGATTAGATACAAATGCCAAAAAGGCTTGCATATATAGAGCATAAGAGAGGAGAGAGAAGAAGAGAATATCAATAGTCACAAGTCCAAGTGTCAAGACATGAAAAATAGTTAAAAATAAAGATAATGAAATGGAAAATATGTTAATAAGATTTCATGTACAAATATCCATCATAAATGCACCATTTTCCCTCAAGTTGGTGTAAAGACTCTTCATGTTCTTATTTGAAATGACATTTTGGTAATGAGTTTACCTGACTATTTTAAACCACCTTAAGATTATTTGAAACATATGACCTATCTTTATATGGTGTAATATGATTGTGATATTAATCAAATACTCTTAAATTGATGAATTCCTCATGGACATTTTTTATTTATTCTCTAACAGCCATTCACTAGCCCTTCTAGGCTTGTCTTCACATTTTATCACTAAATCAACTTGTAGTTTATCAAATAAATTTCATTTAAAAGGTGTTATACATCTCATCATATCCTCTTTTAATTTAATTCTATCATATGGACTTTAATGAAACTCAATACAACACTTATCATCTTTCTTACATGAAGTCACTCTATCTTCTCACTATGCTAGCTCAGATTATCTACAATTAATTGTCTAGAAACTATGTTTATATGAAAAAAAATGGTGATAGTTTAGTATGAGGTATTATATTAAGTCTATACACACATTTCATAGTGAATTTCATTTATCCATTCCTTTCTGCACCTGTGAAACAAATCAAATCTTGCATAATAGAAAAAATTAGGCCAATATATAAAAGTGATGGTATGAGAAAAATTTGTGGTGTGGAGACTAAGAGAGTGAAAAAGAGTTAAAAAATAATTTAAATTCAATTTACTCCTTCTTGATGCATATCCTTTCATGTTTTCTCCATCGAGTTCAACCAAGGGTTTTAGGTTTCTTATCTTCTTAGTGATGATTCATAAAGATTAGAGGTTAAAATTTTAAATAAATTAAAAATATATTGAGTTAATTGACCTCATAAAATACCCCTAAGTTATTTAGGAACCATGCACACTATTTGTATACATGTGAGCAAAATAAAATGGTCTCTCAAGCTCCTACTTGTATTCTATGTACCCCTGAGAGAAGATTAGGCCAAAATGACCAATTCTGTATTATCCTCTAAAAATTATGATTATTAATAACTATAAAATCTCCCTTTAAAGTCATAAAATTACTTATAATTATCTCATTATGTTATGAGTTAAGTTAGACACCATTAGGGTTCACACCTAGTTTTAGGCCTAATCTGCATATATTGTGTATATGAGCAAGTGATAAATTTTGAGTGATCCCAATGGTTTTGGGTACTTATATAAGATTTATTACATATAATTAAACTTTATATATCACATTAAATTCACCCAAGTCTCTCACATTCATCCTCTTTTCTATTCACACATTAGGTCTATAGACTGCATGGTTCTAAAGTACCCTTTGTCTGAGACAAAATAAAGGATACCTCCCCTATTATTTTGGATCATATAAGGGTATGATGATATTTTTTAGGTCATGAGTACCTTATATTACAATTTTAAAATATTTTTAATACCTATGGATCCTTAAAATATCTCAAACTCTCAAAAATAGTTTCCTAAAATAGTGACTATGTGCAAGGTTTTTTGGTTGAGTCTAAGAACTCTAAGTTATGGTTATCTTTGTTCTTCCTTGATTTTAAGGATAAATTAAAATAATTATGACATAAATAAAATTATGAAATATATGTTATCATATTCAACCTATTTCCTTTCTATCAACTAAACCTATGTTTTCCATTAGCATGAGACTAGTTTGTATATGGGCTAAACTGTAGATGTCCACTAGGTACATTAAAGGATACCTGTAGGTATGTATTAGTGTATGAGAATTATTTTTCATGTTTTTTGTTAAATATATTATCAATAATACCATTTTATCTAAAATTTATTTTCATGAATTTAAGTGCATCGTTTATTATCTTAGATTGTCTATGCTTCAAGTCTAAACTGTAGGTATCCATACTAGGGAAACCAAAAGATTTATTATAGGTGTATAATCATGCTTTGAGAACTATGTTTCCATCCAATTAATATTATATTTATGATAATATATAATATTTAACACATTAATTCATCCATTTCTTCCTTTATACTAGGCTCTTTTTTTCCATCAATGCACTATAGGTGAGAATGTGGTCTGAGGTTTATTTTGGCCCAAAAGGCACTGCATTACATTGAATATTCTTTGTAGAATTTTTAATGAGTTATAAATACTCAAAAAAATGTATCCCTTGAAAAAATAATCTAAAACTATGATTATATTTTACTACTAATCTTAGGATACAAGAAGGAAAACATTAGGCCTATCTATACCTCATAGAACGTCACCAAAAGACAACACTATGTTGAACAAAGTCTCATCTTAGAGAAGTTAAGGTAAAATCTCCACCAAGAAACTTTTACAACCATATAACTTTGTGAGCACCAATGAAGGATCTGAGTTTAGAGTTTACTATGTTTTAATATTTCTAAACCTTGAAACCAATTTCAAACATTGTAAGGTTCCAACATGAAGTTCACATATTTTAACAACCATTATTTGAACATTCTTACACAGTCTTGTAGGTGGCTATTTCAAGAATTTTTAACTGTTATTATGTCTTAAGCCTATAAATCCACCAATATAACTCTTTAATACAAAATTTTAATGTATAATTCAATGACCATGCTTTGAGGGGAGAAAAATATGGGTTCTATCTTGATCGTGAAGCCACTAACGAGAGAAAAAACACTACAATTGATGAGATAATGGTTTATAAACCAATGGTGTTCACTCTTAGCACTATGAGGATGGTATTTATAATAATTTCACATTAACATATGATAAAAAAAATTATACCAACATGAAAATATTGGAAATTCTTTGATAACCTATATACACCAACTAGTTCACACAAACTAATGTAAAAGATGAGAAAAATTAAGGTGTTAGGGTTATGCAAGCAACTTTGAGTCACCAAAATTATTAGTGATAGTTAATGAATAAAATACCACCAATATTATAACTATGGTCATGTAATGAAATAAAAATTGACTACTAACACACACCAAGTGCACTCGCTTAAACTATGCTCCTCCTGTCTTTATTGACAAAAAATTGGTTGAGTTTATAGACCTACCCAAAAGAGTGATGAGAGAGAGAGAAGTTAATTTTTGGTAGTTTTATACCTATTAAATATTATAAATAATTAAAATAACTTGTGGTTATCTTAAAGTACTCTATGTAAGTCTTCTCACATTCCAATTGTGTCACTCAGGCCATACAACTACCTAAAATTTTCTATTTTCAGTTGATCCTCTTAGGTGGATGTTGAACCTATAAATTTTTAGCTTCATAATAGTTTCTCTAACCATTCCTAACATGTGTGATATTAAATTTCATCTTGATATCTTTTTATTTCATTTAAAACTAAACCATTTCATTAAATTACCAAAAATTATGGCCCAAGATGGCATAAGACCAACCTAGACAAATATGACCAAGGTAAAACATCTTATGTGACTTCACTAATGACCATGTGACTAGTTTCTAACCTAGGTAACCCTATGAAAGTTTAAACTTATAGGGGGTTTGAATTAATTTGACCATGAGGTAAAATTAGTCAACATGTTGGACAAGTAATTTTAAAAAAATATTCATCGCAAGCTAATACAAGCATACCAAAAATCAAACACATTTAGGAGTACAATAAAACAAGAATACAATAAAAATAAGTACATATAATCAAAGGTTTTCATTTTTGTAATTTTTTTTTTCACATCTACAAGGGGGGATTATGATTAACAAATAAAAGGTATTCATATTGGTAATATCATAATATGAATAATTGTATTAAAAATATAACCCATGCACAACTAATAGACTAAATTATAGAATGATAAAACTTATTAAAAAATATATATGTTTGGAGAAAATTCCATATTTTCACATCAAGATCAATTACAAAACATTCCTCAAAATTTCTTATTAATCTTAATTGATAATATTCTCCTCTTTTAGGGATTAGGAGGATATAAATATATATAATCATGGGATGGGGATACCTCATCTCTAGAGTAAAGTCTAATATCACATGTCCAAAAATAGAATGATGTGTCAATTTTCATGCAAAGCATGCATATATAGTGGTGTTTTCATATAATATCATTCATTTACTAAAATACAATATGTGTATGTGTGTGTGATATCTAAATCATGAAAATATATGAATATTTAAGGGGGTGTTAGTGTGGCACTATTGGAAGAAGAAAATGATGGTGTAAAAATTATAGAAATTTAAGTGTATGAAACTATTGTTATAATTGTAGTTATAGATGGAAAAAACACTGTCTCTATAGATATTCAAAAATTTGCCATAAATATAATTGTGGTGGTGAGTATTTAAAGTGCACATATGTTGTACCTATATGTGTTTTCACTAGTGTATATATCAAAGACTAATTACTATTGGTCAAAATTGGCTTAAATACAAAATTTTTGCCTAGATGTATCAGGACACTCTGTTAAACCTTTTAGTAACTCTCTACCCCCATGACTAGTCCCTTTTTGGTCCTAAATTGATGATGTAGTGTAGTATTCTAGGAGGTCTTGGTGTGAAGTGAGAAGCTGAGTAGATTTCTAGTTGAGTGAGTAATCCAATGGTGGAAGGAGATAAACCTCATGACCCTACCACATGTTACATTCAATCTTTTGAAACAATTTAAGTAATTTTTAAGGTGATTTTGATGATTTTGAGAAAAAGGCCTATAAACATGTCTAGAACTACAAGTGAAAGATATAGTAGGTTTTCATGGTGTTAAAGAATCTAGGGGAATTAATGAGGTTTTAAAAATGTCTCAAAGATTCTAATGAGCCAAAAATGAGGCCTAAATAAGCTATTATGCTCAAAAGAACCCCAAAAGTGCATTAGATGACTTAAGTGTCCTCAAAATAGAAATTTCAAGTCAAAAAGTGAATTTTTGAGGAAGTAAAACTCATCATAACTTCCTTACACCTCCATATGGTTAGTTTAACCCTTTTAGACATGTTCAAGTTCATTTGAGATCATTTGGAGTGGAGGGAAGGAGTTTGAGAGCAAAAGAATGTAGTTTGGAGCCTTTTAGAGCTTTGGCAGAATGGGTTTTTTGATGATTTGATTTATCCAATGGATTATATATCATATTCATGCATCCATGGTATACATAATATCCCCTAATAGGCTTATAAAATCATATTTTATCATAAGAACCAGTAGAGGAAAGGAAAACCTATTGGCTATAAACTAGGCATGAAAAATGTTTTATGCCATTAAATGAGGTCCATGTATTTAATAAGGTTTATATAAGGAATGAAAGGTCATTTACAGCCTAAAAATTCTTTCGCAAGTGTTTGATTTCATAGTTATACTTCATGTTTTTCATTCTAAGGAAAAACCATTTTGGGTAGTTTGGGACAGCTCTAGGACAGCCTCAAATTTTCACTTAGTATAATGAAAAGGGAGAGATTTGGGCTAGAAAATTTTGGTAAATGATATGGAACCTAATTTAATTCCACTTTGTTTCATTTTTGGTCTAGTTCATCTCCCCTTATTTATGAACAATTGCTAATAGTTTAGGGGTGTCTAGATGGCCTACTCATCTAAACAAGGCCCACATTTTCCCTTGTTTCTTCACTTTAGAAATAAAAGGGAAATAATGGTTTTATAAGATTAATTTTAGGTTAAAATAGGACCTATTAAAATTGGTTTCATCATCTAGTTTATTCTAAGAAGGTACTTATGGCATAAAATAGGTTTTTATTACTATGCTTGTGAAATGGCCATTTGATCAATTTTGGAGAAATAACCTATATTTGGGGGATAATGTACCTAAAAATAATTATTAAACATAATAATAAAATCAATTTATATTTCTACTCAATCCTTAGTGGGTCATTGAAGCCTTGGTAAGCCAGATAATCATTTCCTACATTTCCATACATAGTTAGCTAAGTGAGGTATGTGAAGTCCTAAATAGTTTAATATAAATGTTATAAAGAGTTAAAATTGGCTTAAACACATTATTTTTTAATGATAAATCAATAAAATATCCCTTTAAAATTATAAAATATGGGTTTTGATAGTCATATGCAATATTTGTACACAATCAGTCCAGTAATACACATCTATAGGTGACTGTACATAGAGGAATGAAGGAGTTGTATAAGATATTTGACATGTTTTTAATAATTATTAAGGTTTTGAGAATTTAATAATAGCATTAAAAACCTTTTTTAAGCATTGGATTAGTTTTCAACCCTGAGAAACCACTTCAAAGTTGAGAATTTGAGTTTTAAGGACAATTTCCCTAAAACACAAAAATAAAGGTCCCAAGCCTTTTTGTTGATTCCAAATAAAAATGTGACAAATGGTTTTTAATAATAAAAATTCACTCATATTATATCCATATAATATGGGAAGAGCCTTGAAAAATTAAAAGGGTGTGTGAATAGAGTAGAGTATTGTTTGAAGGACTCCAAGTTTCACTTTTGTTCACTGTGATCATTCAGTGTATTCTACAGGATTTGAGTGTCAAATGACCGTCACACCCCAAGGTAGAAATTAAAGGTCTCAAATTTTTAATGGTACATCATGGTATATTCCCAAAGGTTAACCAACCTTTTCTAAATATTTTTCATACATGTAAAGGATAAAAAATCCATTTTTTAGGTTTCTAGGCCTAGAGAGCTAAGAGAGGCCTAGAATACCATAATAAAAAGGGGTTGAATCAGTAGTTTATATGATATTTAGGAAATTAAATTTTGAGTATAGTTTTTTTTATGGATGAGATATGAAAACCTCTCTCATTTTCCCTAGTTCATTCATAGAACTCAAGAACCATCATAAAAGCAAAAATAAGGTAGCAAACTAGCACTTTTTTGTTATTTTTTTTTGAAAGCTTGGTGATATTTTAATTATTTTTTCCAACTATCATAGGTATAACCCATTTATACCTATACAATTAATCCAAAAATAGATCTAGGTGAGGTCTATTAACTCATTTAAACCCCCCCAATCCAAAGCAGGGTCTTAAAAAGAGCATGAGAGAAGCCCTGAGATAGGGTTTTATTGTTTCCAAGAGTTTTAACCCTCAAAATTTTCCAATTTTTTTAATATGATGTATTTAAAGGTGATATAAGTTATTTAATAGGTTTTTGGTTTATTGGAGTCTATACATTATGGATTTGGTGGCTGCTGGTTTGGAATAGGGCTAATTAGGCCTAAAAAGGGGTTGTTTCCAAAGGAAATGTGATCTAAGAGTGAAATAAGGACATGAAACTTGTCACAAAACTATAATGAGATGGATAATAGATATAAATGGTCTCATATTTTCAATAGAGTTCATATATTTGTCCATATAAGAATAATTTGACCAAAAAGGGCTAATAAGAGCCTAGGCAAATCAAGGTACTAAGAATGGTGCATAATGTGATATAATGTTTTAAGGGTTTTGTAATTTAATTTGAGATTTAAATGGAATTAAATATTCATGTTTAAGTTATTAAATACATTCAGCTACTGAGGTGACCCCTTGGAGTGAAAAAGGCTTGAGAAACCTTTATTAAGGGCTTGTATTATGACAAAGTATAGGTGAGATGTTTTACGGTTGTTCTCTACTTCATATTGATCTTGGAGGGCCCTCAAGGAACCTAGGCTCAGCTTAAAATTAATTACATTGAATAACTCACCTGAAACCATCTCAAAACACACACCTAAAACTATGGGAACAACAATCATACTCTCTCAAGCATTGCACCTATATCTACCAAGAATTAACATAGTTATATGAAATAGAACAATGACTAGGAAGGAGGTTTTCAAAGCAGTGAGGGACTAAAACAATAATATATTGATCATGGTGATTGATTAATATGACAAAATCTTTATTACCTTAATCAATCATATCATGAAGTTTTAAGGAGGGTCTAAGTAGAGGAAAATGACCTACAACTTCTCAAGTTCAAACCTTTATGAAGGTTGGCAAATGATATTGAGAACATAGTGATGAATAGAGGTTTATTGTTCATGAATGGGTGACTAATAAATGATGATGTATAACAATAAGTCATGATAAATCTCAAAACTTTAAGCAAACACAGTCAAGGTCACTAAGGAGTGACAGGCTTATTACCATCCACCAAGGTTTTCAAACACAAGACCCATGGTGAAACTTCATATTAAAAGGAGATAATTAATGAGAATAATTAGAATTATCTAATTAAAATAACTATATATGTTTTTTAAAAATTAAATATACTATCATGCACCTCATATCCTTCACTAGTATCACTAACACATAGGCATTCATGTGTTTCCCTTGAGGAGCTTGAGATGACATAAGGTAACATGAGTCAAATGAAGGTAAAATTGAGAAAATAAAGATTTAAATCATGAATGTGGAGGTGAAATATATTTAAAATTAAAAATAATCATCTTCTATCTCAAAACAAGCAAGGATAAAGACAAATTAGTTACATAATTTGACCAATTGGACACGTGTCACTAGTTTTTACTAGAATGGGCCTATACGCCAAATTATGCATGATCAAATCATGAAATTTTGTGGTGATACTCAATATGAAATTTTATAAATATTCAAAATAATTTAAATTTTTTTTGACAATGGGAACTATTGATTGTTTTAGTAAAATCAACCCTATGTCAAATCATGATCAACATTAGAGAATGCCTTGGAGGAATTGGCCATTTTGGGGCATCTACATGTTGAGTAAAAGACTGAAATTTGGTAAATATGGTATAAATTATCTAAAAAATCATACCATACCATCATAAAATTACTAATAAGAGTGAAAGTTCCCTATGTTCTTACATAATCCATAGGCACTCAAGAAGCAAACCATTGGAAACCAAATGAAGTTTTATAAATTATGGATGACAAGAAGAAGTTTAGGAATTTTATAGGTATTAAAAATGTTATAATATTATGTTTTAAACCTATATTTTCAGATGGGAGTGATAAAATTTTGGGGTTTTTGAATAAAGACACGTTTTGGCATGAAGGAAACATGCAGGTAACTCAAGGTAACTTTTTGTAAAAAGTATATACATGATAAAGTACACATCAAAATAACTTTCAACTTTGTAATATTTTTTATTAATTACCTATTATATCTATAAATAATATTTTGAGGGTCATGTTATTAGTGTAAGTTCCCAATGCTTATACACAGTCCTCCCTATGTCTTGTAATGGTCACTATTAATACAGACACACTTTTTGGAGTTTTAAGGTGTGTTTGAGGTTTCCAAGCTTAGTGGACTATTTTATAAGCATGGTAATATTTTTTAAATCCTATTAAATAACTTTCAATATTTTTCACACTCAAATTCATGTAAACTCTAAAGGTAGGCTCAAATCCTTGCAAACAGTTTCAAAGGCATAAAAGTCAAAATTGAGTTTTGATCATTTATAGAGTTGTTATGAGGTGTTTAAAATGTCATGAAGATATTTTAAATAAACTAATATTAGTGTAAAATGTAAAATTGGTCATTTGGAGAAATTCAAGGTTTTTAGTCCTAAGACACCCAATTTTAGCCCATCTTCAGATGCTCATTTGTTTCCTACCATGAAGAGTTGGGATAAGTGATTATAGTATGTTTTAATTAACCCTATTTAATTGAAATTAATTATGTATTTAGGTTGTTTAAGGTCCTAAGTTTTAGGAATAATCATTAAGAGAGTAAACATGTCTAAAATGCTTACAAACCCTATAAGCAATCATTTTTACATGTGTATCTTTTCACACCTTCTGCATGAGAACTAAATATTTTTAGGGGTTTTTAAGGGATAAATGTACCACATATCCATTTAAATAATTAGTGTAATGGTTGTCTTTATTTTATGCACAATCATCTTGAAAGTGAAATTGTTAAAGCTTACAATAGAGATTTTTGACTAGTTTTGTGTTTTTGGACTCATAAGTCCATGAAATGGACTATAATTTCTTTGATAACACCCATAATTTTCATATTACCCCTCCATCTCTTGAAAAACCTTTATTACAGAATAATCTAGCATGTTTGGGTGCCTACAAGGCCCAAAGTGGCTCAAAATTACATATTTTTATAGGTCATCAAAGAAAGAAATGGTATAAACCCATGAAAGGGGTCTAATAGGACATAAAAAATCATTCCATGGAGTGTATATCTATTCGAAAGAGTTTTCATGGTGTCTTACTAAGTAAAAGGGTAAAACCCTAGTTTTTGACATATTTGTGCATTTTTGTAGGTTTAATGGTGACTTTAACCATTATTACAAGTATTGAAGGTTTTCAAAATATTCATTTTATTCATCATACACATGCAATGGATGTTTTAAATTATTTTATAGGTCTAGAAGTGGTCTTCAAGGTGCCAAATGGCCTTGGGATTAGTTTTTAGGGCAATTAGTTGAGGGTGGCTCAAGCTTGTAACCTCCATCAATGTGATATATGGGATTTGTAGTTATCATGGAGTTTATTTCAAGATGGAAGATCAAAGTCAAGTTGAAAATATAAAATAACCTCAAAAATCAAACACAAAAGATAACTTCTATAGTTAATTAAGCCTAAAATGCCAAGTTATCTAACCTTTTGCCTAACATATTATAGAAGAGAAAGTGGAGGGGGAATAAAAGTATATGGAAGAGATATTTTGAGGTTGGAGAGTGGAACTAGATAATTCAATAAATTTTCAAAGTCTTTGAAGACTTTTCCTTCTTAGTGGATCATGACATCATCATCCTCAACAACTTTCTATCTTCTAGTGTGTTTCTCAACCAATGAGAGGGTTTGAAGTCTATTGGAGCTAATGGAGGTTAATTTTTTGAATAATTATTATTTATAATTAACCCAAATGTGGGTGAGAATCCATGGAGGGTGGTTGGATCTCATTTATTTAATTATGTTTGCTTATCTATTCTCTCTATCTCTTCCCCTTTTCTAATGTATCTCCCATTTCTCCCCCATTTTTGTAAGATAATATCATTTGACAAGGAAAAACTATGTAAAAATTTGTAATAAATACCTTTTTAAGAAATAAATATTAATTTTTACCTATCTCTTTCCTCTAAATTGTGCTTAGCAAGATTGTGCATGATGGCCTTGTGAAGAAGTGTTCTTCCATGTCCATTGTCCTTCTTTATTGCCTATTTTTAGGTGTTTTCAAGTTATTTTTAGTTTTTTAATTTATCTCTTTCTTCCATTAATGGATGCTTGATGTGAATTTTGAAATTCCTTTTTACTTCATGTATTATTTGGCGAGCCTAGTTTATGAAACACTTATGCAAATTAACTAGTTTGTGAGGTTGTGTGGGCAAGAATTATCTTATGCTAAATTAGCATTTATTTCATGTTTATGTGAGTGTCAATAAATTTGGTGTATCACCAATTTATCTCTCTTAGCTACCCTATATCCGCTCTTTACTTCTTTTCCAAGCAAAACAATTAGTTTAGGTGATCTACCAAGAGGAAACTAACCTTCTCCAGAGGTTTAACCTCACTATATGATACCCACAACCTAAGGTTTCTCTAACATTGTAGCTGGGAGTGAGAGATCGTGAAAAACTCTCCCACAAGGGTGTAACTATATTATATAATAGATCCCTTTATGAGGTACCTATGGTGCTCCTATTACTGAAGTTGACTACTTTGATACCTCCATCTATAGATATAACACATGGCTAACCTAGAATTTGATATTATTATATTCAAAATAAATTAAAGACATTTTTTAAAATGTGGGAGATTTTCCATCAAATTATTATGTTTGACTGATGTATCTTTAACCTCCATCTAAATTTTCTTAGTTCCTATAATGTTATCCCTAGCTAAATTCACTAGTTGTATATTTTCATAATTGGTTCTATAGATCATGCCTTCAATTTCAATTCAAAATTTATTAGACACAACTCGAAAAAGATTATAAAAAATGGTATTAAAAACTAGTTTCAAAAGATGAGTGCCTACCTGAGTAACTCTTGTATCTTTCAAAATAAACAGTACTTCTCTCTCTTGATTCAAAAATTATTTTACTAGAGATCACATCTATATATACTAGTTAATAAAAACATCTCTCTTGGTAGCAACATAATTATGGGCTCATGAAATTTCTATTGATGTTATTAGGTTTAAGTTTTAATATTCTTTATTCCTTATTACATAGCTTAATAAGTGAATCTTACCCTGTATATCCTTCATTTTATTTAACAATTGAATTATATCTCCCCACATAGGTTGTGATGTAGTATTAGTAGACCTTATTAAATGAATGGTGTCATAAAGTTTTTATCTTACCCTTAAAAGTTATATATTATTTCCTTATGAACATGAATAGTGATCCTTTATTGTGACCTTTGAATAAATTAGTCATATATTTTGAACATTTATTTGAATGTTCCTATGGTAGCACTCATAAAATAATAAGGGTCTTCCTTGTATCTTTCTAGGTCAAGATGATTTAATTTTATTCTCTTTGTCAGATAGAATATATATTCTCTCTATTCTAACTCGATCTATTTTCCATATGAAACCACAATATTTATTTTAACCTTATTCAAGGTATTCACCTGTATATTAAAGTGAAACATGATTGTTGGTTACTCAATAATTACTAGGTCTTCCCTTCTTGATTCCTTTTATTTCAATTATTTAATCCATGGAGGAGTGCTCAATGTAACTTGGTATTGTGATTACTCTATAACTATATGAATACAAGAATATTTATTTAAGGGATGCATCACTATAGGAGAAGATGTCTCCAATGTAGGAAATTGAGGTTTAGCCTTCCTCTATCTAGTAACCTATGTGAGGTTGTATCAATGATGTATTTAACCTTCCCAATTTCCCTATACATTGAAACTATAGATTAATATATATAATGTTTTTGGCCAATGGGTATTCCCAATTATGTATACAACCCAATAGGTATGAATTATTCAACAAAAATGGAGGTGGACAATAGGATTTCAAAATGTAATCCCACTAATGTTGCAAGAGATTGAGGAATGATTTCACTAAATAATGAATAGGTCATTAGGATGCTAAGTATATTTTACAAGTAATCTACGATTAATGTAAATGCAACCCCAGTAGTAATAATAGTAGTAAGAGTACCCATAATAAAAAATTGGGATATAGTGGATAAATTTGACATTGTAACTTCTGGAGGCTAATTTATTTGGCTCAATAATGTACAAAATGAGTAGTATCTACTACACCAATTATAATCATAACAATTGAGGAATCTATCAAAGAATGAGTGATTGTTGTACTTACAATCTAAGAGGGGATATATGGGGAGATAATTATTAAAATTATCACCAATATATCCTCAGATGGAGACCATGGGTGTAATATATGATGGACCCTATGTTGAGGTTTGTAATTTCAAATATGCATCCCATTCTTTATCTTACAATAATTCAATGTCCATCAAGCTAAAATCTCCTTGATCAACCTCTTAAGATTCACCCAATATCTCAATTTCTCTAGACTGAGTACTTTATTTATTTATCCATTCATCCTCTTCCATTGTTTTAGTTTTCTAAATAAATTATTATATTTCCTTAATGTTTATCTTGGACACCAATTCTTCCTAAATTCTCCATCTTTTGTCTTCTTCTTCACTATCATAAATTTGAATAGGGTCTAATATTTCTATACCCTTTCTTATATCCTCACTTTCCCTAGGATATTTTATTTGTTTCCCTTCTACTTCCACCTTTTTGGGTGAAATAAGAGGAGTATTTGGAATAATTTTATACGTAATTTGAGGTTTAACAATAATGGGGGTTGGACTTATAAAAGGTGTAATGGGAGATGAAAGGATTGTAATGGTAACATGTGGTAATGAAATTGGGGGACTGGTAACCATTAGAGGAATAACGAGTGGTGCAGGTGGTTTCCCAATATATTTTGTAATTACAACTAGAGGTTTCATTAACATAGGGGGTTATCTAAGAGGATAAATAATGTAAACATGAGATAATAAAGTTAGAAGACTTACTTGTTATGCTATAGTTAAGGGAGGTAGTGGAAACATAGAGAATATCCTAACTATTGTAGTAGGAATTACAAGTCTTTCCACACTATTTGGATGTTATTAAGCATAAATATATAAATTTATAGGTGAAGTATCATCTATATCTTCAATACTTTCTTGCCTATATGGGTCAACTTGATCATATATGTCTGATTATATGTGAGGAGGAGGTACATGAATAGATTTAGAAACCCATTATTCCTTTTTTATAATATTATCATATTTATTAATAATTATAGGATCATATTGGATCGTATATGTTATAATCATTTAAATTTTTAACCTTCACATCCTAATAATAACCTTAGTTCCATATTTTGCATTCATGAACACATAGTCATGGTTGTAGTATTGATGACCATAGTTGATATTTTGTTTCCTTTTATATATGTTGATATGTTAACTAACATTATTCCTAGGGTCCCAATGTCTAAATGGTTCAAATTTTAATCCATAAAAAATACTTATTCTTCTAATAAAATAGAAGTGATCCCACCTTGTATATTGAATTCTACCAATGCTAAGATGGGTTGTGTGGATGAATGCTTTCTTATCTTTTCATAACTCAACATCAAAAATATCATCTAATTGATCATCAATTTCTTTCTCAACCAATTTTTTAGGTAGAAGTCAGGATAAGTACAAAAGTTGTACCTTGGTACCTTCAATCTCTATTATAGTGCATTCAGGATAAAACTAGTAGTCATCTATTTTTTGAAGTCTTATTTATAGGACTTGATGGTTTGGGAATGTTCTTCTCATATATGTCCTAGTATACCATAGGATAGAAGGTTTATATCAAAATTTTCATTTGGTTTCTAAACTTGTGCACATAGAGGACATTAAATTCATTAAAAATCATGTTCTTTAGGTATTTTGTGGATGGTTTCTAGGGTTCTTGATATGTTGAATGTATAGTTACAATCACAACATCTACCACATAGTACATCATATAAACCTTACCATCTGGTAAGCTTCCTAGATTTTTGATTCTCATAATCAAATTGGAATTGATCATCTCTCCCAATGCTATGAATTTTTTAGAGGTTAGGATAATGTCCAACAACAAGACCCATATCTCATTAACATAATAAATACTTGATAAACTATATATTATGTTTAATAAGACCATGGAAATTCTTACCCCTTAATTTGAAGATAATAATGGGGATAGTAGAAATAGGTCCATGAATCATAAATTTATTTGGGTCACCAATCCATTATTTCAATTTGTTATAGATGTTATTGGAGAGAATCCATGAATCGACCATGTCCTACCTATAAGACATCTATGGTAGAGGGAGGCTTTAGTATCTATTGAAAGCATTTCCACTTATGTATGACACTAGAGTTTTTAAAAGTCTAAATGAAATATTTTCCTAGAGATTTTCCCATTCAAAAAATAAATCAAATAGAGGTCAATGAAGGACATTACCTCTAGTTTGGTTGTAGTGTTATGTATATCAATTAATTTCATTGCTAGTAAGTCATCCTTATTACTATGTGTGAATATTAGAATAAGGTCCTCAAATTTATATGTATTTAATTCATCCCAAATATTAGACTAATGTTTGAAATCATGGTTGAGAGTTACTGAATTAGAAGTTGTATTAGTGTACTCATTTAGACTTGAAATTGAGCATGTTAAAGGAGTTAGAAAGTGAGATGAGGAGGACATTGAAATTTTGTATTCTATGTCTATTATGTAATTGATCATAATAGAGATTTGAATTCATAATGTGCACTTTATAGCTAGAAGGTAATGTGATTAAATTGGACATGGCAAGCTGAATTATATTTCTTTGGGTGTGTTGGCATTGAGAATTGAATGTATTAATTCACCAATTCATGTGAATAAATGGTAATAATGAATTTCCCTTATAATATTAATCATATTATCATGTATATTATTCATACATAGATTTTTTTTCCTATGCATATGCATGTAAGGATCTGATACAAAAGGCTCTTGATCATCTATTCTTGACACTTGTAATGGCTAATGATACACTATTAAACAGTCTAACTTTATGAAAGAAATTATTATTTAGCCATCAACTATGAGTGATTTTATATCTTAAGGTTATTTTTTCATGAAGATAATATGTATGATAATATTTTATTGACTAATGTAACCCTAAATGACTAAAATATTTAATTTTGATTACATTCCAAGTTGTTTTGGTAGGGATAATTCATCTTTTTTAGGCTTGAAAAAAATTGTTTCAATATTAAAATGTATTTATTAGTCAAAATAAGTTTTATAGTGAAAAATAATTAAGGTCAAATAGTTTGTATCTTTTTTTATTTATGAGGTTACCCTTTATGTGGTGTGTTATTTCTATACTTTAGCATGTGCACAATTAATTTCAATCCTTAAATGATATCTTGATCAAGTTTCCTTTATATATGAAATATGAGGTATATAATTTTATTATTTCCATGGTAAATAAAGTTGAATTAGAATTAATTCATAAAAAATGACTATGTTGATTCATGAACTTGGATTATAGAATGTTTGGTATAAATTGAAGAGTATTTTGGTAAGTTTAAATAGCAATATGAAGTATATGCCATTTTATTACATTCATACAAGAAAGGACCTCAAGTAAGGGAAGTTTCAAGTTGGTGGAGGGGGGGGGGCTTCTTATTCACTATCCATGCAACTTAATTGCATGAATCAATTGGAATTTGAAATAAGGACAACTCTATAAAAGTGCATAGTTGGTATTATAACCAACTAATCAAAGTTCTATTTCTTCAAAATATGTTAAGTTAGAAATGTATAATTTCAAGGATCATGAAAATAGTAACCAAGTAAATTTGTTTACCGTGAGGTTTTTATATTTTTGACTAATTTAATATTATTTAATTCCATACTTAAGATATGGTTTAATTTAATCACACTCATATTAGTAGCCATGATTCAATTATGTTTTATTGTTCATTTTTTTGGAACCATAAACTAGTAATCATGATTATTTTTATAAGATGCTAGCTATAAAATGTGTTTATTTTACTTGAAATTTTGTATGGTTTCTTATTTAATTATCTTACCCTTTTATAGATGCAAAGTAGAGAATATAAATTCTATTATCAATTAGCATTTAATTATTATTAAATACATTAATTATAAATTATAAAAAAATTTTTGTATCCTTTGATATAAGTAAATGGTGGTTTTTCAAAAATGCATGTGATTTTTCAATATGCTTACACTATTAAATTAAGTAATTGGAAGACATATTTATATGTATTTTATTCCTTAGTAGTTATTACATTATATTATTTGTTCTAATATGGATATCTTGTTGTTTTCATTATAGGAGGGATATACATATGTGAGATTTTTTTAAGTGGTGACTAGATTAAGTCAATTAGTAAGGAAATTTATATTCCATATCCACTAGGCTAAGCAATGAACAAGGTTCTCCCATTTTACTCCACTTTTTTGAAATAAATTTGTAAAATTACCTAACACAACTATGTCTCTATTAAATGTTAGGGTTTGGAATTCTATGTTTATAATTAAGATGTTTTTTAATGAAACCATGAATTTATTGACACTCATATAAGCCTGGTGTTTATTAAATTAATCTATAATAAAAAATTTAAATAGGTATAGTATCTTCTCTAATTTTTATATAAGATTAAAATTGTTTATAATTATTTTATGTTACTATAATATGTCAATGATGAAATAATAATCCATTGATACTTTGGTTATTGCTTATTTGATATGTGTTTTTATAATTAAGATTGTAAGCATGGTGAGTGTTTAAACATACAATTAATAAAAACTTATGGGAAAAATTGAACTTATCAATAATATTTTTTTTAATTAAGTAAATAAATTAACTAATCTATCTATAGGCATGTGTGTAATTTGTTAATTTTGATCTCTTAATAATGAGATATTCCTGTCATGCTAAATGTGTTATTATGAATTGATATTTCTCTAATATAAAACCTCACCTTGTTGAACAGTAAAATAAATTTGTTTTACTCTTATATTAATATGATAAGGGAATGAATAATTATTTTTTATATATTTTGAAATACACAAAACTTTATATGTGTGTTTATTCTTGACACCTTATGTTGAAAATATCCTAGATGTGAAGAGTTCTATTTTGAGTAATATTTGGATTTCTATTGATCATTCCTAGTTTTTGGTGATACAATGGATGGAACATTAGTAACCCTAAAATTACTAATTTACCATTAAATAACACTTTCTTAATATATGTTAAACACTAATCTAGTTATTCTAATTTGAGGGTATTTTCAATTCTAGAGGGTTTATGGAACTAGGCCTAATTCACCTTTAATAATATTAAGGACTATTATATCACAAGAAGTATTTAATTAATGGAATAATTTATGTAGCCTTTGAGATAAAATTTGAATTCTTAGAATAATCATCATGTATCTTGATCAATATGTTTTGTTTTTTAACATGGGCATATTTATCATCTACAATAACTTTTTTGACTATTCCTCCATGGTATGCTACATGTTGAGTATTAAGAATGATTAAACCATGTTTATTTTAGTGTATATGTATGATAAAGGTAAACTTGAGTATAATAAATATACTTATATCTATGGATTAATTTTTTGAAAATCCTTAATCCATTGTTATATAAAAAAATTAAAGTGATTTTAATTTTTTTAGGACATGAAAGTGATAATAGAACACAATTTATACCCTAGAGATTTATAAAATATTTATTTTTTAAATGAATTTATTTTTATAATGAATTTATTTCCCTACATTTATTTTTATAATGAATTTATTTTCCTAGTTGGGTTTTATAACTTAAGTTGTTACATCATGTAAAAATTAATATAGTTATAATGAGGGTCATGAGAAATAAGTTTAGGAATAAACACCCTCTTGTAGATGGCATTTATAATGTAGGTGTAAATTCCAATGTGAATTTAAATGGAAATGAAAGTAATAATATTGATTCTAATTATTTTTATGACAAAAACAATCTACCTTTGAAAATTATGAATTTATGGTTGGCATTTTTAGGGTGCTCAACACTAGTTAAGGGTAGATATATGCTAAAGAAACCCAAATGGAAAAATTTTAATGCATCAAAAACAACATGGCATAAACCCAAATGGAAAAATTTTAATGCATTAAAAACAACATGATGAAATAAAATCATATGAAAGTGGAGGAGGAGCTTTTAGAACCTAGAGTTATACTTAACCCTTTCATCAAGGATCTCAACAAAATTCCACCTCCATATTATGTTTGTAAATATTATAGTGATGTTTTTAAACCCTGATCAGTAAAGTTATAGAAGTTATTTTCTCTTCATGATATTGACACTTCTCATATTAGGGCCTAAGAGCTAATGGGTGATGTCACATTCTATAAGAATCATCTTTGTGCATCTAATGGATATGGACCCTTGACTCCTACCCAGGAAAAATTTGAAAGAAAAATATAAAAATTATATTTTAATAGAAATAAAAAATAATAAAAAATTACTAAATTTCATCTTTTGAATCAAAAAAATATAACTATGACTAAGTATGAGAAAACATTTATCAGTCTTTTACATTGTGTAAATTACATACACGACGAGGAAATAAATATAACTATGGTAAATTTGATTGTACATGAAGTCCTAATACATGATATTAACATGACCAAAATCCATCTACCGTGTTACTATAGTTTAAATATCACATCATGCTAAATAAAAGGAAAAGTCTCATCTAAAGGCTAGACATGAATTCTGGAATAATATATCAAAGTGTAAGTGTCATATTACACCTTATAGAAAGGATTTTAAGAGACAATAGCAAAAGAATATTTTTGAGAAAAATGGTGGTAATTCTAGTATTTTTCATAATTAAAATAGGGATATCTTGAAATATCAAAATTTTCTAGGGCCTAGCAATGTGAACAAAAAACAACATTAGGATTATCGATGTCTTACAACAATAAGTTCTAATTTAGTTACTTTACCTAAAAAAATAGAAACATAATGCTTGATCTATGGTGATAATCAATAAAAAAATTATTTACCCAAGATACGAGGAAATAAATCTACCAGCCATAAATTGTGTAGTTTTTGATAATTAGAATGCAAATTTATAGTCTAAATTGATTCAGAGTTAATGCCTAATTTCTAGTTTTTACTTGTATATTCTAATTGATTCTAGAGAAACACATAATTTTATTTTCCTTTCATTGTTTTTAAATTTAAATTTAAACCTACTATATTAAGATAATAATGGGAGGTAGATTTTAACATGGGAAAAATGATTCCAGTTTTGGAATTTAGGAGTAGACTAAACTTAATTTTGGAGTCTATAGGTCCACATTAAATATGTTTCTATCACCTTTGGGATCATATGATTTTATCACTGGAAAATATATTTTGGAATAACGTCAAGCTAAACTTGATCATTTTAGCAATAAGGTGTAGTGTTTAGATGATTTAAGAGACTTGGTATAAATTAATGGTCTCTTATAACCAATTTCACTCAAAATTATATCATCCTTATAACCATATAGATAGTTTTTAAAGGATAAAATCTCTATTCTACACAATTGAAAGATTTATATAATGAAATATAACTTGCTCTAAGTTACTAATACTATATTATGATAATTTAAGGTTATATTTATTAATGAACTTTTATGCTCATCGCTATTAAGCTATTTAAATTTATCAATTAATATTTTACCTAGATATTCACATGCATCAAATTTATAATTAAAATATCTCATGAATTTTTTACACCTAAAAGATCTCAAGGTTTAGTTAAACTATCTCATGAATAAAGGAATGGTCAAACAAAGCATTTCACCTTGGGGTGTTGCTTTGGTCATTGTGAATAATAAGGATGGAACACTAAGATTTTTCATTGATGATATGATGTTTATTAAAGTCACAATCAAGAAAATGTATCCTTTGATTAGGATTCAAGGATTTTTGTTATAAAATGAGAGGTGTTTCAATTTTATTTATGATCAAAATTAATTTGAGCCATATTAAACTCTGAATCAGAAAATACTTCATTCAAAAAATAGCTATTTAACCTAAAAATAGATCTACATTGATGTTATCTATATTATTAAATGGGTCTATATAAATGAAATGGTATAAGGGTGATAATCAAATTTATAGTAGGTAAATTAGATTCTAAACTCAAATATAAGCATACACTAAATTTATTAAGATAGGATAGTCTAAATATGAAAATTACAACTATGCTAAATATAAAAATGACAAAGAATTTAATTGCATAGCTTGTTTTAATGCCAATGTAATTCTAGATCTAGAACATGCTAAAATCATGTGGAAAAGAGATTTTGGAATAATCATTCAATTTTTGATTTGACACCTTTAGCTCTCTAGATAGTAATGTCATATTGTGATGATTACATTGATGATATGGTCTAGGTTCAACACTAACTTCATGTATGTAATATATTATAAAACATGATGTAACCAACTATATGCTTATAGATTTTGCATTCCCTTCACTTTGGTGCATTTAGATCTAGGTCATAGATAATATTTCCTTATGAAGTGGCAAATTCCTAGCTTTCCATTTTCAATATGAACATGAAAAAAATGGGTTAGTGATCACATAGTGTCAGGCTAATCCAAATTAACCCATTGTCAAAGCATGTTTCCTATGTATCCAATACTCTAAAAGAGGGTATCAGAGTCATCTAGTTCTCCCTTATGTGTTTTTTGTGTGTGAATCATATAATATGTGGAAAATAAGTATAATAATGACTTATCATATAACTTGTGAAATTAAGATCTTGGGATTCTCATTTAGTACTTCAGACCTATATATGTGTTTTTCCTAGGACTGGTATGGAAATAAGGAAGCCTTGATTAATTAAATTCTTAATAGAGTGATTTTGATAAGTTGGTTTGGTCTCTTTGGTATTTTTTAGGTGAGGAATGAATGATGATTGATATTATATTTATATGAATCCCTTTGGAGTAATAATTCACATTAAATCACCTAAGATAAATAATAAGATATGTTTTATTTTTAAATTAGATGAATTTAGGGAACTAAATAGTTGTGCTGGGATAGGATAGTAACATCAATGCTACTACTAAATTTGAAACTTATATCGATGAATAGCATAGATGGGTGCTCTTTCAAAATTTGAATTAGATGGTTCACAGGTAGGCGAGAAATTGGTTGGGGAGAATCTGGCAGGAGGTATAGACCCTAGAGGAACTGAAGGGGGTGTTGAAAAGAATGTTGGGTCAGAATCTTTAGCTGATGTGGATAATGGAAATTCTTCATGTGTATATGATCCTTTTTATGGGGTCCATGGCCCCCCATTGGATCCTATGGTGGGGCAAGATCTCAAAAAGGAGAAAGAGAATGATGATTTTAATAAGGAAAAACCCTCAGAAGGGATGAAAGTAGGATTCTCAAAAAGAAGAACTTGGTCATCTCTGTTTGGTAAGAAACCTACTAGAAAATCTCTTTTCCCGTCGGTGATTGCTAAGTCTTGTTGGGAGAAAGGTGAGTTTCAATTTTTTTTCCAGATCCTTTAGTTTATTTTTCTGTGTCTTCCATGGATCTCACCCTAGTGGGCAAATTTTTAGGAGCAAGACCAGATCTATAATCTCTTAGAAAAATGGTTAAAAGGAATTGGATTATTCAAGGAGAGGTAGATATTACACCAATGTCGAATGGTTTCTTCTCATTTATCTTCAACTATAAGGAAGACATGAATATGGTTCTTAGTGGAGGACTGTGGTCTTTTGGTAAATGCTCTCTCACTATTAAAAAATGGGAGCCTAACATGGATCTCTCAGATTATTTTTTATTAACCACTCCCATTTGGGCTAGACTTCCTGGTCTCCCTTTAGAATTTTGGCATGAGGACATTTTAAAAGGAATTGCCAGTTCTTTTGGTGAACTTGTGGCATTGGATAATCCTACGGCTTCTAGAATCAAACTCCAAAGTGCTAGACTTTATGTTAAAGTGGTAGATCTAAATCATCTCTTAGAAAAGGTGGAATTAATATCCAAGCTTGGTAAAAAAACTCAAGAATTTTTTTTGAAGATTTGCCCAACTCTTGCTATGCTTGTAAGAAACAGGGGCATCTGGTTAAAAATTGTCCATCCAAAAGTAAAAATCATCCCAGTAGTGTTTTGGATGGGAAAAAGGATCAAGGTCTAGTAAAAGAAAGTATGGAAACCCAAAGAATACCATCGCCAAGAATAAAAGAATAATGAAGATTCTAGTTCCGCATGTCGAGGTAGATAAAGAGCCTTATTTTGAAGATTTTAATGCTCTATAGGCTGAGGTGGATAAAGAGCTTTATTTTGAGAAAGTAAATTCTTAGAAAGGACATGGTTTGCAATTAGAGACCATAATACCTAAACAAAGAATAGAGGATCTGTCAGATCTATCAAAACAAATCATTGTCTATCAAAGGATAGAAGATCGATGGAGAGATGTAGATGACAAAATTGTGCTAGAGGAAGGTGAAATCTTGGCTAAAGCTAAAAATAGATCAGAGGAGGGAGATCTTCTTTTTTCTTAGTCCAAGGAGATCCAGGTGTTATCTCAGGCTGATAATGACTTTCCTTTGGATGAGCTTCATCCCCTAGAAGTTGTGAAAGATAATGGAGAAAACTTAAAGCAAAAACTAAACCAAAGAAAAAGGGCTAAAAAAAAGATCAATACTAAGGGGGTAGGAACTAGAAGTAGCAAATAGATCAGCAACTAAAGCAAAAATTCTTGCTTCTACTCTGAATAAATCTAGAAAAATAGCTGAGCAACATTTTATGGTGAAATTGGATGTTGGTTCTCCAGACAAACTTGGAAGAAGATCCACTAAGAAAACCAGAGAGATAGAAAGTATGCAGAATATTGTTGATGGTAGGTAGACAACTATTCTAGATTTTACCCCTAAAAAATAGATATGAAAATCATTACTTGGAATATTAGGGGGCTAAATAGTATTTATAAACTAGATATTGTTAGGAATTTTGTTAGAGAACAAAAGCCTGATTTTCTCTTGCTACAAGAAACTAAGATGAATAAAGAGAAAGTGAAATAGATTAAAGATTTTAAAAATTATTCTATAAATGCTAGTAGTTCAAAAGGTGCATCAGGGGGAACTCTAATGTTATGGAAGAAGAATTATTATTCTATAACTATAATGATTGCTAGTAAATATCTTATGATAGCCAAATTACTAGTGTTGACTAGGAGGGTTGGTATATTATAAATATTTATGCTCTAAACATTAAGAACCAAGATAACACTTATCAAGACTACAGGAGGGCTTGCATCTACGTAGCCCCCCCAAACCCTAGCTTGGGCTCACATTTACAAGACCAATGTTCCTAAAAGTCCATGGTGCTTGGCTCCAAATCCATGAACCAGGTACCAGATCCATGCGTTGGTTAGGACCGAGGGTAGTCAAAATAGTGACATGGTGGAGGCCATGTGAATTATGTGTGCCATGCTTGGGGATGTCAGGTGGCTATAGATTATTGATGAGTATGGGCTCTATGCATTTTCTAAGCAAATGGAAGTGCCATTTGAGTTGGTGAAGCTAATGAAGTAGCTTGGTATGCTACCAATTTTGGTAAACCCTTTTGGGGCAGGCTGCAGAAGCAAGGTCTTCTACAACCTGGTCTTAAAGGCCTCTATATCAGGGGTGGATCTACCCATGTTGTGTTGGTGCTAAGGGTGAACAACGTGTCAGATGCTGTGGGAATCAATTGGTAGTCTTGCAAAGGAAAATTTTGATGGCTACCATTTACGAGCAACTCTTTTGACTTTGTGTTCTCAGGGTTACTGGATCGAACTTGGGTGCCTACTTTGTTCATGTTTTTAGGGTTTGAGGGTGTGGTGGAGCATGGCCTTTTTCTTGATATGACTATGACTGTCATTATTTTTGGATCTGATAGTGTTTCCATAAAATCAAAGTGATAGAGAAACCAAAGGTATTTTGCAGATCTTTAATGTCATGAAAAATGCTTGTGTGTCATTTTTGCAATGGCAACTTGCATTGTTGGTTAGGGCAGAATGCTAAAGAGAAATATTTTTTAGCATTCTTTTCCTTATGTTTTAAGCTCAGGTTGTAAAACCTGGTTTTGATGAGGTTTTAGGTCCTTGTAAAACCTGGGTACTTTTATTGGACTATGTTTGTGTTTTTAGGTCCCTATAAAACCTAATGTTGATACTATTCTTCAGTAGGTTTTAGGAATGCTTTTCCTGGTGCTTGTTAATGCTTTATCTTTCTTGATTCTGTTAAAGGGTTTTGGGGTCCCTTCAAAACCTACTTTTACCCTAATCTCAAACATTAAGAACCTAAGGAAAAAGGTCTTGGGGGTCTATTTCCAATTTTAAAAGTAAGGATTATTCTGGATGATGGATTATAATGGGAGACTTCAATGTGCCTCTCTATGATCATGAGAAAATGGGAGGTAATGCTACCCAGCTAGAAGGAAGATTGGATTTACTAGAGTTTATAAATAAAGAAGGTTTAATGGATATGGACCTCCTTTGAATTTAGTTTACTTAGAGTAACAAGAGAGTTGGTAATGAATGTATTCAAGCTAGGCTTGATCATGCTCTTATTTCTCCTGATTGGACTAAAGAATTCATCTGTAAATTAGAAGCCTGCTAGAAAATTGGATCGGATCATTTTCCACTCATTTTCACTACTGCTAAAATTAATCTTAAGAAGAATTTTCCTTTTAGATTTGAGAAGATGTGGATGCAACACCCACATTTTGAAAGTAAATTGGAAGAATGGTGGAGTATTGATATTGAAGGCATGGCCCTCTTTAGAGTTACTTCTAAGCTCAAAAATGTTAAAAGGGAAGTTAAAATATGGAATAAGAATAGCTTTGGGAATATCTTTGAGAACAAAAATGATATTAAGGAGGATGTTCTAAAACCACGGGTAAAAATTCAGAAGGAAGGATATACTCCTGACCTACTCATTGAAGAAAATGAAAAGTTGGCTCAATATCATGACATCATCACTAAAGAATAAATCTATTGGAGACAAAGATCAAGGTTGTTATGGTTGAGTGAAGGAGATAAAAACACAAATTTTTTCCATTTATCCACTCTTAAGCATAGAGCCAAAATTCACATATCACACCTTAAAAAGGGATATTTGAAGATTACTAAGGAAAAGGCCATCATGGATGAAATGGAGACTTTTTTCTCTTCTCTAATGAAGGCTGATCCTAACATCAATTTGGATAGTCAGGATGAAATCCTTAGAGTGATTCCACCTCTAGTTTTGAAGGAATAGAATAAAATGTTAAGCTCAATTCCTAAGGATGATGAAATTTTCAAAGCTATTCATTCTTTGGGAGGAGATAAAGCTCCTGGTCCTGATGGCTTCCCCATGTTTTTCTTCTAAAAACTTTGGAAATTTGTTGGTAAAGATGTATGTGATGTTGTGAAGGAATTCTATGGAGCTAAACAGATGCTTAAAGAAGTCAACTCCACCTTTCTTGCCTGATTCCTAAGAAAATTGGTGTTGATTCTCCTGATCAGTTTAGACCGATCAGCCTTTGTAATTCTTTCTGTAAAATTATTTCCAAAGTTCTTACTTTCAGACTTATTCAAGTGATTCCTTTGACTATTTCTGATCAACAAAATGGCTTCATCTTAGGTAGAAAAATCCTTAACTCTATCATCTCTACTCATGAGAATATTCATTCCTTGTCTTGTTCTAACAACTAGGGGCTCATTATGAAAGTTGACATAGCTAAGGCCTATGACAGAGTTGATTGGTCATTCCTCTCAAATAGTCTATTAGCTTTTGGCTTTGACCAAAAGGTTGTTGGTCTTATTCATCAATTGATTTCTACTTCCTCTATTGTTGTTTTGGTTAATGGAAGTTCATCTCATTTCTTTTATCCCTCTCGGGGATTGAGACAAGGTGATCCTTTATCCCCCATCCTTTTTGTTATTATGGCTGATTGCTTGGGGAGATATATTAGAGACTTGGTCCATAGAGGTTTATTTAAGGGATTACAACCTTCTTCCCATCCTCTAATATGTTCTCATGGACAATTTGTTGATGATACCATATTTATGGGTAAGGCTAAAGTCAAGGAAGCCAAAAATTTGAAGGAAGCTATTAACTTATATTCTTCTGCCTCTAGTCAATTGGTTAACTAGAATAAAAGTGATGTGTTCTTTATCAACATCCCTATCTAGAGGCAAAATAAAATTGCTAAAATCCTTAGATGTTTTATATGATCTCTCCCCTCTTCTTACTTGGGTCTTCCTCTTGGCTTGAAGGTCGCTGATGCCTTTTGGGAAGATCTTATTAATAAATTTAGTAAGAAACTTGTGGGATGGAAAGGAAATATTTTAAGCCAAGCAAGTAAGTTAACTCTTCTCAATGCTTGTCTTCAAAGCATACCTACTTATGCTTTAAGTCTCTTTAAAATTCCTATTAAATTTGCTGAGTCTATTGAAAAAGTTCAAAGAAATTTTCTATGGACTGGTACTGAGGAAAAAAGGAGAATGCCTTTAATTGCTTGGGATCATGTTTGCAAACCTCTTAGTGATGGGGGATTAGGGATCAGGAAAATTAGAAGTATGAACAAATCTCTTTTAGCCAAACTTGGATGGAGAGTTTACCATAACAACAAAGAGTGGAGTACCATATGGACACATAAGTACCTCTTCAATGCTAAATCCCTTCCTGATTTATTCTCTTCTCCTGATGTTATTCATCCCTCTTCCATATGGGGGGTTATTCAGGGGACCAAGAAAATTTTAGGAAAAGGATGTTCTTAGAAAATTGGTAATGGGCTTAAGGTGAAATTTTGGGATGATGTCTGGTTAAAGGATCATCCCTTGATTGGAGATTTTCATGATAAGGATTTAGTTGACTGATGGAAGTAGAGATATGGCATATTAGTTAGTCATAATTGGCAAAATGATTCCTGGGTGAATTTAACTAATGTTGATCAAGGCTTCAGTAACATCTAATTATCTCTCAATGTTGTCTCTCTTTATCCTTATTTTGAGGATAAGATTATTTGGCATGCTGACCCTAGAGGCCAATTTAAAGTCTCTATAATCTTTGATTCAAAGGAAAAGGGTAATCAACCTTTTTGGTCTCATGCCTGGATTAAGGGGCTCACCCCCAAAATTAATATTTTCTTTTGGACTCTGCTTCAAAATAAAATTTTGACCATTGACAACTTGCAAAAAAGAGGCATAAATGTGGTTAATAGATGTATTTTATGCAAAAATGGATTTGAAGATAGAGACCATATGTTTTTGAATTGCTCTTATACCCAACAAGTTGGGACTGAGATTCTTAATTTTTGGGGTATAACATGGGTCCATCAAAATAATGTAGAACTCTTTTTTAAAAGATGGTGCTACCCCTCTAAGGATATTGATGCTCATTTTCTATGGAAACTCACTCTTCCTCATCTCTAGTGGGGTATCTGGAAAGAAAGAAACAATAGAATATTTAGGAGTAAAGAACTTCCAGGATGGGTGCTTGGTCAGAATATCATTAGAGCCATCAAGGAGAACTTTAAATCCTAGAGGGATTCAGATCAAACCTTCCAATTTGATAACCTTTATGATCTGAAGGGTCTAATTTGAAAACTCATAATCTAAGATCGATCATAAAATGGTTTGTTCCTCCTAATGGATGGATCAAAGGGAACTTTGATGGAGCAGCTAAGGGAAATTTAGGAAGAGCAAGATGTGGAGGGGTATTGAGAGATCATGTGGGAAATGTAATTGATGCTATTGTTGTCCTAATTGGTAATTTGAACAGCCATATTGTTGAAGCTACTACAACCCTCTACACTACTAAATTAGCTGTTGATTTGGGGTATTCCAAATTATGGTTGGAAGGTGATTCTTTGAATATTATTAACATCCTCAATAATAAAAATTCAATCTCATGGTTTATTGAGGCTATGGTTATGGAAATCAAAGCCTTAATTCAAAAATTTGAAAAAGTGACCATATCCCATACATATCGAGAGGCCAATGGGGTCGTTGACTAGATAGTTAATCATGCTGTTCAAATGGGGCATAAGGTGAGGTGGCTTGATGAATTAAATAAGCACGCTGATCTTAAAGCACTTATTAATTATGATGCCATTCATTCTAAAGTGGTAAATAATTGCTTGGACTAACAATTTAATGATTTGGTGGAGTGGGCTTAAGGTTGTTAGATTACTTTCCCTGAGGAGGTACATTCTAGAGAATGTCACGTGGTTACTACATGTATCATCAAATAGGTGAACTCCATTTCAAGGCACAAATAATTGGTTCCATTTCAACCTTTTTGCCTTATGTGTTTGGGTGCTTTTGGGCAATATGAGGGGTGAACCATGGAAGCAAGAGCTGAAAAAATGTGATGAATGGAAGGCTAGATAGGACATTTGGAAGATTCTATAAAAAGGGAAGGTGGTCAGTTATCTAGAGTGTTTGTATGGCTTTAAATGCCACATCACTACTGCCTTCTATAAAAAATGGGTTGATGATAGAGTTACTCTCCATGGAGTCACTGTGAAGCTTACTAAGGAATTCATTGCTGAGGTCACAGGGCTTCCCATGGGTGGTATTAAGTTCTCCAAATAGACTAGTATCTCCAATGCGGCCTATGAATTTTTTTTGAAGATGGATGCAGAGGAGAAGCAATTAGAAAAGAATGGAGACTTCTTTGACGTGGATCAGATAAAAGGAATTTAGTGAGATGTGCTATGTTGTATCTGTGAGTACTTTATCCTTAATGGTAGGAATAAAAAAGTTCACAAATTTCATTTTGTTTTTCTCAACCACTTTAGGCACAAGGATAGAATTTATTTCCCTTTCTATTTGCATTTTTTGTTGCTTCAAAGCTTGTATGCCCATAGAAAGAAGGAGTCTCACCCCATTTTACATGAAGGTCTGATACTTCTCATAGAGGGTTTTTGTAAAAATAAATCCATAGCTTCAAATCCTTATTCTGATAAACATAAGGGTTCTCAGTCCAAAAAGTGTAAGAAGGATGAGAATGTTAAAGGGATAGAAAAGGAAAAACCAAAACCCTCTAGTTCTCAAAAACATATTGTAGAAGAGGATTTTGAGTTGGAGAGTGATGAAAGTTATAAGAAGGATGTCATGAAGAAAGCAAAAGGGATAGATGTTGGGGAGTTCAGATCCAGTTTGGAAGGTTATCCAGAAACTAAAGGAAAAATTGAGAAAGGGAATGAAGGGGATATAATTGAGGGAAACTTAGAACAAAGTAATTCTAACAATGAGGGTAATCAGACTATGTCTGGGGGAGGTGTCAAAGACAAAGATATTTTAATTGATGATCTAGTCTCTATGAGAAAGGAGGATCATATGGTTTTGGTTTTTACTCTTGCTATGGAGATTGGGGGACAAGAAAAGGAAGACCCTGTTCAGCATGAAGACCCTGTTGAGACTAAAGAGGAGGAACAGATGGATAGGGAGGAACATATTGAAAAGGTTGATTCCCCTCCACATGAGATTGTAGAAGACCCTTGTGAATCTCTACAGAGGGAAACCAAGCTTTCCTTCTTGCATTCTACCAAGTTCAAAGCGAACTCTATTATCCAAGTTTATTCTTGGATCTATAATGAAATAATGGAGCTGAAGAAGAAAGTGGAAATAATGCAACACAATCAGGATGTTGATCAGACCATAATCAACCATTTAGAGGGGCAAATGAGAGATATCCCAAATAAACTTAAAGATTATGAGCATAATCTTAGAATGCTTATTAAGGAAAGTAGAACAAAGATGGAGCAAGTAACATCAAGCATATGTGCTGCTATAGCTAACCTTGGTAAAAGAGAAAATGAAGAAATAATATCTTTGGAGGGTTAAAGTAAGAGGACAAGGTAGAGTTTGAGGAAGAAATCCTTGCAAGCTGCTACTACTTTGGCTACTAATTCCTTTCAAGATACTGCTACGATTGGGAGGGAGGCTGTCAAGATGATCATGGAATTGCAATAGAAGCCTAGGGTCTTCTTTGTTGGTTTTGTTCTTCTTCAGGTCCTTTTTGTTGGTTGTTGTAACTAGTTCTTATTTTTGATCATGTTTCTTGGTTCTTGTTCTTAAACTTTATTTGAGGTTTCAGGTCCTTGTAAAACTTGGGTACTTTTAGTGGACTATGTTTGTGGTTTTAAGTCCCTGTAAAACCTGATTTTGATGCTGATCTTCAGTAGGCTTCAAGACTACCTATCCTGGTGGCTATTAATGTTTTATCTTTTTTGTTCCTGTTAAAGGGTTTTAGGGTCCCTTCAAAACCTACTTTTATCATAATCTTAAACATCAACGCTACTATCTATCTCAAACATTAATGTCTAGGAAACAAGAAAGTAGGTACAAGTTATAAAATTGTAGATATGGAAGATAAGTACATTTTAAGCTTTATGTGAAAGATAATATAGCTAGGTCATCAACATAACCTGGTTATATTAAGAGATATAGGCTAAATCACTTAAAGATAGAGTAGATGCAAGAATTATGGAAGATAGAAAAGGTAAAGAACTAAGAGGAATAACCAAGGTCTTATTTTTCAAAGTGTACAAGACTAAAGTGCTATATAATCATAAAATATCATCTAAATTTTCCCCCAACTTTAATATCACAATGAAATTTCTAGTTTAAAGAAAAATAATCCATACATGGGTGTGTATGCACACCTCATCTTTATATGAGCCCAATTTAAATGATATATTGGTGACTGACCTAGAATCAAGAGCATGTTATAGTATAAAATTATTGCATATTGTCTTCATTTAAGTTACTTGAAATATATTTAAATTTGAATAGAAAGGTTTGGGAGTATACGTGTGCATCAATGTAATCACCTTGCATATTTTCATGTTGTTTTGAAAATTATGTATCATTGTAAATATTTGAAACTAAGACTAGGAAAGATATAGATAAATATTTAAAGCACATATATGCAAGGAGATAGAGAGAGATAGAGATATTGGTGCCCCCAACTTTGAAGCAAAAATTAGTTTCCACTTAGAAGTTGAGAATAGTTCAACCATGCAACCCAATGATATTCATAACCTAGTGATTTTGGTTGATAAATTCTAACCTAAAAAATTATTAAATTGAGTGATTTGATCACTCAATCATACCAAAATGTGAACCAACTATTGTAATATATTGGCTCAAGAAATGTCCATAAAAGTCCATAGGGTTTCAGTACAAAAAAGTTTATGATATGGTAATATTCTATAAAAGAGTGATAGAATCTAAAACTCATTTGGATTTCCTAATATTAGGAATATATTTCATAGCATATTTACCTTAGGTATGCCTCATGTTGAAAAAAAATATAATAATACTACAAATGTATAGAATTCTTCCATAACTATGAATCTAAATCATAAAACTATGTGGTTTGGCCAATTTAGATGACTGTGTAAGTGTGGAGGATATGCCTCTAAAGCATGCCCCACTGAATTTGAGAACTATGAATGTGTAGAAGCCATGCCCATATGAGATGTACCTACTAAATTTTAAAACTAATATAAGTACCACATACATAATGAGTGTGGAGAACATTATTTAAAATCATTCCCCATTATAATATAAAAACTAATATAAGTCCATACCGAATGAATGTGAAGAACATGCTTCCGAAGCATGCCCCCACTATAATTTAGAAACAATGCTAGGTGTGGAGAACATGTCTCTATGACATGGACCCATTAATACTCCCCCATTTTGAGGTGAAGGAAATATAGGATCCATTACTTACCTCACCTCAAAAATCTAAGAGCACTATATAATATGTGAATGTAACCATGTTGCATATAGAAGGAACATGTCTAGGTAGATATAACATTAAAGTGCATAAAACCAATGTGATCCATGTAGGTATAATATGCATGATAAATATCATGGAAATATATAGATAGTAATAGTACAAACTCAATAATAAAATAACCACATACAAATAAGAGGAATAAAAATCAAGCCAAAAGGTAATGGTCCAAGGAGATCACAAACAAGGGGTATGTTTAAATGCTACACAATTGAAGTGACATGACTAAGTCAAGTGTCCATAAAAGTAATAATGACATATTTAAATATACATACAATAACAATGACATGAAAATTTTAACATAATAATACATTGATATAGGGGTCACAAATAAAGGATCATATTCAAATGCTCAAATAAGGAATAGAAGAAACTCAAGTGCATAAAAAATAACATAAACAACCATAATAAATATGTCATATTAACTCATGGATCCAATGTGTTAGGAAAATTATGTCAAGTGTATAACATATCAAGTACCCTATGTAATATATAATCATGGATAATAAGCATTTTTAAGTAAATATGTGAGCTCAAACATGTTAATGTAGAGTGATCATTAAATCAAATAGTGCATGTGCATCAAGATCAATGAAGTGCATTTCCCTAATGTCTATATGACATGAGTAAAGGGAAAGACCAACATCAAAATTTGAATGGATCCTACATATTTGTATGCCTATATTACACTAAAGAATAAGTGTGAGACATATGTTTATTTAGGATTAATTGAGTACACAATCCATCAACATGGAACTTACACATAGATGCCAAGGATACAATAGAACATGTAAGTGCCAAAAGTGTTTTTGGAGTTTGGTATGTTTTTGGTTTTTTTGGTATTTTTGTAATAACAAAATATCATAATATGATTTCATCCAATGGATGTCCATAATATCTCCCCACTATGAATTTGGTTTAATACTTGAGCTACACTACCAAAGATCATTATAAGTGTAATATTTGTCACTGTGGTGCCAATGATTCTCTATATATGTAAAATAAGACTCTATGTTCAGGAAAAAATAGTAGGAGTAACATGAGTAGGGGTTATTGGAATGTATAATTGAGTGCCATTTTGTTTATTTGTTATAAAAACAATATGTACATTTTGAGGTACTCTAGATATATAAACATGGTGTGTAGTAGATGGTGATTCCATAGAATCCATTATATGTCTCTGATGTAATTATTTATCAAGTACTAGCCACCAAGTAGAAGTTATTGTATGTTACTTACCCTTTTATGGTGAATTAACCTTAGTATGATTGATATATAATTATATGGGTATAATTTTCTTTTGTTTAAAAGGATGCTCATATGAAATACTAGAAACTATAATTCCTTGATTGTTATGAATGTATTTTACACACCCATGCATTGTAGGAGGTACTACTCAAAGAATGTGTATCCAAGTCTTCTTAATAACATATAAAATATGTTTTTGGAATGGATAAATAATAAACTGGAAAGCATATGTGCAATAAAAAATTGTAATATTAGGTGAATATTGAAATTAACCTTATGGTATGTCCCATTAAATGATCTGGCTAATCTAATATAAGGATATAAATCATTATGAGTATACCACAAGTGTGTAATTACTATCATGGTGAAATTTTTTTCACTTTCACCATTATCAATCATAACAATATGTATGGGTTGTTTATCATGGTATTCTTGAATGAATAAATAATTAAGATCAAATTCACCATCCATAATTTCACTATCATCGAAAGTAATAGAGGGTCTATGAACCATATGAGGTATATGTCACATTTAATTATCATAATCCCATCTAGTGGATGCCCATAATGTGATGGAAGAGGATGTACATTATATGCCATTCAAACTTTTAATTCCTTCTTATAATTTTCTTGACAATGATTGTTAAATATTTTATATTTATGGTGATCACTAGTTTATGAACTTGATTATTTTGGAGGATCCACAAATATAAATTATTAGTAATTGATATGATCTTGGATATTTTACTTAAAGGCAAAGCATATGTGTATAGAATTTCTTGGTCCTTGATGATAATCACAATATGCATTTGAATCATATCCTTTGGGTAGAGGTCAACCTATATCATCCTCGATAGGATGAAGAATATATATAAGTTGGCACTATAGTAATCATGGGAGTAATGAATTTGGGGACTTAGGTAAACATGTAAATTATGTCCCCAGTGAATTATACAAGAAAAGTTAATTAAATTGTGAAATA
The DNA here is from genome assembly GCA_037957365.1 of Torreya grandis. Classification (NCBI taxonomy): domain Eukaryota; kingdom Viridiplantae; phylum Streptophyta; class Pinopsida; order Cupressales; family Taxaceae; genus Torreya; species Torreya grandis. Next base: position 91,357 of record JARHVA010006931.1, on the reverse strand, counting down.
ATGTTAACTATGTTGGTTATTTCCATTTTAAGGTTAGGAGACTTTACCTTATAACTTGGTTTAATTGTAAACTTAGTATTATATGTAGATGCAACTAGTGTGTTTATTTAATCACCTAAAAGTGGTAATTGGATTCTAAGAGTATCTCTTGAGTTAACCTATCCCTAGGTTAGCCATATAACTATCCTTGAACATTATACTTACATTTATAGTCTTTTAGTAGACCATAATTACCTACAACTAGTCAAAATAGAGTCCTAGAACTATAATCTCAGAACCCAATACAAATTACTTAGTAGTATACAGAGAGGAAATTAGTGTCACATTTGGGACACTATAGTCACATTGTGTTAGTGTCCCTAACTAGTTGTTATTGTCCTTAGACCTATCTATTCCCAATGGATACTTTTTGTATGCCCATCCTAAGGTTCACCTAAACGTATTTTATTATCCACATAAGAAACATAACTCTATAAATATAAGTCTAATTCACCTCTATTTACTAGATGGAGAATTGATACAAAATCTATTCAAACCAAAGACAAAGTTGAGAAAAATTAAAGTATTTGATCCCTATTCTATCCTACTTCTCCATACTATCATCTAAAACAATCTTAAGCCTAGTTTTCAAATATTTTAAAGGTAAATCACATTTAAGGAATCCAAGGTCACTCTCATTTTAGCATTCATGTGCACTTACATCAAGCATTAGGTGGGAGAACTACATCAAGCTTGATCCCTCTTTGAAGTATTGGTATATAGGCAATTCTCTACATAATGAGGTGTTGAGGATGTCTAGTACATCTTACTAACACAAAAATTTACTGATCATGTTATACTTGTAAGGAGGATTAGGGTTTTTAAATTAAATAAAGTTTTTCAAGTAGAAGATAGAGCTCTAGGATTTAAGAATATAGGAAGAAGACATATAGACACAAGTTTTGGTGGTTCGAAAAAATATGAATATTCCTACAAAGGGGAAATTATTACCACATTGAGGACACTAAACACAAATGGTGCTAATATCCATACTGGTCATTACTATTTAGTGAGTAGATGAACACCATAATCCTATTGATAACATAGATAACTACTTATATCTCAACTTTCAAAACCTAGATCATTTACATTAGTCATTTTTAGATAAGTCTCTATTTAAGCCTATTTTTTGTTATTATTAGAAATTCAAATGGATTTAAAGGTCATAAAAAATTATTACCTAATTATTGAATAATTATTTAACTAATTTATGCATCTTATCCATTTAATCTGAACATAGGATTTTCATAGTAAAATCCTAAAAGGTTAAATCATTTGGTGAACCTTACTTTGGATATTGACTCAAACATTAGTTTGCATTAATATATTTTTTTGTATAATAAGTTAGGGCTGCATTCTTCTAATTTTATATATTTTTAGATAACCTAGCTAATTAAATCAATTTCATATTATGGATTCAATTATATAAATATATTGTAAATAAATCCTAGACTCAAAAAACCCTAACCTTATGCAAACTTAGGGTTTGTATCCTTTTCTATTTATACTCAGATTTTATTTTCAAAACTTATATTTTAGATCATCTAATTTATATTTCATATAATAATGATCATAATGACATAATAAAGTAATTAATTTTAATTTCAAAGTCTAATACTTTCATTTGCATGCTTATTTCCTTTAATTTAGAATGAAATCAAAAAAGACATAAACAAATGTATATATTTTGTTTTATATCAATTGAAATATATGTCATATCTCATAGCATGTTATATTTTTCCTATGGGGAATTTCATTAATAAGAAAACCCATACACACATAGTGGATTTAGCACATAAGATAAAAACTATGTTTCAAGTTTCAATTTCATATCTTATGCACATGAAAGATTATCCTTCTCCTCCTCATCTCCATGAGGGTGATAGTTAATTTCCCTATAACCAATTCCACAATATCATTCTTAATGAATTAATCAACATATAAAACTATCACTAATCCCCCTACTCAACATATTCAAACCTCTTCCCTAAAGGGTGTGTGCCTACATGTTAAAATAGAAATAACTAATGTTTGTAGTTCTCAAACTTCATGTGATCAGCTTATCAGTTTGAGAAAGATAATTACATGTTTAAAGAAACAAAATCAACTACTATATGAAAATATTACAACATTGGAAGAATAATCTACAATACAAAGGCCTCCATGGCACAATAGTGTAGATCATGTTTATACATCTTCAAATATTCAATTTGTGGTAAACAATGTTACATATCAGAATACAAAATCACAAGAAAGTATATATACAACTAGTGATTCAAAAATAATTCAATGTTTAAATAAGATTTCAAATGAAACATTAAGGTAATTTATTAAAACTAAGTTGATCAACCTACCTCCTCTACACCCAATGAGAAGATCCAGATATTTTTATGCATACCATAGAAAACAAGGGCACCGCATAAGTTCATGTTTAAAATTTAAAATGAAAATACAATAGATAATAGATACAATTGAATCACATAATAACACATCATCCAAAAAACATACAATGACACATCTACCAATTAAAAAAAATTAAATTCATAAATAGTAAAAAAAAAGATACCAAAGCATAACTTAGAATTTTTTTTTTCTAAAATCAAAATAACAACAAGAAACAATACATCAAACAAAAATAAATCAATCAAAGGCAACTCTCCAAAAGGAGGCTCAACATTCAACATGGTATAATTTTGGTGACAAATATCTATAATAATATGATTATCAGGGTCATGTTTTGGACAAACAAGCCCAAGGCTTCACTTCTCTTATTCTAGTAGTTGATAATATTGGTCAACAAGGTTTGGGGTTTATTGAACATACTAAGGCACATCATTCACATATATAGTTTATCAATTCAAAAAATCCATATACATAATAAATTTTACATAAAGATCAATATCTTAAGTTGTAAAGTCAAAATCATACTTAGCCAACAGGCATTATCAAACAAGGTTTTCTAACAAAAGAGCCTCCATAACCTTGTATGTATATAATAAGCATAGTTTAAAAGGGAAAAATCACAATCAATATTCCAAATCATAATTAATAAAGGTTAATTCCATATTATGAGTCAATTCTTTCTAATACACCAATTTATTATGATTTTGATGAAGAAATATACATAGATTCTTACTGCAACAACATTTAACTATAACATAACAATCAAACTACACGAGAGATTACCATTATTATTTTTTGATATAGGTCATAGTGATAGTGAGTATCCCATGAAAATCATTGTTTATTATGGTTCCTACTCCTTATACATAGTTCATTCTCTCTCTCACTCATTATACATAGTTTATTTTCATTTTATTAATACTGAAAAAAAACAAAAATAATATAACATGTCAAAATACAAAAATATTCATATATTTCAAAAACACAAAATTGAAATATTCTATGCATTTCTATGTTTACATTTCTACTACTTTTTAGATATTACATATTGCTAGCTATCCTAATATAGTTAGCTTTGTTGATGTGGGTTTTATGCACACCTCATAAGATTTGAATAAGGTACCCTCTAACATTTTGGGATATACATGGAACAAAGTTCCAATCTAGGGCATAATTTTTAGTTATGTGGTTTATAAAACCAAGTGATGGAATATCAGGTTGAGCCTGTGGATTGCCTAACTAGGTTTTGTGGATGGGTGCATAGAATATAATATAAATTAATCACTAGGTGAGTTGTATGGATGGAGAATTATTATATGGCACACATATCTGAAATAAAATCAAAAAGGAAAGAAGGATAAGGTATAAAATAAGGTTATATGTTTCTAAAAGGTAACTTTTAAATTTGTTTCTTTGGTGGACAGTATCTCCAAAACTAGTGTTTGGTATTAGTAGTTATTTCACACTCACAAACCAGCATGATAAGAAGTCTAGGATAATAAATATAGGATGCTTAATTATCTCAATATAATTTTATTATTATTAGGATTTATAATTGCATTCCCTTGTGTAAGAGACTATAGTTCAGACCAAAAAATTATTTAGGGTAGTGGTGGATGACACATAGAATACTACATTAAGAGATACTTCTACACACCTTGTATTATCAATTAAAATTTTAATAAATGATTAAATTAATGAAAAATATCAATCCTTAATTGATATTTCACATCTAAGATTAATAATCATTAATAAAACAATCTGATTCATCTATATCATTAGCACACTTCAGGATTATTGAATCAATACAGATAAATAAACTTAAATTTCTTTAACATGGAGAGGGAAGAATAAAAAAATAAACACAATTGCATGAAAATCAATTTATTGATATACTCCTATATAATAATCTAAAAACATGACCCTTTTAAAGAAAATTCTACATGTATATAAAGAAGTTGGGGAAGGGGGTGCCTCATCCTCCAAGTTTAGAAATATTTGACTACATATCAAATGACTAGATCATAAGTCTTAGTTACAAGTCATAACTTATAGGTACTTTAGACATACAATGTGTGCATGCTATAAAAAATAATTTATCTAATTAAAACTTGGATGCAACTAGAACTTAATTATTTATTTATAACTATTAAATGTAATTTTTTGCAAAAATAACCTTTATCTTTAAGCTAAATTGTCTCTTAATTAATAGTTTTCAAAAATATTATTTCAACTACCATTATTTTTATTGTTGTGGACATGGTGACTAGATATGTACTTGATGATTCACTCATTGATTAAACTAGAATTACATTTAGAGATGAACAGTGAGGTGGCATTGTTGTAGTTATTGAACTAAAAGGGGTTGTAGTTGATGACAATGTTGTTATTGACACTATAGGTGGGGTCTATGGAGAAAAACTAGTAGGTGGTACCGATATTAATTTCTTATTTTCATCTAAGTCTTAGTAATATTCATATGTCATAGCATGTTGCACATGAATAATTTTCACATTAATAATATGGGGTCTTATCACCATGTTAGTTTGTTTGATCAACCTTTTATGTTCTATCTTGGTGGCTTGAAAGCTAACCCAGAAGACTTCTACATCTATTGCCTTCCTCCATGTTATTCTCAACTTGGAAACTCTATTGGAATCCATTTGAGACTTGTTAAATCATCTTATCAAAAGTGGCTCAATATACTAGCTTACCTCTATTATCCCAAATTTTGGTCAATTTAAGCTTAGTCAAAATTTGTGTTTCTTGCTTTTCTTATTTTGAAACCTTATTCATGTGAGCTTTAGATGATGACACCCAATCCTGATCCTCTTATGTTCTAATGATATCTAAGTTCAATGCATTAGCTTTGGCTAGTGGGGTCATCAAGTCTAGGTGGTTGAATGCCTTATTAGGGATGTATAATACCAAGAAATTTAATTTATTCTTGTCTTCTCTAAGAATCTTAAACAATTTGGTTATTAAATTCACATGTAGAGCCAAATTGACTCTCAAATAATGAATTGAATCCAAAATATCATATAACCTAAGTGCCACAATGTGTACATCCTATTTTATACTAAGGGGAACACATATCACCTCTTCCTTCTCTTTTAGAGTGCCCAACTCTTCTTCCAACTCTTTGATAGGAAATAAACCTCTTCCATTTCTTCCAAAATTAAACCTCTCCCATAATTATCCTCAATATTTATCTTTCTAACCTTCTAGACCAAGGTTTTAGCTTTGTTAAAAAGTGAGCTTACCATGGGAAGCTCAATAATCTTCAAATTGGACCTTTTAGAGATTGAAGCTCCTAACTAATTGGCCCAATCTAGAAGAGTGAGCTTCAAAGGATCTAATGGTTGAGCTTCTGCTTGTGCATGATCCACAAGTTCATTTCTAGGTTTAGAGGATGTTTTTAGCATTGAGGGCCAAACTATTTTAGACCAATCTATGTTATTAAATTGTGGAAGTGGGTACACAACATAGACAAGTTGCCTTTTAGGGTCCTCTTGGTTGCTACTATTATTTTAGTTTGGACTGGTGTTGAAGAAGTTAGAGTTAAACCCAATTGGGTAGAGGAAGTAGTAATTTGAGTGATGGGTTGGTTGATGGTTAGGATGGAAAGAGTTGTGGTTGAATGAATTGAGGCCGAAAGAATGAAAATAGTAATAGTTGAAGTTGAAGAAATAGAGGTGGTAATAGGAAAAGTAGAAGCTAGAGAAAAGAAGACTGGTTAAAAGCAATTGCATAGGAATAAAAGTGGAAATAATTGGAATAGGTATAGTGTAATCAATTATAATGGGTATAATGGAAGCAACAAGTAATGTAATTAAAGGCAAACTTCCCAAGGGGGTAGTAAAAAGAGTACCCTTACCAGATGAATCACTGGTGAGAGGCTTCATTAATTTTAAGGCTTCTAAGCTCAAGACCTTGGCTTGCTTTAGTTCTTCCTCATCCACATTTTGACTTGGCTCACCTTCTAGTGAAGTTTGTTCCTCTTTGAGTGATTGATTGGATGGGTTTTGAGGTTTATCCCCCTTTAGGTTCTCTTGATAACATCATGTTATTCTCCCAACTTGTTGAGCAGTCACCTATTGGGTAAGAAAAGGGGTAGTCATGTGAGATGTTAGGTTTATTGAAGCCATCATTTATTCTTAATAAAAATATTCCAAGAAAATTATCCCTATCTCTTCCATTATCATGCCATATTTTCCTTCATTTATATCCTATTATAGTTATTACTTAACCTTCCTTAGTTCAATAAGTAATGCTACAACTGGAGGATTCTATACCTCTTCCTCTTAAGAAAGGGTAGGTATTAATTATTCCTCTTTTTGGTGTGCATGTATTTTGACAATTGATGCTTCAAATTCAAAATTTTATAGATATTTTTATTATTCTTGAGACATGGGTGGATGTTGGGGATCTTGTCCCTAATTTTCTAGTTGTTGGTATGGCATTCCACTCTAGAAGTCATAAGATATCCATCATCCTAGTGGTGGGATCCTATAATTTACTTAATTGAATGTGAGGGAGGAATCTTATTGTATTACCCTTAATAGGTATTCATTCAATCCCACTACCACTACTCCCTATTTCACTTCCTCATCATCCTTTGCATTAATAAATAGGAAGCCATGATTAAATGTCTCATGTTTATATTATATGTCAAGGTTTGTGATTTTTTACTAAAATTTCCCATGGGTTCCCAATACATATGGGGCATAGTGGCTAATTCATATGATATCATCACATTTATATCTTCCCTAAATTTCCTCCTAATGGTGTATTGCATCATCCCAATTGTGATATGAGAGTTGTGGAAGGTAACCTTATTATTTTTTGTTAGTTCCTCATCTATAACATTCCATATTTGTAAGGTAATATCCTATTAAAATACCTTATTAGGAACAAACTTACTAATTTTAATAGGATCCACCTTATGGCTAGCAACCATGATGATAATGTATTTAGGGTAACGTTGGTAGTCTCCCACATTATCAAGTGTTTTGGCAATGCTTAGTGAAATCCTAACTAGATGATAACCATGAATGGCTATACAGAAATAAGGGTAGAGGTCCTCTACAATTTTTGTGATGTTCTAGACATATGATTATATGTGAATGAAAGAGTAATAGTCACATATTCTACTCTTGATAACATCTAGGTTGGGAATCCATAAAACACTCTTGTGCCTATATAATGTTCCCATGAATGCATCTAATAGGTAATACATCATATAAATTTTTCCCTAGGACCTCCTATATTTATGCATAATTTTTTCTTACAAGTGGCCACTAATAACTTCCCCCAATACATAGGTGTGTTCTAAAGTACTAAGTAGGTCTAGCAAGGGAACCCATTCAATATACAAGAAATGAATGCTCACATGGCCAAAGATTTGGTTCAATAGTGACATGCCTATGAGAATCCTCAAATTTAATCATGTAATTGGGATGGGATTCTTAATGTGTTGTGTTTTTTATAGTATATGTCTCCCTTGGGAGAAGCCACCTTACTAGTGCTTGCTCCACATTGTTGGATTTCTTCTAGGTGACTATGGTATGCAATCCAAATTTAACATATGGGATAGGTAGACTAAAATACCTCATGAATTAATCTATATATATCAATGAGATAATTGTGTTAATATTTATTTAATATATATAACCACTATATATAATTCTACCCTCAAAGAAAAGGCCTCATAGTAAGTCTATATATGGCATGACCTATGACTTAGTCACTGCATAGTGAAGGGCTTGTCTCTTGAATGGTAGAATATCCCTTATAATTTGTTTCTCCTTGGATAAAATATCTTCTTATAATGCAAATGAATATAAATTCTCTAGGACCTCCCATAAAGCTAAGTAATTGGGATAGAGGACATCAAACATAGTTGCATCAAAACTTGTGTCCAAATACTTAGTAGAGTCTTTGATGGAAAATTTGGAGGGTGTTGAGGGTCCCTTGTATGACTTGGATGAATATACCATTGTTTTTTTATGGATGTTAATATGATTCAATCTTTCAAAAATGGTAGACACTGAACTAAATTATGCAAGTTACAAGTCATCTTGGTCACAACTAGGGATTATTGAGATTAAAAAAGGCTAAGTTTGTTTGATATTTTGAAGATTAAATGTGATGAAATTAGTTGGGAGATTCATGTTATATCTTTCTACATTAATTTCCAATTCATGCACCATTAATCACCAAGGTCTATGACCTCGTCACCTTCATTTAATCCAAACTTAACTACCTAGTCCTAGTGGACATGCCACATAGGATGCTTTATCATTTGGGGTGCCATGGTGTTTCCTTTCCTTTTTTGACATTTTTAATTATATGGTTGAATCAAATTTTTCCTTAGAGCATAAAATAAACCAAAAATACAAATACTTTTTTAGAGAAATTCATTTCAAAAGACTTTTTATGAAAGCCACCAAAGGAGTAGTTCTCGAAGATTAAGTACTCTTCATAAAGAATATAGTTTGGGTGGAAGTTATCAAATAAAAAGTTTCCAATTATAATATTTTTGAATGAATTATTTCAAATGAATATGTATGTCCAAAACCAAAGTTCCTAAAATAAATTTGTTGACTAGAATAATGTTTTTGAATGAAATCTCCTGATGAAAGGAAAGTTACTGACTAGGACAAAGTTTTTGAAGGGAATGTTTTTGAATATAAACCTTCCAAAGTGAAAGATTTTCAAATAAATTTTGTGAATTAATATCTCACATTACTTATAATGACAAAAATTTTCAAATTAAATCTTTTGAATGAAAATCTATCGAACACAAAGTTTTTGAATACAATGTAGCCAATTAGAATAAAGTTTCCAAAGACAAAGTTGTCTAAGGTATACCTTTCAAATAAAATTGCTTTAAGATAAGTTTTTGAAGAAAATATTATGATGGTTAATTTTTTAATTAATGCTTATAAAGACCAAAATTATCTAAATAATCCAACGTAAATATCTACCATTCAATGTCATTCTTCTTTACTTTCCTTTAATAGATTAGTTATAACAAATCCTTTAAAAATAGAAAATAAGCATACCCCAATGTGATTTTATTCTGAAAAAACCAATAGTATTCAAATAATAATAACTAGAACAAAATCATACATACCATTATAAAATATGTCTTCTAAAAATGAAGGGGGTCCTCACTTTTCAAAGAAAAATATAAGGTGGGGTGTGATGAAAACAACAAATGGTGACTCATAGGAGTGAATACTCTTGAGTTTTTAAGAACCTAGAATCCATGGTTTTGGAATCCCAATATCAACCATAGACCTTACTAAAATAAATGATTAAATGAGAAACAAAAAGAGACTCTTAATAATCCCATGTAACATACTTAATTTTCTTATACCTTGAACTTGTGTATGGAAAGTGATGTTTCTTTATCTCTTTTCTAAGGGTTTTAGGAAAATACTTGGGATGAGTTGTAGGTTTCATTGATTGGGCATTAGGTGCATAGACAATGGGGGGCTTGGGCATTGCTTTTCTACTATCCAATCATCCATAGCCATGATAGAGATACCTTTTATCACCTCTTTAATTTTCTTTTGGAATTTTGGATTATTCCTTTTATTTTAAAACTTTCTCTCATTTTTTAATTTCTAAATGAAAGAGGGAAGACTGTGACCCCCATGAGATGGTCTTAGTAAAGTTTTAGTTTAATAAAAATGTCTCTGTCAACATTTTCCCATGTTAATGTTTATTACCTTAAAAAAGTATTAGAATTTTCTGTGTATTTGACCTAAGGGGATATAAAGAGTTTTCTAAATTTGTATAGAAGTATGAGAGTAGATTTCATGTACCTAATGGAATCATTATCTTTGGTACATGTTCATGGATAACTCTCTCATTTATTACCTAGATTAAGAATTCTAAACTATAGTATACCACATCCATTGATTTAATTTGGATTAAAAATATATCAAACTATCATTTGATTATACTAGGCTTTATCAACTTAGACTATCATGAAACTAAAAGAAAACTACCCTAAAAAGTATGAGAGTTACTAAAAGTAAAAAATACTAATCTATAAAACATGACCTACTATAATGAAAGCAAATGACTGAAAGAAGGAAGATAACTAATAAAGAAAATATAAATTACTCATACCTCTGCCATAACACCTATAATGACTTGGAGACTTATCCAAATGGGGCATCCATGAAGTAGTGCTTCAAAAATTATCCATTGACTAGATATGTCAAATTGTTACCTTGAAGACCTTTTAAATGGAATTCATTATTACCCAAGAGCTTAGAAATATAATATGTTCATACCCATAGTGGGGTAATCTTATCATGCATTATTTTTTTCTCATGGGTTTTTTCCGATAATAGAACCAAATTAGAGATCCTAAATGATTTGAATTTCAGGCTTTTGTTGAACCATCTCTTGACTACATCTTGATGTTTGCTAAAGTTTTGTAATTCTTCATTCATAGAGTCTTTCATTTCAATGATATCTAGTAATATGGAATATATTTTGTTACTATGCTTCATATATACTTGCATAAACTAATATGTTGATAGTTATAGCATGATTAGGAAAACTAGCTATTTTCCATAAACTAGTAGATATGGAAAGGTTTTAAGGGCTTGTTTGTACCTAGTCTAGTCTACATAGAGTGCATATTTTAGTAAGAGATGACTTGTTGATAGCATATACGAGGTTATTATTTCTTGACTCAACCAATATGTTCCCTTGAGGGTAGTGATTATAGGATGATCTAATTATCATGGGCCCATTTAGTGAACTTAGCTAATCAAAATGCTATCCCATTATCATAAATCAAAGAGATAGGTATACCAAAATGGTTTTGATATTTTATTCAAGAAAATTGATCATGTCTTGTGTTCTTGAGTTCTTGGTGGTTGATGCATTAGTCTATATATTGCATTAATCTTTAGATATGATCACAAATTTGTGCCTAGTTGAGGATATTTGGTTTATAACACCTATGAAATCCAATCCCCATTAGGAAAAAAACCTACCCTCAATCATAGGCTATAGTGGCAATGGTGTATGTACCTCTCTTTTTTATAAGACATGGAATTAATGGCATGTTATCATATGGAAGTGAGCATCCTTAAAGACCATTTTCCAATAATAACCCATTATGAGTATCTTATGGGTTGTAATATTCCTAGATGGATGGCCATTTCCAATCTTTTGATGTATATTTTTAAAGAGGTATTGAGTAATCTATGTGACACACAACTTAAATAAATTCCATTGTAATTATTTCTATAGATGAATCCTTTCTTGATCATATAATAGGAAAACTTGATCCTTAAATTTCTCTTTTACTCTCTCTTGAGTTCCTAAGGGCATGTTTTAGTGAGTAAGAATTGAATAATACCTGAATACCAATCCTCTTCGAAAACTTGCATTTGGTAGACCTCTTTGATGGTAATGTGTGGGTTTGGTTTAGTCATCAATTAGATAATGAATTATCTTTTGATGATCTTGGTATGTTTAATTTCAATATCAAATTCCTACAACTTTTCCATCTATTTACCTCTATGCTCCCTTAATTCATTTTATCCTAGTGTAATCTTGGCAACAAGATCTGGTACTATGGTGATGGTCTTATTTTAAAGGATGTAGTGATTAAAATTATTAACCACCTTAATGATAATGAATATTTACATATCAATCATGGATTATTTGATCTTTGCATTTTTCAAATTAGTGATCATGAACGTTATAGGGTACTCACTTTCTTCCCTTTTTAGTATAAGTACAACATCAATAGTATGCTCTAAGGCAAATCATTACAATAAAAAATCTATAGTGAAATATGGGCTTACCAACATTGGGGCATATGAAATAGACTTATTTATGTCTTGGAAGGACTCTTAGCTTCTGGTGTCCACTCCAATTTGGCATTCTACTTGATCATTACATTGATGGGCCTAAATATTTTACAAATCTTGATATTAATTTCCTTACAAAAGTTATCTTCACAAAGAAGGATTTGAGATCCTTTTTATTGTTTGGGAATTTTATCTTTTAAATACCTTATATCTTATTTGGGTCATTGGTGATCCCATATTTATTAATAATGTGGCATAACAACTTGCCTTTGGTAACATTAAATATACTCTTCTTGGGGTTAAGTGATAAACCATACTTCTTGCATATTTAAGAAATAGAGTAAAGGTGGTCAATATGATAATATCTATTTTTAGAGAATATAGTGAGATCATCCATGTATATGATTATTCACTTACCTATCAGTCCCTAGAATGCATGATCCATTATTCTTTGAAAAGTAGATCTAGTGTTGATCAACACAAATGGAATTCGCTTGTATTCATATATTCCCCATTTCATAGTAAATGTTGTTTTCATTATATCCTTTGATTTGACTAATATTTGATTACAGAATTAAAAACCATCTAATAAATACATCATTTTAAAGCCACACATAGTTTGTATTACCTCATATAAGGAGAGAAAGGGATAATTTTCTTTCTCAGAAGCTTTATTCATATTATTTAAATTGACACACAATCTAATTTTACCACTCTTTTTACTAATCAAAACTAGATTTCCAACTCAAATTAAGTACCTAATAGGAAAAAATATCTTAGTACTTGACAAATTCTCTACTTCCTTCTAGATCAATGGTTCTAATATATGATTAATAGGTCTTTAAGTTTGACTAAATGGTTTATGATTAGGTTTGAGTGAAAGAATATGGGTGATGACTTTAGGATTAAATATCCTTGAGTCATCATATGTCCATGAAATTACATACTTATACATAATAATCAATTACTTAACCTTTTTACTTTCATCTGGTGTGTAACTTAAGCTAATATTGATGAAGTGTGCATCCCTCTCATCACCTACATTTTCCAAGATAATTTGGATTCCATAACCTTGATCTACCTCTATGATTATGCTTGAGGATTTGTATCAAATGTCCTTTACAAGGCAACCATTCCTAATGGGAGATGATTCTCCTTTAGTTGGATGACACCTTATTCATCCAATTATTCAAGGCCCATATGGTTTATTTCCTCATCATTAATTATATGAGATTATAACTATCATGAATTTGTCAAAAATTGAAAAATTTACTAGTCATTGTCAAACACTTGAAAATTTTCAACATTGTCCATTACTAAAGGACAAGGTACCAATTCAATGGATAACTTCTAGACTTTTAACTCTTATACAGGTTCCTAATTCACTGTTAAAGTGACAAGTGAATTGATGACTTGGTTTTGTTCTCTTAGGATATATACTATGTTGAAAGCTCCAAATAATTCAATTATACCCTATGATATATGCTTGTGTTTATTGAAATATGATAATTTGCATTGATATATATTTTTTAACCTGGTTAATCACAATTTCAAAGTCTCTATATACCAGTAGTTATTTGACATTATTATTGAGGGTAAATGGTAATCTCAAAATTTGGGCCTCATATTATACTCTATTATTGGTGTATGGGAATTGGAGCCTATATGCTACTAATAATTTCTTCCCTTGTGGATCTACCAGCTCAATACTAATGCCTTATCATTGTTTGGATCTTGCTCTATCAAAATAGATGGTCCACAATTGGGAATGGCCCCAAATTTATTATAGCACTTCATGTCTCATAGTAAATGTATAAATTTCAAGACTAAGGTACTTAAAACTTACCTCTTGATTGGTAGTATTATATTTTGTAATAGGATGCTTCATCCTTAGCTCTTAATTGATCTTGATTTTGTTATCAATTCCTCTCCAAGGTAACTAAATATGTTAATAGTCCATGGAAATATATCCATTTAAATTTTATACCAATATCTTCTCAATAATAATCCATATCCTTTAGTAATATCCACTACTAATATGTTAATTTTTACTCTAGGTTCCTATGCAACCTAAATTCTTACATCATTAAGTTCTCCCAATACATACACTACTATTTTATCTAGCTATGACATAGTCCTGTTAGATGGATTTGATGTTAAACCAAGCTTATGACAAATGAAATTCAACATTATGGTTGTTGAAGCTTCAGAATCTACTAGACAATTGTGTATATTTTGGCCAAGTGCCTGAATGGTCAATAAAAAAGGGGAAACCTCATACTTTATTTTGTATATAACATTTGCATTGGTTGTATTGGATTTTCTTAAATAAACTTACTTATGATGGAATTCTATAAAATCTCCTTCTACTCTATGGTTTATGTTAGTTCATGAAGAGTGATGTTATCCTTAATTTTCTTCATATCCTCAAAAATATTGTATCATCGTTTATTCTAGTCCTTTCTATGATGAGGATGGTCAATCTCAAAAGGGGAGGAGTATTACTATCATCTTTGGGATTTAGAGGGATAAATGGATTATTGGGAGTAGAGGTATTAATAATATGCCTATTCTTTAGGTTATAATTATTCCTATTGAATTAATTTAACATCTAAACTTCATCATCATTATCCTTTAGAATATTATCATATTCATTAGGGTAGGAATACTCATAGGTTTATAAGACCATATTTGAAATTTAAGGTTTAGATTTATGAGGGATATTTGAAAGATTCACCATTTAATCTTGTCTAATTATTATCTCTAAAATATTTCAAAGGATCCACAAAACTCTATACAATCCAATTCTCCATGTTATGATGTGTTAATGGAACCTACACACATTGGGCAAATCTATCTCCTTGATATTGATTTGTAGTATCTTATTAGACTATTATTGTTTTTCATTATTCATAGGATTTTTGAAAGGCCATTTGTATCTTGGAAAGCCAAAATTCTAGTTGTAATTTTGATTAGTGGTATTACCCATCCTTTTTAACATATTTAATAAACCATTACTCAACTTTTGGACCACTCATTATATAAAATCCAATTCTTCTTTATTGGAGTTAGAACCCAGAGAAACTATTCCATTGGTTTGAAATTGATGTTTATTCTATTAGTGGCCATTATTTTGTATCTTATTTCTCAAGAAATCATAATTCTGATTTATTGTTTATTGTGTCATAGGAGGCAAAGTATACAACTAATGTTAATTGAATGCAAGGGCATTCTGATTAGCATATGGAATTATATTCAAAGATGGGATTTCATTATTGAATGCTTAGTCCCATACATTATGAGGGATAATTTATGGATTAAGTTTCTTGTTGATGTTAATAGCTTCTTGAAATGCCAAAGCTAAAATATTAGTGATGACATCTCTTCATAAGAACACTACAGTAATAGGATCCATAGTGTTCTTGTATATCTCGAGCATCAAGTTAATAGTTGGATTATATGAGACATTGAATTAAATGTACATCTTCTGGAATAATGTATTAAAATACCATATTAACTTGCTAGGTTCCCTCTTCATGCTGGTAATGAGTTGATATGCAAGGCTTGGATTAGTCACCTATCTAAATTTTGTAAGGAATGTATTTTGACACTCATTCTATGAGGTGATAGAATTTTCCTAAAAATTAAGATACCAATCATAAGAATAATATTGTAGATTAAAAGGAAAAATATTTTATGAAATATCCACATGGATGACATTCATTAACCTCAGAGTGACCTTGAAATAATCATATATTTTTCTACCACCCTCCAACTTTAAGGTGAGAAGGTAGGCAAATATTTTTTTGAATTCCTTGGTAGATTATGTTGGTCCCCAAGGATGGTAATGGTGGATCCAAGTAACCATTATTGAGCCATAATAATATTGATAAGTGGGATGTTTATTGTAGGGGATAGTGTCCTAGCTTGATGTCTATTAGGTATAATAGCTATAGACCTAGGCCTCTTAGGATTTGACAATGGTGAAACAAAAAGGCTATCTTGGGCTCTAAACCTTATTATTCCCATAGATGTCTCTAATAAAAATTTATGTAGTAACTAACCCCTATTTATTAGAAAAACACAAAGGTTCAATCCTTCCTTCTAGTGCCATGTTTTTCTATTAATGTGGGTTTTATGTACATGTCAGAAGATTTGAATGAGGTAGCCTCTAATATTTTTGGATATCTATGGAAAAAGTTTAAATACCATGGTATGAGTTGTAGGTACATGGTTTAAAAAACGAAGAGATGGAATAGTAGGTTGATCATGTGGGTTGTTTAACCAAGTTTTATGGATAGATGCATGGAATCTAATAGAAAGTAATCACTAGGTGAGTTGTATGGGTGGATAATTATTATATGGTGTGTAGATCTCAGATAAACTTAAAAAGGAAAGTAGGTTAAGGTAGAAAATAAATTTCTATGCTCTTGAAAGGTAGCTTATAATGTTTTTCTTTAGTTAACAAGTATGTCCAAAACTAGTATTTAGCATTTGTATCTATTACACACTCATGAACAAGCATGGTTAATAGTCTAGGATAGAAACAATAATATGCTTAATGATATCAAATTAATTTTTATTCTTATGGATTCGATTTCACACCCTTGTATAAGAGATTATAGTTTAGACTATAAATTTGTCTAGGGTAGTGGTGGCTCACACCTAGAAGACTATATCCAAAGATACTTCTATATGCCTTGAATTATTAATTAAACATTGACTAACTACTTAAATCAATGAAACCAATCAATAATCAATTGATATTGCACATCTAAGATTAATATTCATTAATAAGACAATCACATTCATCTATAGCATTAGCACACTTCAAGATTATTGAATCAATACAAATAAATAAGCTTCAATTTCATTAACATAAAGAGGGAATAAGAAATAACAAACATACTTGCATGAAAATGAATTTCTTGATCTCTTCTTATATATCCATCTAAAATATTTACCCTTTGAAAATATGGTTTTACATGTGTACAAAGAACTTGGTGAAGGGGTCACCTTATCCTTCAAGTTTATAAAAATTTGATTACATCTTAAATGACTAGATTATAAGTCTTAGTTTTAATTCATAACTTATAGACACTTTAAACTTAAAACATGTGCATGATAATTTTTTTTTAATCTAATTAAAACTTGGATGCAACTAAAAGTTAACTATTCATTTATAACCATTACATGAAAAATTGTAAAAAATATCCTTTATCTTTAAACTAAATTGATTCTTTTTTAATAGTTTTCAAAATTGTTGTTGTAATTATCATTGTGGTTATTGTCATGGATTCAGTGACCAAAGATGTACTTACTGATTCACTCATTGATTGAATAGGAATTATAGTCAAAGCTAAAGTGTAAGGTGGCATTGTTGTAGCTGTTAAACCAAAAGGAATTGTAGCTGATAAAAGTGTTGTTATTAGTATTGTTCATGGGGCCTGAGGACCAGAACTAGAATGTGGAATCAATGTTTATTTCTTATTTGAATCTAACTCTTAGTAAAATTTATATTCCTTATCATTTTACACATGAATAATATTCATGTCAAGAATATTGGGTGTTTTCACCCTACTAATTTATTCCATCAGCCTTGTATATTTTGTCTTGGTGGTTCAAAAGCCTACTTGGAATACTTTTACCTCTGTTGCCTTTCTTCTTGTTGTGATCAGCTTAGATTTAATGTCCTCCAAACTTAGTCCTTGTAAAATATATTTAAATCCATCTAAGACTTGATGAATCATCTAATCAAAAGTGGCTCAAGCTACCAACTTCCCTTTATTATCCTGAAATATGGTCAACTCAAGCTTAGTAAAAATTTGAGCTACTTGCCTTTCTTGTTATACAAGATTATTCATGAGAGATTTAGAAGATCACACCCAATCTCAAGCCTCATATTTTATTATGAGAGATAAATTAAATGCATTAGCTACTTATATAAAGGTCATCAGGTCTAGGTAGTTGAATGCCTTATTATGGGTGTACTATACATAGAATTTCAATTTATTCTTATCTTCTTTAATAAGTTTAAATAATTTGGTTATTGATTTCACATGTAGAGCCAAATTGAATCTCAAATAAATAATTTATTCCAAAATCTCATAATCCAAGTATCACATTTTTTACATCCTATTCTATACTAGGAGGAACTCATATCACTTGTTGTTGCTCTTTCAGAGTTTCCAAATCTTATTTTAGCACTTTTCTAGTGATATCCATTCCCTCATGTATATTTAGGACTACCTCAGTATGGATATCCATATACAACTTAGGGTCCTTGATGTATGTGGGCTCACCCTTCTTCCTCCTATACCTATTTGATAAAGAATAAACTTCTTCCCTTTCTTAAAAAATTAAAACTCTCCCATAACTATTTTTAATCTTTATCTTTCTAATCCTCTGTACTAAGGCTATAGATTTTTCAAAAATTGAGATTACCATGGGAAGATTAGTAATATTTAAATTGAGCCTCTTATAGGCTGAATCTCTGAACTCCTTGGAGTAATCTAGAAGACTAAACTTAAAAGGATTTGATGGTTGAGCTTCCACTTATACATGTTCCTCAAATTCATTTTTAGGTTTAGAGGAGGGCTTGGGAATTGAGGGATAAATTATTTTGTATTGGTCTATGTTCCCAAATTATGGAATTAGGTGTAAAATATAGACTAGTTGCCTTTTGGGGGTCCTCTTGGTTGTTATTATTATTATGGTTTGGACTAGTGTTGAATAAGGAAGACATGAACCCAATTGAATAGATACAAAAACATTCTAAGTGATAGGTTAGATAATGGCTAAGATGGAAAGAGTTATGGTTGAATGAATGGAGACAGAAGGAATGTAAATAGTAGTAGTATAAGTTAAAGAAGTAGAGGTGGCAATAAGAAAAATAAACGCTGATTACTTTAAAAAAAGACCAACTAAAAGTGATTTTATAGGAATAAAAGTGGAAATAATTAGAAGAGGTATAGTGGAATCAATTGGAATAGGTATAGTGGAAGAAATAATTAATTTCATTAAAGGGAAAATTCCAAAGGGGGTAGTGAAAATATCATCCTTACTAGATGAATTACTAGTTAGATGCACCTTTGATTTAAGGGCTTACAAGTTGAAGACCTTGACTTTGCATAGTTCTTCCTCATCTACCTCTTAACTTAGATCACCTTCTAATCAAGGTTGTGCTTCCTTCAATGATTTAATGTATAGAGTTTGAGGTCTATCCCCCTTTGGTTTCCTTTGATAAAATAATGTTATTCTCCTATTTTGTGGATTAGTCACCTATTCGGGAAGAAGAGGGGTAGTCATGCTAGATGTTAGGGATGTTGAAGCCATCATTTCTTCTTAATTATAAGAATCTAAGAAAATGATCCCCATATCTTTCTTTATTATGTTTTCTTTTCTTTGAGTCATATCCTTTGATATCTCTTGCTTAACCTTCTTTAGTTTAATAGTTGACTCTTGAATTGGAGGAGTATATTCCTCTTCTATTTGCATATGATAAGATATTTATTCTTCCTCTTGATATTGTTCTTTTCCTTCATCAAGTGATGCTTCACCTACCATTTATTCTAGATCTTGTTATTGGTCTTGATCCACAAGTGGATGTTGTGGATCCTATCCCTCATCTTCTTTTTGTTGATATGGCCATCTATTCTAGAAGTTAAAGGATCTCTATCCTCTTGGTGGTGGGATCCTAAATTTTTTCTAGTTGAGTGTGAGGGAGGGGTCTACTTGTATTACCATCAATATGTCTTCATTCAATCCCACTATCACTACTCTCTATTTCAATTCATCATCATCCTTGGTGTATGTAATAAAAAATGCATCATATCTATAAATCAATCCTAAATTATAGAAGATAGATCCTACTTATACTTCTAATTGGGGATACATTAGATAATCAGGAATATGACCAATATGTGGATCTGGTAGACCCTATTAGGGGATATTTTATCATAAAAATAATACTATGGAGTATTTCAAAGCCTATAATCAATCAAGATCAAGAAATAACCCTAACTAAGCCCTATGTTTTAATATTCACAAAACTAATAACAAGTAAAGCAATGAAATCTAATCTAGTGCTCACCAAATTTATGACCCAAAGTGGGGGTAATAAATGCTAAAAAAAACATGCATAATAAAAATATACTCATGTGAATGTATACATAATAATAATGTATATAATATAATCATAAATACATGTCTATTTACTCTTAAAGGAGGAACAAAGTTAGGGATACTTATCTTTGAAGATGAACCTATCGAGCCTTAATCTCTCCCTTAGTCAAGGTGCTTCACAAGAGGTTGTTTTGGTATGTAAGGATGATAATGATAAATTAGATATAGGATACACAACCTATAAATTCATCTAAAATACTTCTCCATAAGACAATATCCATATCTCCAAATAAAGTATGAAACCCTAAACTTACTCCTCATGTAGAATGGTGGATAAGTAGATGCATAATAAATCTTACTTCTTTTTGTCTTCTCTAGATAATGGTGAAATTATCTTGTATATATGGGAAGATTTAACCCTAATCATTTCCAAACTTTTTGGTTGATAGGGTCAACCCAATCAATCTAGTAATTTTATTGACAAAAATTCACTAGGTCATGAGTTAGGTTGGCCAAGAGACAGCCTAAACATGACCCAGTTGACCTAATACTATAAACTACTGAAAGGGATTTTAGGTTAGGAAAAGAGTATAAAAGGTGGGAAATCATTTGAAGAGTATAAAACATAGAATAAAAATATTAGATAAATGGTTTTTACGAGATAAGTGTGTAGATAACAAGTGGAAAAAGGGATAACAATGTTGTGAAGCACCAATGTTTCACCCACCCCTTTCTTGGTATACCCCTTAGGGTGTGCACTCAAATATATTTAGAATTGATGAGTTCTTGAAAGATAAATATCATAAATAATTGATAAAATTTTGAAAATATTATGTGTATACATATTCCCCAATCAAATCTCATCACGTGTCACGTAAGTGTAACATAGGATGGTGCTTCAGGAATAGAACATGATGACACATAATGGTGATGATAATTAAAATGTAGTAAGGAGTAAATAAGATGAATGAAAGGATAAAATTGAAAAACACATACCTTTACTTAACTTAGTGATGTAGATAAAGAATGAGACTACAAGAGATGAGAAAGCATCCAATGTGAGGAACATTAGATAAACATGTAGAGATTAGTATAAAAGAGAGATAAAAATACTTTTTTTTTAGAATATATGCATATAATAGTGGGAAAATATTCTCTATGATTTCATGATTCCATAACTCTTTATAGTTTGAAAAATGAATTATTAGAAACAAATATATGATCAAAATAAGGAATCTAATGGTAAATATTTGAAAGGTAAAGAATTGTGAATAGTAACTTTAAATAGGGTGAAAAGAAAGTCATTTGCTATTATTTGACTTATTTGGAGATAAAACTAGATATATGAGACATTTAATGAAATCATAAAGATCAAACATGGTGAGGAGATGATAAATGATATGAGGAGGATGCCTAGTGGCCACAATGGGTGTAACATACATAGGCAACTAAGAATTTCAAACTTGTTTTGAATATTTTATTAGAAATTAAGTGTTTTAATGAAAATTTTAATGTAGAACATTTTTAGAAACTATAATGGACCCTAATAAACTACTAAGGGTACTAAAGGCCAAATAGGGAAATGGGTTGAAAGGAATCAATGTAATAAATTTTAAAGTCATTTAATATGAGTAGGTCAAAGAGCCACTAATTTAAACTAACCAAGTCGAACTAATTGACCTAGTAGGTTAGGAATCCTAATTTGACACTAGCGACTTAATAAGTATGGGTAAACTTAGTTTTTTTAGGTAAAGTGATGACTTAGTACCCTTGTGTTGACTTAGTTGATTAATCCACTCTATCGACTTATTACTAAGGGGAAATTGAAAGGGTTGACTTAGTTTATTAAGTCCACAGGGTTGACCTAGTACTATTTGGTCAACTTAGTATGTGACTAAGTGGCCGATATATTACTACAATGTAGGAAATTAGTTGAATTAGTATGTGTAAGGCCTAGTTTTATTAAGTATGGAAATCGACAAGTAGGCTAATAATAGGTGAAATTAATAAAAAATGAATAGATTAGGGCAAAGTAAGGTTTTTTTTTTAAAATTTAAAAATAATGTATTTGATTATATTTGACATGGAGGTCTAATACATCATTTTTTGTTTGATGGCTTTAGGGGAATCATAGATTTTGGTGATTAGTGGATTTTTCTTGGCTACTAGATCTATTGGAATGGTTGGTAATGGAGGACCAAGTTATATTAGTTGTACTAGTTTAGGAGGCATCATGAAGATGTGGTGAGTTATATTAAGTGTGGATCTAGTAGTCATGTTCTTAGGAGTATGGGAACACTTGACTAATATGTTTAAATGGGGATACCATAAAGGTAGGTATCACATTGGAAGATTTCCATGCTAGACATGAACTTTTGATAAGAGGGACACTAGTAATCACAAGGATATAGGATGGGCAAGAAAAGAGATGAGCATTATCCTGAGGGGTGACTTACTTGGATAGGATTTATTTAGGGCTAAGGGTGATCTTATTTGATGTATATATAACTTATATTATGGATATCCAAAATGTAGTGATAGGACTCATGATAGCATAAATTAGATGGCAAGGTACCTCTATATGTGATAGCCTTGTGTCAGTTGATATTAGAGCAAGGGAACTATATGGCCTAAGTTATGTCATCTAGGTTTAGTTCGTGCATGATATATATGGGATGTTGTCCAAAGTGTAGAATACCATGGGGATAGTAATATTAATGATTGCCTAGATATATGAGAGGTTCTTAATGTACCAAACAAATGGATTACCCCATATGGCTGATGATCAGTTACCATTAATGTCAAGATAGAGGTAGGTTCAATTAGTAAGGGTCATGCCCCACATGCTAATGATATATATAGTTATATGAGTAGATATAATATGGTAGTTGAATGCACACATTTTGATAATTTGGCTAAGTTAGAGGATGGTGGCACCAAAGTTGGCATGGGCATAGATCATAGGGCACTACACCTGGTGGGTAGAGACACATCTAGTGGAATTATTACTAGGATAGTTTAGAATCCCTCACCCATTTTATCCTATAGTAGTGTCCACATTTTGAGATAGAAATGTGAGAGAGCTAAGGGGGAGAGGAGGAAAGGGACCACTAGTCATGAGAACAAATATCAAACCATGGCATGAGAGACCATGGATAAGTTGAGCATGATAGCCAATAGCTAGAGAGGACATATATGTAGATATAGGAGTGTTGTAGGTACCATAATCAACACCACAATAAGAAGAGTGTCAACCACCTTGGTTACACCACTAATAGAGATACTAGTGGTAAGAGAGAGTATAGAGGGTGGTAATCTAGGATGACCCATCAATTGGCCTAAGGTAGAGTTGATCTATAGAGGCACCTATTTCTATGCTATTTTTGTTTTCACATTCAAAGAGAGAAAATGAGAAACTTAAGGAAATGGTCAAGGCTTGTATGTACTTGGATGTAGTCATGTGCACTATTATCTAGACATTGTGAGAACTCCTCTTTGGTTGTGGAGGATGACACCTAAAAGAGACAGACACTAAAACATGAAAAACATTACCTGATAAGAGGGTGGATTGCCAAGCAAAATCTTGGCCCTAGAAGTGCTAAGGCTTCTTGGAGGATGACAATCCACTGTTAAAATAGAATATGACAGAGATAGAAAAGATAAATAATAAAAGACTAAAAAGAAAGAACTAAAAGCAAATGCATACCTGATAAGCTGCAATCTGCTTAGCACAATCGCTGATGGTGGTGATATTGCCAGCATCGGTTAGGAAGTCACCGACGTCAGTTCGACTGCTGACGTCGGTAGGGAAAGTGGATGAGGTCAGTCAGGGTAATGGCTAGGGATGGGTTACAGGGCTAGTTTCTGGTCTGCAAGATGGACTGTGATCTTGTCTATGAGTTAGGGAGTTTGTTTGGGATGGTAAAATAGTAGATAGAATCTTTAATAAGAACTAAGGTAGAGGGTATGTTGTCAGGAAAAGGGGTAAGGGGCAAGAAAAAGGTCTTTCAGCCTTTCCATAAATCAATTTAGTCAGGTTGATTAGATTGGTCTTAAGATGGTCTGTAGGTCTCTAATAGCTTATGCTGAGTTGATTAAACAGAGGGTATTTGTCTAAATAAAGACTAAACATGTGTCAGAGGCAAAGAAAAGGGAATAAGGGGTGAGAGAAGGCTTTTCAACCTCTCTAGGAAGAACAGAGAAGGTTGGGTCAAGGATGCTTGGAATAGATAGTAGACAGAATGATAATATATTTGAAATGACACTGAAATAAAAATAGTACAAATACTTAGCTATGACACGAGTTGGCAAAGGTGTAAAAGCTATGTTTTGGTTGTCGCTAGTGATGGAGATATTATGCAATCCCTGTGCAGAATGTCTGATGCAAGACCTTAATGTCTAGAAAATGTTGTCAAGAATGTTGATCCCTGCAAGAAAACCAAGAAGCTAGAACACTAGAAAGCAAAAGCACGAGAACTTTGTTTCACCGAAAGAGGTCTCAAGATTCATGATTAGCTCCAGAGATTAATGATTTGTGATTAGGTTCATCAAAGGTTTAAATTTTGGTTTAAGTAAAACCGGTGTCGGTGATCCCACTGACATTGGCTGACATTTGACCGACGTCGGCAGGTGGAAAACAGGTAAAAGAGCCACCAAGCCCATTTTCCATCTGCCAAGTGCACTATCCATTGGAGAATTGTCAAAGGTTGGGCTGAATACGCATGAGAATTGGTTAGGCTATTAGAGAGAAGTAAGAATAGGTCTTGGGTGAGTCATAGGGTGGGAAATAGTCCAAGGTGAGGTGTCAGGTGAGGTGTTATAGGTGATGTGTCAAAGGGGAGGATATTAATAATAAATTATTATTTTTAAATTAGTAAGTGCATGGTTTAAGAATGGGTTAGGAATGGACCAAGAGGGAAGATGACCAAGGGTTATACACAATTTTGGTGTCTACATTTTCCCCTTTTTGTCTTGTTGGTTGCTCTAGATGAACTGCAAGACAAAAATAGGTGTTGGTTGCCCCAGGTGTGGGATAAGGTTGATTTTGTCTTGTTGGTTGCTCAAGTGAACTGCAAAACAAAAATAGGAGGGTTGGTTACCCCGATTATGGATGAGGTATTCCCCCTCAAAGTAGGAGTCGAGAGAAGGGAACCTAGAATCAGGTGCTAATTTGACAGAGAGTGGATGAAAAGGGTGAAGATGGAGTGAAAATGCTACAAAAGTCATGCTTGTGTGTACACCACTTCACAAGGATGGTCAGGTCAAATTATCATAGGTCAAGGGTCGAGGAGTACCAAAATTGAAATAACCAGGCCCCAGCATTTAGTCATCTACTGATTGGGTTATTCAATCTAAGTTGAAGCTCCAATAGTCATCATGTTCTAGGTATCCTGGGCTCAGGAAGTGCTCCCAAAAACATGAAAATGTCACAAGTAGTGGGGATCAACTGGCTTGTGATCCTATACTTGTGAAGGTCAAAAATATGTGCACAATTTTGCTAACCAATCATGAGGTAGCATACATGCAAAAACAACCAAGGCAAAATCACTTTGGAAGTAGTCATAGTTAGAGGAGATGGTCATGATCTCCAAAGTCTAGTGGTCGATGGATGGAGGCAAAAGTGATCTCAAGTGTGCCCCAAGGGGCCAAAATGACTTGTACTGGAGAGCTAACTGATTGGGGGCATGATTTTGGGGCAATGTGATGAAAAAAGGAGGTTTTAAGGTTGCCAATGTTATTGATAAAACTGATGTCAGAGACATAAAGGGACCGATGTCAGTAGGATATCGGCCGATGTTGCCAGACTAGGGCACGCTGATGCTGACATCGGTGGCCTACCAAATTTGATAAAACCAGATTAGCGGCCCACAAAAAGTCATTTGTGTTATTTGACTGAGAGAGAAAAAAAGAGCTCTGTAGGTCTTTGAGTGAAAGTGACACTAAGTTGACCGAGGGGCAGTGTGAGGTGTCAGAGAAACATTGGTGGAGAGAGAGAGGCATGTGGAGAAAGATTGGAGGCTACAGAGACATTTGCAGGCCAGGAGGAGCTTGAAGGCATAGTGATGCAGAAGTGATGGCAAAGGGCAGTAGAGGACCTGTGGGAGGTCCACCACCAGCGGCACCCATCGTGCCACCACGCTGGTGATGTTGAGATGAGGTAGGAGGGTCTCTAAGCCCTATTTGGCTGATTTTTGTTGTGATTTGATTTTTGAAATTTTGGTTGATTTAGGTAGAAATTAAGGGGGGAGGGTAGCTTGGAGGGTGGTGAAGGGATCTAGGATAGGTTAGGAGGCATTGAGAGGGTTTTGGGGGGTAGAAATGGGGAAGCCCTAAATTTAGGGCTCAACCCATTTGGCCCTAGGGCTGAACCAGTCGCCAACGTCAGTGTGTTTGTCAGCATTAGCTGACTAGCCACTGGCATCGGTCACTAACCTACCGACGTCGATCACTAAGTGACTGATGTCGATTAGGTGAGTGCCGAAGCTAGCATGCTTACCAATGTTAGTGGCTACTTGATTAAAAAAGAGATGAAAAATGGTCAAGTTGAGGGGTCAAATCTATGCCAAGGGCTTCCTAGGGGTCGAGTCAGGCATAGATGGTCAAATAGGTTGGTTAAAATAGAAAGAGGAGGGAAATTTGTAACATGAGATTGACTTGGGTGGATGCAGGCGAGGCAGACTCTGATGTTGCGGGATCGACTGCTGACATTGCTAATGCAGATGCGTCAAGACATCATAGGAGAGGAGTGGGCATAGATGAGCGCAATGGGACTAAGTGGGCTGCGATGCTATTACAGAGTGGTGCGGGATGTGAGCTTGATGGTGGCACTGATCGTGTGGTGGGATCATTCCACCAACACTTTCCACCTACCCATTAGAGAGATGACAGTCATAGTGGAGGATGTATACTAGATTTTGCGGTTGCCAGTACACGAAGCAAACCTATATGCATGCTCGAGAGAGGCACATGTTATTCATATGGTTACGTTGTTTAGGGAGCACATCATTGAGACTAGTTACCATTCAACGAGCTTTGCATATGAGCCCCTTTACGCTGTGGATGAGGATGCACATTGGCTGGCAATCCTGATAATGATAGGCATCATGGTTTATGCTCTGCCAGATGTAGAGGGAGGCAGGTTTTCAGTCGCTATGACTAGAGTTTTGATAGATATGATAGAGTAGCAAATAGTGTTTGCTTGGGCACCTGTCTTTTTAGTCCAGGTGTATAGAGAGCTGTGGGGCATTAGTCAGTAGTGACGGTATAGCTTGTGTGTCAGCCACCTCCTGCATTACTGGGCTTATGATCACATTGTGGTCACATGACCTATCAGCCTCCCAGTGGCAATTCAGGCTAGTTTCAGAGTTGGATTTAGGTGGTGGCGCGAGGTGATGGCACAGATGTGAGTGGACAGAGTGGTCAGAGATATTAACCATTATAGAGGGGTGCTAGAGGCCTTGATCCTGATAGACATTATTTGGAGACCATACCTAGTGTATCTAGTTTTTAGAGATCAGATAGAGCAGCTAGTTGGAGTGCAGAGCATGCAATGGGTCAGGGGCAGATGAGCTAGTGAGCTCGAGAGGGTGCCAATGGAGAGGGTGAGGTGCCAGTATGGCCTACTTCAAGATGTGCCACCTACCTTTCCACTGTATAGATGGGATGACATTGAGGTGCCGCTCCCATTGCCAGAAGAGACAAAGGGTCCTAATTTTGAGGAGTTAGCAGCAGGCCTCGGGATAGCAGACCCAAGATGTACAGAGGCCTACTTGACATGGTGGGTAGGTTAGTATATAGGGATACAGGTAGGACCACAGCTGGATTTATAGATAGTGATTAGAGAGTGGGATGTGGCCCGATAGAAGAGAGATGCTACCATCTAAGAGAGGGATGTAGCATGAGGATAGGTTACCATTTTGTAGGGTTAGTTGGCTACAGCCCAGGTACAGGCATTGGTAGGATAGGGTTTGAGAGGATAAGGCCCGATGTAGCATCCACCTCAGTACCCAGTTTAGCAGCCTATGCAGTCAGCATCAATTCAACCAGGGTTTTCACAGCCGTAGGGTTTACTGCAGGGTATGGTAGTAGCTTTGATGGGTCCACCACAGATTGTATCTATAGTTAGATACAATGATGTGCTAGACGAGATCACTTATTATGAGAGGGCTATTAGGGGGTTCCTCAGATACAGTGATACTCTAAGATGAGGGTAAAGCTGAGCCAACAGTGATCTATGTCGCAAGCGATAGCTTTTAGGTCTCACAGATGACACAGATCAGAGGGGGGAGAGGATACAACATCTTCTCAGCCACCGCCACCACCACCACAGCCACAACCTTGAGGGCAAATTTTGATATTATGTATATACCATCCTGCGAGCTGGTGATGCGAGATGTATTTGATTTTTTTGAGAGAGAGACAGAGGCACAGATTATGCCATTGTAAAACATTGATATATATATATATATATATATATATATATATATATATATATATATATATATATATATATGATGTGATTATGATCATTGATGTGTTATGAAAAATGTTATGGATGTGTTTGTATGTTATTTTGATTTGATACATGTTTTGATATGATGTTTAGGATTATGATGCTGAGATTATTGTGTTTATATGATGATGAATGTATGATTAGGATTAATGATTAATGATATGGATGTAAATGATTAATGGTAATGATTATGAAAATAGGTGATTGTTTGTGATGTGATTGGTAGGTGATAAAAAAAATGTGATGGAAGAAATGCGATGAAGGAATGGCCGAGCTAACCCCAGAAGACCTTATGTCAATTAAGTGCTACCTACATAGCCCCTGTTGTTAGGGCCTCAGGCCAATGTAGTTCTCCCAAGAGGGAGGAAAAAGATCGAAGTGGTTGATTTTGGTCATGATAATGATATAGCACTTCCCATATGTCTTAGGGTACATGCTTGAAATGACGAGGAGAAGATGATGCTATAGCCTTTTCCAAATGGTGAATTCTATAACATTGGTCAGGGTTCTTCATCCCTAGCAACTATCCATATTCGCGATGGATGAATGCTAAAAATGAATTGCAAGTTGATTTATGCTTCAGCAAGTAATGGTTTATGCTTGACATAAATTGTGTGGTTGATAGTTTCCATGTGTATTGATGTCTATGGAAACCAGAATGAGTAGGCTATGTGAGTGGTTAAAAAAAAGAGTCGGGTTGAATTGTGTGGACAAATGATGTGGTTGAATGTGACCAAAGTGTACGTAGAAAGTAAAAGGCATAAGCACCCTTTCATTAACAAGGACCAAAATGACAACATAGATAGGGTTTGTTAGAACCAAGAGCCCCATTCATGCGTTGCATTGTTGACCAGGAGTTGTGTTAGAGTGGTAATCGAATCACTTCGACATTAAAGTGAGCTCAAAGTCCCTTGAGTAGGTGATGGGATAGGAGGAGAGGGTAACCCATTTTAGAGTAGGGATAACTTTGCCCCTTTTTATAGGAGACCCTGAGACAACTACAAGTCAAGTCCATGACCCATTTTTTTTTTGGTGTAGACTGATCGATCCGGGAAGACTACATAGACATGTTATCTTGTTTTGTGGTCATTTGTGAAGCTGATCAATATGGGAAGCTTCTAAGAAAGTGTCATTTATAGCAAGATTTAGTCATAGCCATCCTTCGAGGGAGTGGTCTATATTTTGCTTTATAAATTTAAGGGCTTTTGAATAGCTGTCCTTCGAGGGAGCAGTCTATTAGCTACAACAATGATAGTATAGCTGTCCTTCAAGGGAGTAGTCTACTTTTTGATTTGATTTTGTGACCTTAGATATTTTGACATCTTGATTTAGTTTTGACAGAATGTTGAGTCATGGACAAGACTTTATAGAAGGTTAAGGGCTCCCTTTTATTAAGACGAAGCATCCATACGTCATAAAAGGGTTGTAGAGGATTTTGTTAAGGGAAAAAGGGAGGAAAGGATTGAGGATTAAAAAGGTAGGGATTGCTCAAGGGACGAGCTCAAGTTAAATGTCAAGTGGATGAGTACTCAACTAATAGTAGAATGGTCACAGATGCAAAGCATTAAGGGGCTTAGGTTCTGGTCGGCCTTCAAGAAAAGACAGACGATAAGTCCCTGATCCATACTTGTGCTTGATGATATAAGGTCTGCGCTAATTAGGAGCAAATTTGCCTCATTTACTTTGTTCCATATTGGTCACATGTTGGTTCTCTTTGAGGATGAGGTCTCTGATATTGAAATATCATTCTCTCAGAGTTTTGTTATAGGCTCATTTGATGTGATTTTGATAGACATGGAGATGGTTGAGGGTAGCAAGATGACATTCATCGAGTAACTCAAGTTGAGCTAATCGATCTTGATGAAATTCATCGTTGGAAAGAATGTCATGGAGTGAAATGCGAAGAGATGGGATCTATACTTTGAGAGGTAAGACAGCCTCTATTTCATACACTAGAGAGAAAGGGGTAGCACCTGTAGAGGTTTAGATACTAGTGTGGTAGGCCCACAAAGTGAAGGGTATGTGAACGTGCCAATCCCTTCCAGTGTCATTGACCACCTTCATGAGAATTTTAGTTAAGGTTTTTTTAGAAGCCTTGGCCTACCCACTTGCTTGTGGGTAGTAAGGTGAGGAAAAGTTGAGTTTAATGCCAAAGGAGTCACAAAGTTTCTGGACAGTTTTGTTTTTAAATAACTTTCTATTATCGATGATGATTTTGTGAGGTACACCGAAATGACAGATGATGTGGGTGTTGATGAAGTCAAAAATCTTGTCAGATTTTGTGGAGATGAGAGGAATAACTTCCACCCATTTAGTGAAATACTCAGTGGTAGTGATGATGGACTAATGACGAAGAGACGAATGAGGGTTAATCTCGCCGATGAGATCTAAGCCCCATTGTGAAAAGGCCAAAAATCTTGAGTAACTTGTAAGGTGTGGCTAGGGAGATGAAGCAAGTTAGCATGCTGCTGACACTTGATGCAACACCAAACATAATCGCTACAATCTTGATGAAGAGTGGGCCAGTAATAACCCAGGTGAAGGATGCACTTGGAAATCGAGTTACCACTGAAATGTCTACCACAAATTCCATCATGGGCTTGTTTAATAGCATGAGAGGCTTCAGTGGAGTTTAAACAGTGAAGAAGAAGGCCATCAAAACCTCTTTTACAGAGAAGGCCCCCTAGCATAGTATAGCGAGTGGTGCGCTTGGTGAAAGCCCATCATGCATTGCTAGAGAGGTTGGGAGGAATGATAGAATGAGCCAAGTAGTCCTCAAGTTGTTTATACCATACATCTTGTGAACTAGAGTCTATGGTGTGGAGAGGTTGATGTTAGTGGAAATGTATGAAGGTAACGACACATGATGTACCATGACATAAATTCTTGATGAGGATGATGAAGAAGGAATATCCGAGGTGAGGGAAGCCATGGTGTCATCAAACTTATTCGTAAATCGAGGGACAGTCTGCAATAAGTGATGGTCAAAAGATGCTAGAAGAGTGTCAACACGGTGCTTGTACCTTTGTAAAATTTTATTTTTACAAAGATATGAACCATTGATTTGATTGACGACAAGTTGTGAGTCACCAAAGATGTTGATGGTCTTGATATTTAAAGAAAGGGTAGTTTGAAGTCCCAAAATTAAGGCTTCGTATTTGGCCATATTATTGGTACATTCAAAGTCGAGTTTGAAAGACAGGGGCATGGGCTCACCCTCATGTGGGATGAGGATGACCCCCGCACCCCCACTGAGTTGACATTGGGAGCCATTGAAGAACATCATCATTTGGTAGAATGTGTCATCAGTCGAGAGAGTGGCAATAGATTCATTGGGAAACTCACACTGAGAAGGTTGATTGTCAGGAAGAGGGGCATTTGCTAGTTGGTCAGTGATTGTTTGCCCCTTTATAGGTTTTTGCTAGACAAATTCTAAGTCAAACTCAGCAAGAAGCATGAGCCAACGAGCCATACGTTGGTTTTGATATGGCTTGGAATGCATGTATTTAAGAGGGTCAGTGTGAGTGATGACAAAGGTTTTGTGATTAAGAAGATAGTGACGAAGTTTGGTAGTGGCAAAGACTAATGCCAAATAGAGTTTCTCGGTATGAGTATACTGAGTTTCATAGTCAACAAGTGTTCAGCTTATGTAATAGACTACTTGCTCACGGTGTTGCTCGTCTCGATGCACGATCATGGCACCTAACGAATGATTGGTTGCTGAGATGTAGAGGTAGAAGGGCTAGTCATCTTTTGGTGGAATAAGGACTAGTGGGGAGACCAAATAGCATTTGTGGGCTTTAAAAGCCTCTTGGCAATCTTTATCCCATTTAAAGGAGATGTCCTTCTTGAGGAGATGATGAAAAGGTTGGCAATGGTCAGAAAGCTACAAAATGAAGCGGTGGATGGATTGGAGCTTTCCTTGTAGACTGTGAAGTTGCTTGAGATTGGTTAGAGGTGGCATCTTGAGGATAGCATAGATTTTGGCAGGATCTATCTCGATGCCATGAAGAGAGACAATGAATCCCAAGAGCTTTCTTGAGAGGACCCCAAAGATGCATTTCTTGGGGTTAAGATGAACATGGTACTGAAGAAGGCGAGAGAAGATGATCTTGAGGATAGTCAAATGGTCGCGACGAAGCTTAGACTTGCCAAGCAGGTCATCTACATAGTCCTCCATGATTTTATGGAGGAGATCATGAAAAATGTAAGTCATGGCATGTTGATATGTAGCACCTACATTTTTCAGACCAAAGGGCATGACCTAATAATAGAAAGTTCCCCATGGTGTAATGAAGCTAGTTTTGTGTTGATCTTTCAGTGCAATCAGGATTTGGTTATATCTTGAAAATCCATCCATGAGTGATAACATCTCATGACCAGCCATAAGATCAACAAGTTGGTCAATGTTTGGAAGAGGAAAGTCATCTTTGGGACAAGCCAGGTTGAGGTCGTGATAGTCCATACAAATTCAAATCCCCCCAGTTGCCTTGGTGATAGGAATGATGTTAGATACCCACTGTGGATAATCAATGGGTTGGATGAAAGAGATAGAGAGAAGACACTGAAGCTCCTCTTTGACGAGAAGTGCAACATGAGGATGCATTTTGTGAAGCTTTTGGCTAATAGGCTTAGCCTCTGGGTTTTTGACAATGTTATGAGTGGCAATGTTAGGGTCAATGTCAGGCATGTCAGCGTAGTTCCAAGCAAAGGCTTTTCAATTATCTGAGAGAAATGTGGTATAGTCAATTTGCTCTTGGGTGTCTAAAGAATAACCAATCTTTAAGACATGAGAAACACCAGAAGATGGAAGGTTAATGTCAATGGTTGATTCATTTAACATAACCTGCATTTTAGAAGGGAGGGAGCACTAAATGAAAGAATCATCAGCACCCATATAGGTAGAAATGGCATCATCATCTATGCAGTGGACAATGTTGATGGTTGTTGATTCATCATCTATCATGCTAGGATAAATGAGAGGGAGAGACTTAGGAACCCCATTGAGTTGATAGGTTAGGGGTTCTAAGTGGATGGTGTTTATGCAAAAAAAAAACTAGGAGGGATGGAAACCACCAACTCCGTAGGTGAGGATGGAAGAATAGGTGAGTCTGGAAGAGATTGGTTGATGGTTAGTTTAGGGCAAAGGTTTGTGGAAGCCTTAGTGGGTTCTTGGAAACCTAGTCCATATCATTTCTTTGCATTATCGTCATTGGGTGGTTTGATGGGCCGATGGGAGCCTTTTTCGTAGTGCCCAAATCCAAAACCCTTCCATGCACACTTATAAAGGTAGGTATGTGTGAAGGTGGGGTTTCCAAGAAAGGAGAAATTAGATGTGAATAGTTGAGGTGAGGAGGAAGGATTTGAGTTAGTAAGAGCTTGATCCAGCCCCCCATAGATGAGATTGGTTCAAAGGCTAGGAGGACCATAAGGAATGACCATTCTGATCCAACAGTCATAGCTTAGATTTTGATGAAGTTGTGCATGGAAGATATCATCCATGGGGTCCTTGGTTGTTAATTGAGAAGCTGATGTGATGGCAACCACTGTTTGTGTACTAATTGATGCTTCCACAGATGGAGATGATGTTTGGGTTGATGCTTTGAGAGGAATAAGAACATCATTTGGTTGATAAGTTGTGTTACAAGTCTTAAAAGGGGATGGGTCGCAGGAATGACATGGACTTGTTTGTCGTGTTCAAATTTGACACAACGGTGAAGTGTTGAAGGGACACAAGCCATGGCGTGGATCTAGGGTCATCCTAATAGCATGTTCTATTGGAATTCTCCCTCAATGATGTAGAAGATCTTTGGGATTGTGCATGGACCAATGCGAATATGGAAGACAACAGTGCTAATAGTGTTAGGAGTGGTGTCATTAAAGGATCTAAGGATTGCATCAATTTTCGATATGCAATTCTTAGGAAGAGCCAATTTATCAAAGGTGTGGGTAAAAATGATATTAATACTGGTGCCCTTGTCAATCATAACTTGTTTAATGCGGGTTCGATCAATGTAGGCTGTGATGAAAAGAGCAGCGTCCTGATCTTCCAAGGTAGAGGTAGGAATTTTAGAATCACTAAAAGTGATAGAGGCGACGGGGGATAAAGAATGGACTAGGGTAGCTAGTGGTTGAGGGTCTTTAGGTTGGACCTCCACTACCTGTAAGGCTTTGATTAGAGCTTGACAATGCTGGGGGGAGCTTTGGATAAGGTCATATAAGGTCATCTTCATGGGCATTTGGTGAAGTTGTTTTATCATAGAGTCTTTGATTGCCTCTGAAGAAGGGGGTTGGGATGCACCTAAGATGGAAATATTGGGTTTTGGTGGTTGAGGTGACTGGACAAAAGGATAGGTCCAAGGAATAGCAGCTTTTTCTTTCATCTTGTCCTTTTGTGACCTAGTGGTTATGTGGATAGCATTGAAAGATAGGAGGTGAAGAAGGGGTTATGGCCTACTGGTGAGATGTTGATGTGGTTGAAGAGGTTGGATGGGAAGGTGTCGAGGGTCGGTCAAGAGTGTCCTCAAAGAGAAGAGTGTCTTTCTCCATATAGCAGTGAATGACTGCCTTGAGGGCACAGTAAGTCTCGATATCGTGTCCTGGCATACGATGGTATAAGCAAATCTTCGTATCGTTGAACTAGGAAGGTTTTGTCTTGAGGGGTTAGAATGGCTTGATAGATGGAAGGGTTATGCTAGAAGTTTGCAAAAGTTGGCATAATATCAAAGCATATGAACCTACTAAGGGGTCTGTGCTTGTTGATGCATGATGCGCTGGTGACTTTTGCTTGGGAGGTGTTAAAGAAGGCTTCTGTACCACCTTTTGGGTTGGTGGTGCGGCCACATGTGAAGATGGCACTTTCTTCGTGAGAGGTGCCAAATTTTTGAGAGGGGGTAGACTTGTGGTGGGCAAAGGAAGTAATGGAGGTAATTTGTTTTGGTTAAGGGTCAGAGTAGGGAGCACTTCGATTAGGATAGAAGGATGAGGGCCTAAAATGGAGGGTAATGTTGATGGTGGAGGAGGGGTTCACTTCTGTGGTCTGGCAGTCTTCTTCGACTTGGTTGGAAGACTATTATTGGTCGAGGTCTAGTCTAAGTCCACCTTCACTTGTAGGTGAGTGAGGGTAGAGACAGGGTGAACACCGAGTGACTTGATCGATTTAGATGGGGTAGATGAGGGCTTAAAAGTGGGAGTCTGGTCTTTGTTGAGAGTCTTGAGAGATTTTACCTTGGGAGGATTGGTAGCATGAGATGAGAGGGCATGGGGATGTTGAAGAGATTTAAGATGCTCTCACAATCCCTGATGCTCCACTTTCCTTGAAGGGAGAAGTTTGATTTTCTCCACTAGTCAAGAAAATGGTTGAGAAGATGTTGGATGAGGTTTGGGTCCTTGAGAAGATGTGAGTGGTTGTGGGGCTAAAAATGTGCTAGGTGTGGCAGTAGTCTCAGACCCAAGGTGTGTTGGAGTTATAACTGGATTATCGTTGATCGAAGAAGATGGAGAGTCAGGTTCTTCTCTTGGTGGAGAAGGAATTGGAGAATGTGGCTCCTCAAGCAAGTAAAGGGCAGGGATTATGGTGCCCTCCACTTGCGGTCGAGGAGTAGGTAAGGTCAGGTCCTCCATAGGTAGTAGGAAGGAGGATGGTGAGACCAGTGGTGCCGATAAGGTTGAGGCATCCTCCAAGATGAGAGAGGTTGATGGAAAACTAACTGGAGAAAGAGGTTCATCCACACGTGATGGACTAATGGATGGACTAACCTCTTGAGGTTGGTCAGGGATGAAGGACGAGACCGTATTAACTATTCAAATGTTGTGCTCATGAGTGTTGTCAATCAAGGTTTGGACATTGTTTTGGGTCGGTGGATGATTGGGGAATGGTTGTTTGAAGATGTTGATGCCCTGATTAGGAGGTGCATTGGGATTGTCTAGGATGAGGTCACCCTTTTCAAGCATGTCTTGGATTATGTTTTTAAAAGTCTTACAGTTACTCGTGTCATGACCTTTGACACGATGGTAATTGCAGTTGTTTTCCCTATACCACACAAGGATGGCACATGAGGGATCAAATTATGGAGGTGGTCAGATCTGGGGGAGATTGAGAAGCCCCTATCTAACAAGTTTTTCCAGCACAGACACGTATGATTTTTTGAGAGGAGTATACTGTCATTAGACATATCTCTGTTGGAATTGATGGGTGGTGCTCTGAGATGTGGATGCTCAAGCTGATTAGTTGAAGAGGATGAAGGCCTAACGACTACAGTGTTAGCTAAAAATTTAGACTTAGGATTGGATGATGAAGGTTTAGAAGAAGAAGAGTCATTAATATTAGAGTTGGGATTCTTGCTCCATAACTTGACTTTATTCTCCTTGATGGCACGTAATTCAAGTTTGTGGGCCATCATGAAGGCTTCGTCGAAGGTGCAGAAGGTCTGAACCCATAAGGTGGAAGAAATATGTTTGGCACAGGCTTGGGAGAAAAGTTCAATAAGTTTGGGTTGGGGTAAGGAAAAGGAGAGTTGATTGATGAGGCCTCTCCAGCGAGCAACGAAGTCAACTATAGATTCATCCTTGAATTGGCAGATAGAATAGAGGTCCGTGATCGAGACCTTCTTGGTGATGTTAATGGAGAAGTGATCAAGAAAGAGCTGGGCCAACTGTGTAAATGTGAAGAGGGAATGGCTGGCCAGAGAGCTATACCAGTCAAGCACATCACCAAAAAGAGACATAAGAAACATGCATAAGAGCAATGCATCGTCATGGGCAATAAGGTAATAGGCATGTCTGAATGCCTATAATTGTTGTTGTGGGTCTTCTTTGCTTTGAAAGTGAGAAAATTTGGGAAGCTCCCACTAGTTGGGGTATGGCCTAATCAGGATAGAAGGATGAATGGGCTCATTGCAAATTTGCTCGTATGAGAGAGCATTGTGTGAGCTGAAAATGGAGGTCTCTAGGCTAGACATCTTGTCCATTAGCATTTTGATGATATCTATTGACAGATTGGCGGGTTGAGCACCCCCTAGATTATAAGGCGCTTGAAAGATATTGAGAGGGGCATATGACGTGGTTGGTTATGTAGACGCAACATATGGGTAGCTAGTTATCGGGGGAAAAGTTGAAGCTAAGGGCACTTGTGTTATGGGGTTGGTAGGCACAAGTTAGATAGGGGCCATCAAAGATGGTTGAGGAGTAGCCACACTTGTTGAAGGGTAGACAGTTACTCTTGTGTTGATAGGTGCAAGAGTAGGGGGGATAGAGACCACTAGGTTTTGGAAAGGTGTAGGATTTGGTTGAGTAGTTTGAGGTTGAGGGGATACCGAAACCCCCATGGAGGTAGGTCTAGAAGGAGAGGTTAAATTTTGAAGGTAGGACACGGTTGGGTTATTAGTCGAGGTGTTGGCTTGATTGTCTATAGGTTGAATTGTAGATGATGTTGATGTGATCCTTGTCTCGACTAAGGAAGTCGGCATCCCATAAATTGGATTGCCTAGGGAGTCTCACATTTGGCTATGTGCGAGATAGTACTGCAAGGCTTTGATGTTGAGGTCCAAGAATCATGCAAAATCTTGGTCCCCTTCTGGGACAATAGGAGTCTGGGGTGGGGTTAGGTGAGTAGGAGTTCTTTTAGTCTCCAAGTGGAACTCCATTATAGGACTGGTTATGGATGGTGAAGGTGGAAGCAGTTGTTGCCTAGCGTGGTCAAGAAGAGCCTTGGTTTGACTGCGTGTTAAAACCATTCAAGGCAAGAAAGGGTCAGGTTTTAGAAAACTATGTTTTTTTAGTCTCAAAAAACTAGAATGGGGGTTTTTGGTAGGAAAAGGATCAGGTTATAAATTGCTGTTTTGAGAAAAAAGGACTGTGACAGTGACTGACGTCAGTTGAAAAATCGATGTCGATGAGAAAGATGGCCGACGTCGGTCAGATAACCGATGCTAGTGGAGGGAGGTTACCGATGTCGGTGGTAAAGCCAATGCCGGTGACTGTGTTTTCCAAAAACTTAGAAAATTTAAAAGTTTTTGGAAATAAAGAAGACATCCTTACCAGCTCAAAAAAACAAATAAAAATAGAAAATAGGATGAAGACAGGCAGATCCTAAGCATTAAATCCCTAGAAATAAATTATTAAGCTCATGTGGCTTATGCCTTAAAGTGATGTTTGAGGAGGTTGGCTATTAGAAGGGTCTTAGAAGAGGTAGTCTAAAGATGGTTTTAGGTATGTTTAGGTGCTCAAAAGTCTATGTTAGGTTCCATACTTGGCTTGGTGCTAAGGAGCAAGCTCCCCTCACTTCACAATTTTAGTGGTAAGCTGGTCTCGCTTAGCTAAAATATACTTTCCCTATAGATTAGACTCTACCAGAGAACAGAGTGGGCTTTCCCCTTGATGGTGAAATCCAAGTAGGATCGTCAGGACGGGTAAGGTATCCACTGGGTGATGAAATCCCAGTCGGGCCTTATCTCAGGTGAGTTTGATGTTTGATTTAGTGCACGTGGTTTAGTTGTGTAACACCAAGTGATCTACGATTAATTCAATATGCGGTTTATTAATTACTAAATGTGGACTAAGAAATGTAAGCAAACAGAGATGAAATGCAATATATTTTTAAGCCCCAAGTCAAAATGTTAAGTTGGAATGAAAACAAGTTGAGAAAGGGTTGAAGAATATGATTTTTGACTAGTCTAAAAATGCAAGAAAAGAAAGAAAGGTTCTTTTTATTCTTGCTTATGATGTCTTTTAGAAGAGAAAAAAGAGGTGAAGAGGGAGAAACCTAATGCACCTTAAATGAAAAAAGAAGGAAAGGAACCCAAGGAAGGCCCTAAGGGTCCCACCGGGTGTGGCAGAATGTTTCTACGTTATTTTCATTTTCACATTCAAAGAGAGAAAATGAGAAACTTAAGGAAATGGTCAAGGCTTGTATGTACCTGGATGTAGTCGTGTGCACCATTATCCAGACGTTGTGAGAACTCCTCTTTGGTTGTGGAGGATGACACCTGAAAGAGACAGACACTAAAACACGAAAAATATTAGCTGATAAGAGGGTGGATTGCCAAGCAAAAGCTTGGTCCTAGAAGCGCTAAGGCTTCTTGGAGGATGACAATCCACTATTAAAATAGAATATGATAGAGACAGAAAAGAGAAATAATAAAAGACTAAAAAGAAAGAGCTGAAAGCAAATACGTACCTAATAAGCTATAATCTGCTTAGCACAGTCGCCGATGGTGGTGATGTTACCAGCATCGGTCAGGAAGTCACCGACATCAGTTCGACTGCCGATGTCGGTAGGGGAAGTGGACGAGGTCGATCGAGGTAATGGCCAGGGATGGGTTACATGGCTAGTTTCTAGTCTGCAAGATGGACTGTGATCTTGTCTGTGAGTCAAGGAGTTTGTTTGGGATGGTAAAACTATAGATAAAATCTTTAATAAGAACTAAGGCAGAGGGTATGTTGTTAGGAAAAGGGGTAAGGGGCAAGAAAAAGGTCTTTCAACCTTTCTATAAAGCAATTTAGTCAGGTTGATTAGATTGGTCTTAAGATGGTCTATAGGTCTCTGATAGCTTGTGCTGAGTTGATTGAACAAAGGGTATTTGTCTAAAGAAAGACTAAATGGGTGTCAGAGGCAAAGAAAAGGGAATAAGGGGTGAGAGAAGGCTTTTTAGCCTCTCCGGGAAGAATAGAGAAGGTTGGGTTAAGGATGCTTGGAATAGACAATAGACAGAATGCTAATATATTTGAAATGACACTGAAATAAAATCAGTACAAATACTTAGTTGTGACACGAGTTGGCAAAGGTGCAGAAGCTGTGTTTTGGTTGTCGCTGGTGATGGAGATATCTTGCAATCCCTATGCAGAATGTCTGATGTAAGACCTCAGTATCTAGAAAATGCTATCAAGAATGCTGATCCCTGCAAGAAAACCAAGAAGCCAAAACACTAGAAAGCAAAAGCATGAGAACTTTGTTTCATCGGAAGAGGTCTCGAGATTCATGATTAGCTCCATAGATTAACGATTTGTGATTAGGTTTGTCAAAGGTTTGAATTTTGGTTTAAATAAAATTGACGTCGGCGATCCCACCGGCATCAGCCGACATTTGACTAACGTCGGTGGGTGGAGAACGGGTAAAAGAGCCACCAAGTCCGTTTTCCATCCGCCAAGTGCACTATTCGTTGGCGAATTTTCAAAGGTTGGGTTGAATACGCACAAGAATTGGTTAGGCGGTTAGAGAGAAGTAAGAATAGGTCTTGGGTGAGTCATAGGGTGGGAAATAGTCCAAGGTGAGGTGTCAGGCGAGGTGTTATAGGTGAT
The DNA here is from genome assembly GCA_037957365.1 of Torreya grandis. Lineage (NCBI taxonomy): Eukaryota > Viridiplantae > Streptophyta > Pinopsida > Cupressales > Taxaceae > Torreya > Torreya grandis. The sequence goes on along the minus strand of JARHVA010006931.1, from coordinate 50,131 downwards.
GTGTCAAAGGGGAGGATATTAATAATAAATTATTATTTTTAAATTAGTAAGTGCATGGTTTAATAATGGGTTAGGAATGGACCAAGAAGGAAGATGACCAAGGGTTAGACACGATTTCAGTGTCTACAGCACCATCAAGGAAAGTTTTTAGGTGGTCATGGGTGGTGACCCCAAGGTTTGCATTGGTTGGTGGGAATCCTATAGATAAGGTACTTGAGGAATAATCTAATGGAGAGACTATGCTTAGTAGTGTATCAAATGGGGAAATAGTGTATGGTAACACTGAGATAGGTAATAAATAGTGTAATTTGTTTAGGTTTTAAAAATATAATACTTATTGTATAAGATTTGATTGATAGATTATATATATAGCTTTTGAGATATATTTATGATCTAGCATCTATCTAATTTGAATTTTTCATATCCTATGAATGAGGAGGAGACTAGATGGGGATCCATGGTGAGGGTAGAAATCCATTATATCTTAGATGAGACACTAATACCATATGACCTAACCACATTAGATTATCCAATTATTCCATCTACCCCAGCTCAAGAGAGCTAGTTCAGACTAGTAGGAAAGTATGTGAGGTGATTATAGGTGTGTAAGGATGGGATATAACCACCAGTAGGGGTGGGAGTGAGAAAGGCATAGGCTTGATAGGCCTTGGCTTAGAAAAAATCCATATATTTAGATATTGTGTTGTAGGTAAGATAGGTATAGTCCCAAGTTACCAACCTACAAGGGTAGGTAGTAGGCTTTAGATCTCAAACATCCTCTTTATAGTGTACTTGTTAGAGGGGATTATATGAGGCATCTATGGGAAATGTGTTGAGACCATGAGATGGACATGATAGAGGCTAGTCTTAGAGTTGGAGTGATGTGTTTTTTTAATTTTATAAAAGAAATATATATATATATATATATATATATATATATATATATATATATTTCTTTTATAAAATTAAAAAAACACATCACTCCAACTCTAAGACTAGCCTCTATCATGTCCATCTCATGGTCTCAACACATTTCCCAAAGATGCCTTATATATATATATATATATATATATATATATATATATATATATATATATATATATATATAATTTTGATAGTTCGATGTTGATTTTATGTGTTTGTATTATGTTTATCATTGTGGATGCAGAGATATACACAATAATAATACAAAAGAATACACAACACATATACTTCCTATAACATATACAACCAAATAAAAATACATGTGCTAGAAAGAAATATATCTATGCATCCACAACCGTAACCATAATACAAACACATAAGATCAACATCCAACTATAAAAATTATATTTATATATATATAATTTTTATAGTTGGATGTTGATCTTATGTGTTTGTATTATGGTTACGGTTGTGGATGCATAGATATATTTCTTTCTAGCACATGTATTTTTATTTGGTTGTATATGTTATAGGAAATATATGTGTTGTGTAATATTTTGTATTATTATGTAGTACACATGCATGGTTAAAATTAAATAGGCAAAAAGGACTTTGGTAAAATATAACTAATCAAAAACAAATATACTACACACTATTTCATGTTGGGAAATGTGTAATAGCAGAAAATGACTAAGTATAAAAAACCAAAGAATGGTAAATAAGAGAGTAAAAAGCTTTGTTTTTAAACCATGAAAAATATTTGGCACTAAATTAAAATAAGTAAAATCACACTAAATCGAATTGGGAAGTATAAAAGAGAAAAAAAATTGGAAAAAATGGGTATTATATTAATCACACTAATTCAAGTTGGGAAGTATGAAAAACTTTATAAAATGGCTGGATTCTTACATGTAATTGAAAATAAAGAAGATAAAAGTGAAAGATAATGAAGTAATTATAAACCATACTAAATCAAGATGGGAACCTTGTCAATGATGTGCAACTCATAATCAATCCCATATTATTTCATATTTGACATATGTAATTTTGTTATGACTTGGGTATTGGAAAATTTTATGAGGAAGGCTAGGTCTTACTATGGTCTTAAACTACAAATCATAAAGGGAACACCAATGAGGTGGAATTAATGTGAAAATATGGTAAAAATGGATGTTTGGAATGGTAATGTGAAAAATTGGTAATTCGTGACCAAGGCTAGGTCTTATCCATTGTCTTATAATAAAAATCACAAATGGAATCCCTAAGGGAGTGATCAGTGAACAAAAAAATATTTTTCAAGGTGAAATATTAAGATGGTGGTGAGTGAAAAAGGGAATGTAAAAATCATAACATATGCATCTTATGAGAAGACATTAGGAGACATGAGGCATACTAAGGACATGATAAGACAATAAATTACTAGTGTCCATAAATATATAAAGGATACATATTCTTTATAGACACAAAGCTATGAAGGAAAATAAGTGTGCTACCAAGATCAACTCATGTAGGTAGTTTTTTAAAAGAAAATTAAAATGGGCCTACCTTCCCATGATGTGTACCGCATTCCTTAGGAACCCTTATAGATTCATCAATATACTATAAATATTGGGTACTTATGTGATAAAGTAGGTAGTAATAACATATTTGTTTATCCTTTTCTAATCTACTAGCCTACCGCACCCTACCCGACCTTGACTCTATTGTGAGGCCAACTTTGGAGTTTGATCTTTGATTAGAATAAGGATATCTGCTTAGAATCACATCTTTTAGTGTGATTTGATTTTGATAATTTTGAATGTTTCCTTTAGATCATTGCCTTTTGTTAAATGGTTTAGATTTTAAATGTTCTTATGGATTTTTACAAAATATTCCTCCTTCATATAAACTTGGAATGACCAATCATGAGAGATAGATTTATACACATGAATGAGATTTAGGATTTGGCTAAAAGAAGCTAAGTATCCAAAGATATGATTGAATAGAAAGCTTAGGCTTAACTATGAACCAACATGTTATCTCAAGCCAACCATGTATATGATTTGTTTGATAAAGGGAATAAAGGGGACTAAAAGGAGATATAGAGTGGACTAGTAAAAGGAGATTAAAATGTGATGAATTTTTTGATAACTAATCACTTGGTAAAATAGGAATGACTAAAGGAAGCAAGGTTTGTATAACTAAGTCACAATAATAATTATCCATGTTTATAGAGATAAGGTAGAAAAAAATAATGAAAGAGAACAAGGGAATCATGACAAATGAAATCATGAAGAAAAATAAAGTAATTATAACTCATAAATCCATAAAAAAACATAATGACATCATAATCAATATAAAATGTGAAACCAAAGTCACCTTGTAATATTAACAATTTGACACAAAGTCAAATGATATAACAATAGATAAAGATAAAGTTGGAGAACATGTCCAATTGAAATTCAAATTTTAAAACACCATGCATGTGCTCATACGTAGTGATATATTTGTCCACACACATTATCCATAACATATAATAAGTATCTATAATTTTGAATGTGAACTATAACTAATGTCTCATCGATCTTTATAAAAATCTTAAAAAATACTTCATATCGAATCTCCTCAATTGAAAAGGTAGGAATGCTTGAAGGATTATGCTAAGGAGGGCTATCATATAAGGGATGCTCAAGAGAATTCATGGGATTGATTTTTATGGGAGATGAAGGGGTTGGTGGTAGGGAAAGAGCCATAGATGAGGGAGTCATAGGTGGAGAAAGATACATAGGTGAGGGAAGGTCCACATGTAAAGGAGTCATGGGTGAAGTAACATGAGGTGAAAAAGGAACCATAGGAGGAGCTAGAACAATAAGAGTTGTCACCATGGGGGAATAAGGGGGAACCCTATTATAAGAATGACCTATGAGAGGAATAGTAGAAGATATAGGATGGTTAAAAGGTGATGTTTAAGATAATACTGAAGGATGTGGAAAAAATTAGTGTGATGTGTTCCATGTTGGTGTTAGAGATAATATACTTCTCCATACTTAGGAAGATACTTATTTAATAATTTTGGGGGGGGTATAGCCTTGTCTAAGGGATGAGGAGTGGTAGGATGTAAAGTTTAAATATATTTTCATAGCATATAATAATGCATGGATGAATGATTATCTACGCTATGGAAGCAACACATATGCCTATGAGTAGTCTTGGTAGGTGTACTCATAGGAAGAGGTGTAGCATAAGTGGAAGGATCTTGGTATAGGGAACAATCTCTAGTCTAATGATTGGAAACTTTATGAATGTCATGATAAGTATGATCAACCCATTTTGTGGATGAATGATCCAACTAAGGTAAAGGGATAAAACCATCACCAAGAGAAGGTGGGGCTGGTGGAGAGATTATACAAGGCTCAATAGAAGGAGCAATAGGATCAAAAGTAGGAATAGACTCAGCTAAACCAGGTGTGGGAATGAGATCCAAACTAGGCTCTAATAAAGGAGGGGTGGGGTCCATATAAGGTTAAAGGATACTCACATAAGTAAGATATAAGGGTCATGGTATCTATCAAAGTAATAGGGACCAACCATAACATGATACATAAGCATACGCTTATGAGGCTCTTTAGAAATTGGAGGTGTCCACACCATTTCTACCCTTAGTGGGTTGGAAGATTATAATGAGTTTGAGATTTCTATTATATTTCCTTAATTGTTACTCGTAAATTCTACCAAATGTGTCAACTGGGTTAACCTAGTTCTATAATTCCTTGTTTTGATGAAGACTTTCAAGATGACTATATAGGCCTAGTCGACCTAGTATATTTTTAGGAAACTTGTAAGATGATTATACTGGCCTAGTCAACCTAGTATGTTTTTTAAAAGTTTATAAGATGAATATGTTGACCTATTTGACCTAATATCTTATTATTTATGAAAACCTACACAAACAAATAGAGTTATTTTTAATATGACTATGTGTTAGACATCTGCATAGAAGTTAGAACTATACCAACCCTATTGACCTATTATCAAAAATATATATAAATAAATAAAATTATAGAAAATAAAAAATGTGAAATAAAAATTATAAGAGTTAGATTCACATCAAGTTCACTAGAATATATTCAATCATAAATTCATCATTTCTATAAAGTATTCTTAGATTGAAGAAGAAAGATCCTACTTACACTTTCAATTAGGGATACATTAAATAATCAGAACATGACTAATATTTGGATCTGCTAAACCTAATTATAAGATCTCTTATCATAAAAATAATACTAGGGAGGGTTACAAAGCCTCTAGTCAAGTAAGATCAAGAAATAACCCTAACTAAGCCTTATGTTATCATCTTCACTAAACTAATAACAAGTAAAGCAAAGAAATGTAATCTAGTTCTCACCAAATCTTGTGGCACAAAGTGGGGTTAATAACACTAAAATTAAACATACATAAGAGACATATACTCATGTCAATATATATTAAATCATAATGCATGGAATAAAAGTACAAATTCATATCTATCTACTCTTACAAAAGAGGAACAAAGTTAGGAATACTTACATTGTAAGACAAACTTGTCAACCCTCAATCTCTCCCTTGGCCAAGGTGCTTTACAATAAGTTATTATGGTATGTAAGGATGACAAGGATAAATTACTGATAGTATACACAACCTATAAATTCATCCAAAATAATTCTCTCTAAGACAAGATCTGTATCTCTAAAGAAAGTATGAAACCCTAAGCTTACTCCTCAAGTAGAATATTGGATAAGTAGATGCACAATAACTCTTACTTATTATTATTCTTTTTAAATAGTGTAAAAATGATCTTGTATATATAGTTAGATTTAAACCTAACTCCCTCTAAAATTTTTGGCCAACAAGGTTAACCCAGTTTAATTAGTACTATTATTGATAAAAATTCACTAGGTTATAGGCTAGGTCAGCCAAGAACTGACCTAGACCCTAAATGAGTTTCACTAATAAGAGTACAAGATCAACCTAATCAACCTAGTACTATAAACTATAAAAAATGGTTTTAGGTTAACAAAAGATGATAAAAGGTGGGAAATGATTGGAGGAGTATATATGAGAGAAGAACAAGCTTAGGGGAATGGTTTTTTAAGAGATAAGTGTGTATATAACAAATGGAAAAAGGGAAAAAAAATTTGTGAAGAACTAATGGTCTATCCACCCCTTTCTTGGTGCACCCATTAGGGCATGTACTCAAAGATATTTAGAATCAATGGGTTATTTCAAGATAAATAGCATTAGTAATTGATAAAATTTATCAAATATTATGTATATACTTGGCATTAAGAAATAAGAAGTCATGATCAAATGGCTCATATTTATATGAGAGGATAAGGATGTGGATATTTTGTTGGAATTTCCAATGGGGGTCCCAATACCTATGGGGTAAAGTGGATAATGCATATAACTGACACACCAATATTCTGAAAATAATAATAACCAACAAAAAATCATACATACCCAGATAAAATATACATCTCTAAAAACTAAGGGGGTCCCCAATTTTTTAAAGAAAAATATAAGGTGGGGTGTGTTGAACACAACATGTTTTATCTAAAACATATTCTTCACTTGTTCTTATGAAGTTCTTATAGATTTAATATAGGACTCCTATCCAATACAATGATCCAAAGCAATTATCATATACCCATTAGGGGAATTTGCATCGATCTAGGTTTATACATTTGATACATCTTCCCATTTGGGGGCATCTCCTATATAGTTGTTATAACTAGGTTTTATATTTACATACTATACATTCAAGTTACACATTGATTTATCTTAATATTAATCATTGATACTCATTGATCATATTTTTTCTAACTACCACTAGTTAAAATTAATATATATGCATCCTAGTAATTACATAGATTTTTACTACATAGTTATACATGATCTCATTTCTATTTCCTAGATTAGACTTGATTGTGTTTCCTATTATTCAATATTTGAGGGCATTTGAATATTCCATTATTCTTTGAATTCTATTCCACTTCTCTATTTTTATGATTTGGACATGTTTCCATGTCCCTTATGTGTGCTTTCCTACTTTTATATGTGGACATTTGAACATGCCCTTCTATGTGTCTCTATGCCAAATTATTTTTTGTTTGTGTCTATGGACATTTGAACATGTCCTTGCATGTGTTCATTATCATATTTAGTGACATATGCCCTTGTCCATTGTATTGTGGCCCCTTGGCCTAGCTTTTGTGTGCCTTATGTGTTTGCATATTTTCTTCCTTATATGCCTTTACACTATGACACTTGTATTTTATTGTTACACACACACACACACACACACACACACACACACACACACACACACACAATAGTTTTGATTCCATGAGGAATCTCATGCATATATCCTTCCTACTTAGGATCCTTGATGGAACTCATGCCCCTTTCCCCTAGGTAGTTACTCATATTTTTATTCTATATACATTATTGACATATATTAGGACCCTTTTATAATTATAGATTATAACATACATCTTAAATTTCATACTTAGACTCATATACATTTGCATTATTTTGTTATGCTTATACATTATATTGGTATATCGTGCACATACTGTAGCTAATACATTTCATAGAACTACTTATCTAGAGGGTAGTTCTTACATAGGTTACATAACCACCCTAAAAATAGGGGGCATTCATTGGGGTTTGTCATAGAGATCAAAATCTTACTTTTCTATTCACAGATACATTTAAGCACACATGCTTAGTTTCAAAAATCAAACACAAAATAAAATAGAGACTTAGTAGTCAATTTAGATCACATAAAAGTTAGACCAGGCAGACATAACACCCAAATTGAAATATTATCACCATAGGGCACTAATATACACTATATGTTTCCAATATATAGTAGTCCCAACTTCAAGATAGTTTGGATCATTTAGACTAGTACACTAGGTATAGTACAAATTTGCATAGATAAAGTCACATGTTTGGTAGTTATGTTCATATTTAGATTAGATACATTCACTTTAGCTCAAATTCATACCAATTTCTTATATTTGGGGTAATAATGTTAGAGATTTTTTATTGATGTCATGGAGGTATCTAGGTGAGTGTATAAAGTGTCTTCATAGTCTAAGTGTCAATGACAAAATGTGTAATGTGCTTGTCCTAGTATGCTTGAAGTAAGCTAGGTTGATATTCAGTTTTTGCATTATTAAAGATGGTTATAAAGTATTTATCATTTTTTATAGGTATTAGTAGAGCTTAAGGATGATTAGAGAGATTTTTGAAGTACATATTATTCATCTAGTTCTTGATTATATTCATCTTGGCATAGTTAGTTCTATGACAAAAAAATCTAAGTAGGTAGTTTCATGACATCACCATTACCACATATGGATGCATTATGGGGAGTTGGTTATATGGGTGTGATAAAATTAGTCCCGAGTTGATATAATCCAAGTTTCAAGTCATGCAGTTGAGTGGAGAAAAATATATAACTATGCAAATTTGGCTTCCCATGTAGTTTGTAATGTTTTCCCATACTTAACCAAATTTGCAAAGGATATCTAATGGTGCATGTTTAATCACATCATAGATCTATGATGAAAAATCAATATAATATTAATGTATAATTTAAAATATATCTAAGTAATCAATTTTATGGCATTATATTTCACATGAATGAAGGTTACAAGAGTAGCTTGATAAATGGATGGATTCCCTTATGAAAGAAGATCATATGGTTTAAATTTCAAGACATGCGATTGAGCACAACAAAAGTTATTAGTGTTAAATTTTGGAATTATAGGTAGATTATATAGGTTCCCATACTTAACCAAATTTTCAAAAGGAAAATATTAGGACCAGATAAGGATCTAACGATGAGTGGGTGTTTATATAGATGTATATCTATAATGTGTATTGAGTCATAGAGGTTAAAGTGTCTGATGTTTCAGCTGGTTAAAGTCCAAGTTTCTATTGAAGGGATATATGGAGTGAATTTGTTCCATATTTTTAGGAAGAAACAAGATTATGACAAGTTCTTTATGTTTAATAGTAAGCAAAGGTAAATATTGAGCTACTTCCAAGGAGATCAACAGTGTGTATTTGGTCAAAATTACCAAGGAGCACAAGATGAGGTCAAACTAATAGATGTTTAGCATAGATAAATATCAAGATAATTTCAAGGGAGATAAATGATGTGTATTAGTTCAAAATATAAGAGGTAAAAAGATGTTGACAAAGTGTTTAATGTTTAACAATGACCATTAGAATTTGAATATTCAAATTAATGAAGGAAAACCAATACTTAGTTTTTGAGCTATAACTTTTGATCCAAGATGAATTTATTGATAAAGTAAAAGTAAATGTTGTAAAGGAATTCAAGGAAAATATAATAATTATATTTATAAGGTTTTAATTTTTGTGAATTTAAAATTATCAAGCTCAAAATCTGATTTTGTGTTTGGCCATGTTTTGTAAGTGACTTGAGAAGGATATTTTCGTTGTTTTGATGGTATTTTGATGTTTCAAGGGGATTGAGATATTGTATAGTGTTGTAGACTCCATAAATATTATATTTATGGATTTTGGAGATTTTACCAATCCATATTTATTATAAAAATATTCTTATAAGTTGATTGTTTGTTCGTTCATGGTGTTCTTGTGTACAAGGCTAATGTTTGAGTAGATTGAGAATACATAGATGTGTGTAATGATGACTATAATAATTTTAATATGTCTAAGAGATAATACGGAGTGGAAATATGAATTTTTAAGTGGTCCTATTTTTTAAAATTATTTTATGAAGTGATAAATGGGTATGTCTCTATCAGACCTATAAGGGCTACTAAGGCCTAATTGAAAAGTGTATCTGCTTAAGTGTGCCTCATAGTTTCTATGGATAACTTATGTGGATGATATTGAGTTATGTTAAATTTATTAAGGAATAATAAAAGTATTATTTATAACTTGGAAGATAATAATAATGATGTCTTTATAAAATTTGAAATCAAAGATGGTGATTTCTAGACTTGTAAGAAGAGGTGTGTGTAAGAGTTGAAGAGCGAAGGAAAGAAGAAAGGGCATGTGCCTAGTGGATTAGTTGTAGAGTATAGTAGGTTGATGAATGTGTGTATGACCTTTAGTTTATATTTTTTATGTCAAATATAGATCTCTTTTAGGTTTGAATATTAGGAAGAGAAGTGAATAAAAGAAGGATTTGTAGGTTTGAGTGTGTATATGAGGGCAGTTTGAGTGAAGAGGAAAAGAGATTATGTCATGCCTATGTGAGATGCTTGTATTAAATAGAGAGTGTGTTTTTAAGGGGTTATAAAATTAGAGTTCCATCATCAATTATTGAAGACATAAATTCAAAGGTGGATATATTCATATCATAGGTGTTGGGAGGGTGATCAACATCTAGGTCAGAAGGACTTGACCATCCTAGGGGAATGTGCTCCTTATGGAATATGTGTTTCAATAAATTTTGGTTAGAAGGATTTAAATATCTTAGGGGAAATATCTCCTTATGGAAGAAGTATTTTTCTAAATTCTGGTCAGGAGGACTTGACCATCCTAGGGGTAGGTGCTCATTATGGAATAGGTGTTTCTCTAAAGTCTCATGTTTGCATACTTATTATAGGATAAGTGTTACATTTGTTTTTAGGATTGAGAGTGGTTTTTATTCCTTAAGAGGTTATCCAAAATAGATCTCGTGTTATGTGTGTAATCTTGCATTATCTATTTGTTCATTATTATAAACATCTTGAATGCTTCTTAAATGGTTGTATTAAATTGTTAAGTGTTTTTAAGGGTTTGGAAATCAAATTGGATTATTTTCCATCATTGATTCACCCCCCCCCCCTCTTAATATTTTTTACCTCTAACAATTGGTATTCAAGTAGGTCCTTTGGTAAAGGCTTGACAACTTGAAGGAGATCCAAGGTTAATATGGGTAGCCATCAAATGCAAATAGGTTTTCCACTAAGCAAGAACTAATGTTCAATGGATCTAATTATGCTTTTTGGAGTGCGAGGATGAGGACCTACATCATGTACCTAGTGTTTGGCACTTGGAAATATAATTTGGATGGTTATTTTTCACCTATTATTCCTCCATCTAGTGCTATAAATAATAAGTTATTTGAGAAAAATTCTAAGGCAATGAATGATATCACTTGTGGTCTTTTAAAGATTGAATAAAACAAGGTAAACCATTGCATATTTTCCAAGTAAAATTGGGATAAATTAAAGACTATTTATTAAAGAGATTCAAAAGTTAATTTGGAAATGTTGTAGACTCATTGGAGATAATTTTAGAGTCTTGAGATGAAGGAAGAAGATTGTATGGCATCATTTCTATAGAGAGTTGATGAGATTGTGAACATCATTAGAGTCCTTAGAGATAATATTGAAAAATCTAATATAGTTCAAAAGGTATTAATTTCTCTCTCCCTCTTTCGATTTTAATTCAAATGTTTTTGATGTAGAATAAAATCATTATCTTACTTAGTTAAATATGGATGAATTGTATAACATCTTTACTGCTTATGAGATGAGAGTGAATGATGATATACCACCAAAGAAAGAAGTAGCATTTAAGAAAAAAATGATTTGAATGAATAATTTCCAAAGTAATAAACTTAAGGAGGATGAAAAATTTGACATTGATGAAGATGAATTTAAATATTTGTTTACAGCTAAATTTAAAATAGGGTCAAGCAAGTATAAGGGTAAACTAACCTTCAAATACTTCAATTATGGAGAGGTAGGACATTTTGATAATAAATTCCCTCATAAGCATAAGAATAATGATGATGAAGAGCATGGTGATGGCCAAGATGAAGACAAGAAGACACACAAGTCTGATAAAAGGAAGAAAGGATTCAAAAAGTATGATAATAAGAAGTCCTTCAAGAACAAGAAGAGTTTCTACACTAATAAATATTGTATCTCATTAGATGAGAGTTAAGATAGTGACTCAGAGTATGATCATGAAGATGATGGTCCTATCAAAGATAAATCCCTCTTCATAGATAAGTAAGTAAGTTTCTCATATCAAAAGGAGTCTACTTGGAGTGATTCAAATGATGATAAAGATAAGGTGGACTATAAGATTGAATTTATGAATGCTCTTGAATAATCAAAGATTGAGAATAATATTTAAAATAAGATGAAGTATCAAATCAATGACTATGAAGAGAAATTTAGTGTGTTTGAGGCAAAAATGAAAAAAGATAACAAGGAACATGAAGATATAGTCATGCATCTTAGTTGTGAATTGGAAATCATATCTACAAGCTTGAAAACTAAAGAAAGTGAATGTTTAAGGTATGTAATTGAAAATGTGTCATTAAAATCTGAGTTAGAGAAGACATCTAGCAAGATGAGGTCATTTGTGATATTTTAAAAGAGCTCAAATGATCTAGACAATATTTTGAGTGACCAAAATCATACAAGTGATAGAACTAGTCTTGGATACAAAGAAGAACTAGAAAATACAACTCAAGGCAAGATGAAGAGTAATGTACATCAGACGTTGAAGGTCAATAATCAGTCAAGGAATGAAGATGATAGAAAAATGAAGATAAATTAGATAAGACAACCATATGCAATGAGGTATACAAGTTTCAATGGTTTCTATTACACATGTAATAATTTTGGACATAGAGCTAAAGAATGAAAAAGACCTATTAGAAATGAGTTTGCATGGAACTATGATGGAGGTCATCAATCAAAAGGTGAGTCTTCTTCAAAAAAAGTAGTTTTTTAATTATCAAAAGAATGGGCATATTACAAGATTTTTTTCTAATTAAGAAAGGTAGGATAAGCTTCTTTCAAAAGGTATAGTGTGTTTTACCTATCAATAGAGAGGTCACATTAGTAGATTCTACAAGTAGAGGCCTATATGATAGAATAGGTTTAGTCAAGCTCCTATAGTGAAATAAAGAAGGAATGTTAACTTATAGAAACCAAAGTTGGTATGTTTGAGTAATGATGAGTCTATAGGTCCAAGTAATCTATTTGTTATGGTAGAGAATGCTACAAAATGTCAAAGAGTGCCAAGAGATCTCATTGTCTGCTCTTGTTGTGAATGAAGAGACCAAGCTCAAGTAGAAGACCAAATTTCTTATTGAGGCAAGTTTTGAGATGTGTTTGGATGTTAATGAAAAACCTCATTTGTGTGAGTAAGTTTCAATCTTGGTTCCTATATTGTCAAGGTCTAAAGGTGATGTTTTTTAATGTAAAGAAGATACTTCAGTGATTAAAGTATCTCAAGATTCCATAGTTTCTCCAAATCTTGTATATCTTATCATAGAAAAGAGAGTGAGAGATGTAAAAGAAAATAAGTTGTCAAAGTTTAGACTAAGAAGAACAAGATCAAGAAGTCTTATAGTTATAAAAGGATTTCAGTGGTTATTGAGGAGATGTAGGCCACTCTTGGCTTCACTTTGTTTTAGAGCATTGTGGTGTAGAGAAGGTCTCTGTCTATGCTTCTTAAGAGACTCCTTTTAGTGGATAAGTAATTTTTGATGTTGTGTTATTTAGAAGGGCATAGAATGCAAGAGATGAGTGTTTTCAGTTGGAGTTAGTGTTTTAAAATGGGCGAAGTGCTTTGATGAGGTTGGAGTGATGTCATAAGGTGTTTTAGTTTTGTATATAGTGTATAGAGGATAAAAATGGGTGTTTTTAGGTGGCATAATGAGATTTATGGAATTCCAAGAAGATTTTGGTGATAAAAAATCTCTATGTACTTCTTTGTGATGTGTTCTAGGTGGTTTGTGTTTTGATGATACTGTTTGTGCCTTTTAGAAGTTTTCATGTGCTCCTGAGTTTATATTTCTTATTGTAAATCAAATCTATGGTATAGGAAGTCAAGGTTTCCAAAGGTTTAAAGCCTTAAATCTTAGTCTATAAGTGTGTGATGGTTGTCTCTAGATGTAAAAGAAGTTTTAGATGTGGGAATTGAGTAGAAGGAGGTTTGTTGACCCTGTTTATTTTAATATTATAGAGTTTTGATCTATGCTATAAAAGTGGTTTGCCTTAAAATTTTAGGTTTGAGGATTATTATTACATTTAATGGGCCAAATATGTTGTAAAATCAAGTTTCATATATACTTTAAGGTTTTTTTTTTTTCAAATTATTCAATTTGCTGTCAAAATGGAGGCTTAATTGGCTAGTATATATATGAAGGAAGTATGTTGTAGAGGAGGATCTAAGTGATAAAAATTGGTTTTATTAAAGGGTAATATGATATTTTTCCATATATTAAATTTTAGATCTTGAAAGTATGCCTACTAAATTTTGTGGGCTCTAAAATTTTTAATCAGGGCTACAAGGAGTCTAGACAGGCCTAGTGTGAAGATTTCATTTTTTTTTTGTCAGTTTATCCAAAATATAAATGCATGAGTTTTTCAATGTGAGTTTTCAAGTTATTTTAAAGCATTTTTCATATTTTTAAAGTGTCATTAATTTATTTTGGTGGTCCTTGAGGTGGCTTGAAAGAGAAGGTTAGTAAGCCTATGTGGTGGTTCTTCATGGTGTGTGAAGCTCTAAAGATGCTAAAGAAGTGGGATGGATCAAATATATTAGGGGGAGTCCCTATCATATGTTTCTTTCTGAGTTATATCATATTTCAATTCTTTTGTGTGTTCTTTATTCATTTGTTATAATGCTTGGTTGAAAAGAGTATTGACATGTAGCAGGAGGAAGTTGTTAAGTCAAGAATAGGTAGGCTCAAGGTAAAGGGGAGTTTTTATCATGTTTATAAGGTGGTCCTCTCATGTTGGTAGTATTTTCAAGTCCTCAAGACCTCAATATTAATTTTTTCCCATTTTATCATTGTGTCAAAGGGGGATAAGGTTCTTATTGTGAGAAAGCTTGAAGAAAAAGAAGGAAGGTGAGTTGTATAATGGGTGTTGACATCAATGAAAAAGGGTGAGATTGTTAGAGAGTTTTTAATGTAATGGAGGTGTAAAAGTGAGTGGATGAATTGTCTTGATATTCAAATTTTCAATGATAAAGTGTGTAATGTGCTTATCGTAGTATGCTTGAAGCAGGATTGGTTGATCTTTAATTTTGGCATGATTAGGGATGGTTCTAAAGTATTGAGCATGTGTGAGGGGTTATATTTGAGGTAAAGGATGATTGTATATATTTAGGAAGTGCATGGTATTCATATATTTCTTCATTATGTTCATCTTTGCATAATTAGTTCTATGATAGAAAAATTTGAGTAAGAAGTTTGATAACATCACCATTACCATGTATGGATGAGTCAGGGAAATTGTTCATATGGGTGTGATCAAATTAGTCTCAAGTTTATATTTTAAAAGTTTCAAGTCATATGGTTAAGTGGATAAAAAAGTATAACAATGCAAATTTGGCTTCCCAGATAGTTTTCAATATTTTCCCATACTTAACCAAATTTGCAAAGGAGATCTAATGATGCACATTTAATCACATCATAGATCTATAGTACAAAATTAATCTAAGATTAATGTCTAAGTTAAAGTAGAGTTGAGTAATAAATTTGATGGCATTATATTTTACATGTGTGAATGTTCCAAGATTATCTTGATACATGGTTGGGTTCTGCTATTAAAGAAGATCATATGGTTTATATTTTAGGACATGTGATTAAGTGTAGCACAATTTATTAAGGTTAAAATTTATCCTTCTAGGTAGATTACAAAGGTAACCATACTTAGCCATATTTTCAAAAGGTAAATATCATGACCAAATAATGATATAATAATGAGTGGGTATTTATACTGATGTAGATCTATGATGCATATTGAGTTAAAGAGGTTAAAGTGTCTAATGTTTAAGCTAGTTAAAGTGCAAGTTACTCTAAAAGAGATCAATTAAGTGAATTTTTTCTAAATTTTTAAGAATTATCAAGATGATTAAAATTTCTTGATGTTTAACAATAAGTAAAGGTAAATATCGAGCTACTTTCAAGGAGATCGATAGTGTGTATTTGGTCAAAATTACCAGGGAGCATGAGATGAGGTCAAAATAGCAAATGTTTAGCATAGTAAAAATAATGTTACTTTCAAGAAAGATCAATGATGAATATAAATTCAATCCATGAGAGGGAATGAGATATTGACAAAGTTTTTGATGTTTAACAATGACTGTTGGAATTTGAATATTCAAATTAATGAAAGAAAATTAGTGCTTAGTTTTTGAGCTATAACTTTTGATCCATGACAAATTTATTGATGCAGTAAAAATCAAAGTTGTAGAGGTTTCAATATGTATCTATTGAATCTATTTAGAAGTCTAAATATTTGTATAATCAAATTTATTAAGATCTAGAGTTGATTATGTGTTTGACCATGTTCTATAAGTGATTCAAGAAGGATATTTGAGCTATTTTGATGGTATTTGGATGTTTCAAGGGGACTGAGATATTAAAAGGTAATTTAAACTGCATATAGATCATCTATATGGATTTTGGAGGTTTGACCAATCCATATTTGGTATGAACAAATGTTTAAAAGTTGATTGTTTATTCATTCAAGGTGTTCTTGTGTACAAGGCTAATGTTTGAGTAGATTAAGAATACGCAAAGGTGTGTAATGATGATTGTAATCATTTGAGGATGTCTAAGAGGTCATGTGGAGTATACCTGTACATTTAGAAGTGGTCTTGTGTTTTTAATTATTTGATGAAGTGATAAATGGGTGAATAGGTCTTTATGAGACCTATAAGGGTTGTTAAGGCTTAATTGAAAATCATAGTTACTTAAGTGTGACCGATAGTTTCTATGGCCAACTTGTGTGGATGGTATTGAGCTATGTTAGATGTATTAATGGTTAAGACAAGTATTATTACTAACCTATAATATAATAATCATGATGGATCTATAATAGGTGAAATCAAAAATGGTGATTTCTAGACTTACAAGAAGAGGTGTGTGTAAGACTTGAAGAGTGAAGGAAAGAAGAAAGGGTGTGTGCCTAGTGGATGGGTAGTAGAGAAAAAAAATTGATGATTATGTGTATGACCTATACATTATATTTATGATGTCAAATATAGTGTTATTATAGGTTTGAATATTTGGGAGAGAAGTGAATAGAAGGACTTGTAGGTCTGGGTATGTATATGAGGGTAGTTTGAGTGAAGAGGAAGAGAGATTATGGAATGCTTATGTGAGAGGCTTGTATGAGATTGAGAGCATTTTTTAGGGGTTATAAAATTAGAGTTCCATTATCAAGTGTTGAAGACATCATTTCAAAGGTGGATATGTTCATATCATGGGTGTTGGGAGGGTGCTGAACATCTAGCTCAGAAGGACTTGACCATCCTAAGGGTAGGTTCTCCATGTTGAATAGGTGTTTCACTAAAGTCTAGTTAGAAGGAATTAACTTTCCTAGGGATAGGTTCTCCTTATGGAACATGTATTTTAATAATCTCCAATCATAAGGAATTGACCATCCTAAGGGTAGGTGCTCCTTATGAAATATGTGTTTCACTAAAGTCTCATGTTTGCATACATACTATAGAATAAGTATTATATGTGTTTGTAGGATTGAGTGTGGGTTTTATTACCTAATTGGTTTTCCTGCATATATATTTTATTATATGTTTAATGTTACATTATCTATTTTTTCATTTCTATAAACATCTGAAATGCTTCATGAATGGTTGTATTAAATGCTTAAGTGTTTGAAGGGTTTGGAAATTGAATTAGATTATTTGCCACCACTAATTCACCCCCCTCTCAATGGTTTGTACCTCTAACAAATCATGCACAAAATTATTATTCATAACTTTAAATAAATTACATAGATTTATCTATTACTTACTTGATTCATATTCAATATAATTAGATACTATATTAGGGGCATGTGCACAATAAATAGTTTCCATATACTTAGCTTCATATAGGCCGATCAAATGGAATGCCAACATCCATGTCATTCTATAAATACACTTTCTATAAAATTTTATGTTGTCATTAGATTCAAACCTTAATCCATATGCAATGGTTGGCATTCCATAGTGACCCTATGTTACCTAATATAATTAAGTGGCTATGGAGCTAAACATAGTTATATTTACTCAATTAGATGATTTCAAAAATTTATGTATTTTAGTTACAAATGCATATACTTTACATAGGTTGGAAATGATGCATTCATGGGATAATTGAATTCTTGATCCACCTACATGAGAGGGTTATACACACATTTTTATCCATTCTATTCATAGAGATCAGGATCCATCAAGCTAGGGTGAGTAATGATGGATTCAAAACCAAATTGAGTTATTGAGCCACCCATATGAGTATTTATAAATCCATAAAATTAGTTCAATATATTCAATGATATGATCACTATGCACACTCACACACATATGTTATCACCAAGTTCATGTATTGGTTTGCATACCCAATGAAGTGTATTCATTCATTTCCTCTCTCTTTACTCAACTTTACTCAATTATTTCATTTTATCATAGTATTTTACTTTTTATCTTATTTTAAGTAAGGACTAATTTTATCATGTTTCATTATATGACATTACTTTGGATCATGTTCCACATACGTAGACTAAGATTCACATATTCAAATTGAACTACATGAGCTTCACTTTAAAGGTAAGTCGAGGTATGTTTATTTTTCCATTATACTAGTCATTTCACTTTGTTTCGCTACTATCATAAAGGGGGGTAAATTTGATCACATAAAAGTGGTAATTAAATGCTAAGAGTGTTTCTTTATTTAACCTATCCATATGCTAGCCATAAACCTATTTTTTGGCATTAAACTTACTTTTATAGTCATTCAATAGACCAAATTCACCTGCAACAAATCAAGAAATAGTCCTAGAAATATCATTTTAGACCCCAATATAAATTTATTAGTATTTTGTAAAGATGACATTAGTGTCACATTTGGGACACTACAACCACATGGCACTAGTGTCCCCAACTAGGCAATACTTTTGTTAGCCCTATCTTTTGCCAGTGTATACTTTTTCAAATGTTTTCCCCTCTTAAGATCAGCCTAAGAATATTTTATTATCCACATGAGAAAAAAAACTATATAAATACAAGTCTAATTCACCTCTATTCACTAGATGTAGGATAGATGCAAAAGTTATTCAAACTAAAGACAATTAAGAAAAAATAAAGTATTTTATCCCTATTATGCCCTAATTTTGCATAATACTATTTATAAAAACCTTAATCCCAAATTTAAAACATTTCAAATCTCAATCATATTAAATACATCTAAGGCCACTCTCATTCTATCATTCACTTGCACTTGCATCAATACTAGGTGGGAAAACTACATTGGGCTTGATCCATCTTCAAATTATTGGCATGTAGGAAACTCTCTACATAACAAGGTATTGAAAAATTCTAATCCATCCTAATAACACAAAAAAAATTATTAATCATGACATACTTACAAGGAGGATTAGGTTTTGCACATTAAATTAGTTTTCTAGGCACAACATAGAGCTTCAAGTTTCATGCACGCAGGAATAGGACATATAGAAACAAGCATCGGTGATCTCAAAAAATTTAATAGCCTCACAAAGAGGACATTATCACCAAATTAAGGACACTACACATAGATGGAAATATTTTCTAATTATAAAATGAACAATAGAATCCTATTGATGACATAGCTAACTACCTAGATTCAAATTTCAAGACTCAAATCATAATAAGTATCTATTTAAGCCTATTTATTACTATTTTTATAAATTAAAACAAATTAAAAGGTCATAAAAAATAATTACTTAATTATTTAATATTTATTTAATTGATTTAGGCATCTCAACCCTTTAATCTAAACATATGATTTTCATAGTAAAACCCTAAAAGGTTAAATTAATTTGTTATATAGTTGAGCTTATTCAATGACATAAGCTTCATTTCATGGTCCTATAAACCTAGCATAAGTCATCAAAAGATTTTAACTTATAAAAAAATCAAATTATGTAAATGAGAAATAAAACTTTGGTTGAATATGTCTTTAAACTCTTTGTCTTCCATAACATTGGTCATTTTTGTCTAGCATTGTCTTATATCTCAAGACATATTCATTGATAAGTTCATTGGTCCTTTTCTGATTTTAGAAATTTGAGCATGAGAAAAAATTTCAAAAGGTTTAATGAAAATCTGAGAGTTGTTAAGAGGTTTAAATGTTTTTATGAACTGGAGACGTAAATCATGAAACCACTTGAAAGCATAGTCCTTGAGGCTTCTTGGAAATAATTTGGTCAAAAGTTTATCATTATAATTTTAGTCAAGTCATGCCACATAAAATGTTCAAATATGTTGTTCAATATCACCCTTTCCCTCAAAAAATATGAACTTAGGTGTAATAAATCCATTTGGAAAAGGGTGTAAATATATTTCAAGTGAAATAGGGTTATGCAACACATCTTGAAAATCTATAACATGAGAGGATTTTGAAGGTTTTTTTAATTTTTGTAATTTTGTCTTCCAAGGTTTTTATAAATTAAAATATTGATTGAATTATAAGTTTAATTTGATTTATATTATCAATTTGATTAGTCACCAAAGTGTATGAAAAATCATATCTATGTTGAAACAATAGGTAATTCCATAAAAATAAATGCATCAATAGTAGTTTTAGGGAAAAGATGTTTAAACACATAACCCATGCCCCCACTTAATATATTTAGTTGTAATTTTTTTATGTACATATGGATATGATGAATTAATGTATATGGGTTGATGGAGATGCTGACATGTGGCACATATCCCATTTAGTTAGTTATATGGGTCCAATATATTAGAATAAATGAGGAACTTGTAGAATTAGTACATTGGGTAATGGTTAGCCCACATTGGGATTAGGAGGTTACCCATCCATTATTAGTTATAAATAGGTCTATATAAATGAGGTTAATATCATTGTAAATAAATTAGTTAAGCATTGAGTCTTCTATTATAAGATGATATTGGAGGTTGTTCCATTGAAGAGACATTGTGAATTTATTACTTCCTAAAGTAGTATTATATGGTGCTGCCCTACCTTAAGGGTGATTATCATATTTATTCATATATTGAATATTTTGGAATCTTGGCCCACCAATATTTAAGGATAATAATATTTGAAAATTTTGGTTCCAAATACTTATCTAAATTTTCTTTATGGTCCTGCAACACTATGGTGTGATGCATTGGGACTAAAAAATGGAAGTTTTCATGGGAATATATGTAAGATATTTTCCTAAATCGATGGGGTACAAAATAAAAATAAAATACAAAAGAGGAAGAAGAGGATGGTAATGAAGAAAATTATGGAGATGATGAAAAATAAAAGTTAGTGGAAAAAAGTAATGACAATGAGGAAGAACATGAAAATGATGATGAATAATAAATCACACATAATGAAGATAAGACTACATATTGTGTAGAAGGAGAGGTAGAGGATATCCAAGGGAATCAATAATGATTAGATGATAAGGGTTTGAATAGTTTGGCTCCAAATAAATTAGAGTCAATTTTTTTTTTCATGGATGCATTCAAAAGAACAATATCATTGTTTTTATAAACCCTGGTAGCAAATATAATTTTGTCAACATGGGTGTAGATCAACATCTACATGTTCAAGCAAGAAATATCAAGGAGGCTCAAATAAATGGTAACAATATTTAGGTTTGTGAAGACTTGAAGCTCACTATGGATAAATATGTTTTGAGTTCTAAGTTTTATGCTTTAGATATGGATGATGTGGATATGGCTATTAGATATCCATGGTTAGAGACTTTGGGAACAATCAATATTAATGTTCAGAATAAGTTCATGAATTTTTGCTATAGGAAAAATAAGGTCACTTTATAGGATATCATAGTTGAAAGGAAAAAATAAAAATCAAGGTAGATCATGTTGAAAGATTGAATAAGGTGAAGAAGAGTATGTGGAAGATTTTAATTAAGACATAAATGAATAAATAGTACAAGCATATAAGAACACTTCATCTACTCAAGAGGCAAAGGAACTACCAAAGAAAAAGGTGGAAGAGGTAGAAGAATAGGTCGATAATGTTAACGTATCTAAAGACATTGAGGTATATAGAAACCCACATTATATATACCCATATCATCATGAAAGGCAAAAATCATGGAGCCATGTGAGGGAGTGCCATAACAATAATCACTTTGGCTATATAGGAAATCAAAGTATCAATGACTATGGTTTCACAAGGAATAAATGGAGAAATAACAATGGCTATGCATGTATTGATGCCTCTAAATGTGTCATAACTATAATTAGTGTTCAAATAACACTTCTCATTTTAGAATTTTTGGAATTCAAAGCATGAGTAGAAATTTTTGGTAACTTATGTTACCTGTGGTGAAATAGTAGTAGAGTAATGTTTAACTATTCCATAAAATTTATATTATTTTATGGTTGGGAACATTCATGGACCAAATATTTGTAAATTCTAAGTATCTATGCTAATACTAATCAGTTATGATCAAATATTAAAATAGAGACTAATCTAAATGGACATTTACAATGAAATCTAAACTAAAGTGATCTAGATAAAAAAAGATGAAAAAGAGAAGGGTAAGGTATAAAGAGAATGAGTGAGTACTGATCTTAAACCTAAACATTATGACAAAGTTTCAATTATAATTATGTATTTGACTAGTATATAGTGAAAAATAACATAACCTCAAATCTCATTACACACTAGGCAAACCTCCAAGGATGATATAAGGAATTACAAGTAAGAACTGAATTTAATTTAAAGATTCTCTACCACAATCAAATAAAATGAGCACATTCTAATGCAGAGCAAATAAAATAAAGTAAATTCAATATCATTTAACTAATATAGCATAAACACAAATTAACAACCCTGTAATCAAAGATGCAACTTTGAATTCATAGAAACTATTCAAATTCAATACTTAAGACTATTAATTGAGAGAAAAGCCATGTTAAAATTGACACAAACAAATTTGGAAAATATTTTTAGAATTACTTGATTATATTAACTACTCAAAGTATATAATTTTTTCTCAATTTTCTCTCTCTTTAAAAAATGGTAGTAATACCTTTTATAAGAGGACAAGGTAGTATATAAATTAGTTACAAGATATAAATGTATAAGGAGTAAGGATAGCTATCCTTTTTCTAAAAAATTCTAGAATACATTTATTTTTCCAAACTAAACTAACCTAGAGGCAATATGCTAACAAACTAGCATATGGCTTTACAAAAGGATATTCTATTTTCAAAATATCATAAAGTTTTTATAGAATAAAATATCATTCAACTAATTAGCTGGTGGGCCCTACACCTAAGAACTTTATTGCTATTGTTGGAGGATGCTCATATCTCTCTAGTTTTTTTCATTAGCTAGCTCTAAGTCCACATCCAATTTCAAGAGACACTCATCTTATTTGTCAACAAGTTCATTCAATTCCCTATTATTCCTAGCCATAGCTTCTTTGATGATCTTAGCCTCAATTATCCTTTCACATGAGTTAAATATCATGTCTAAGATCTTGATATTGTCTACCCCAGATTAGCCTTGACTTTTAATTTTTATTTCCTAAGTCACCAAAGTAGCCCTATGTTTGAATTCATCATTCTTGATCATTCCTAGGATAATAGGCTATATAATCTCTTTGAGGATTATCGTAGGGAGTTTTTCAATCCTTTCCATTAGCTCTTCATCATATTTTAGGATTCTCTCTATTTTTTATGACCATTTACTCAAATTTTGGATATTTTCAACAATAATTCCTAGAATTGCATTCAAATGTCCCAAGATAATTTATTTAAACCTATGAATCTACCATCTAACTCTAATGTTGATTAACCCTATTATTTTATCCTCTAAAGCATACCATTGGGCTATTAGATTGTTATCCCCTATATTCTATTACACTAATGCACTCTACCTAAAATTCATTATTTTCAATACATCAAACATATCAAAGAAGGATTCCTACGTCATTTTGACCTCACCTTAGGCACTGATAAGATATCATGTTCCTTATAATCCTCATTTTCCTTCTGTAGGTTAGACATTCTTTATTTCATCCCCATTATGCTAGCTCTAACTTGAGTTGAGTGAGCCTCAGTCAACTCTTCAATATCCTCTACATGGATGGGATGCTCACTAGATTGTTGATCCCTAATTAGAGTTAATCCTAAAAAAATATAAACCTTTCAAAAAGTGAATTCTTCAGTTCCCACCATGGCCTTCCTAGTTTTCACTCTTTCTAATCTTAGTTTCTTTAGATTGAGTTGGATCTTGGTGGTTGGTTCTATGTACTTAGAAGGTTTTGGGACCTATATTGTTGTGTTATTTAATGCTCTTAGATCATTTATTAATTGATATTAAACCCTATATTGGTCACTATTCTTCTCTCTTCCTGCTTCATCACATCCCTTATCCATGGCTTGATGTCATCATGCACATCAACATTGATAGTTTGGGTTAGGGTCCATGAGTGAGATAAGGAGGGGATCTTCTACATTTTACAATAGATGAACCAATTAGGGATGATTGGTCTATGGATGGGGTATTCCTCATTAAAAAATTTGATTTCACTCATGGGGTGAGTGAAAGTCAACTTTGGCTTATTTTTTCCAACTAGGATAATTGCCAATTCTCCTTCCTCTTCTTTAATGGTTCCACTTAGACTAGGTCCAAGGTAACTTCTTTCCATTTTTATTTCTTAGCATCCTCTGCTTGGGCTTAGGATTCTTTATTTTTCTCCTCTTTATCAGAGCTATATGCTTTAGTAAGGATTTTGAAGGCATCTTCCACTATTTCATCAGGCTCTAGGGCAATCATGTCCAAGTAATCAGTGGGAGATACTAGTCTTTGAGGTAGGGCTAAGGATGAGGGTCCATTAGTAGGCCTTTCTTCTAACTCTTCCTTCCCATTACTTGATGTAACTTGTGATTTTGACTCTAGTACTTCCATCTTTGGTTGCTCCTGAGGTAGCCTATAAGATCTAAGCAACAAATGGTATTAAATAGGTCCCATTAACCATATGTCCCTTGGTGGATTTTCATTAATAGTTAGTATATGTTAAATTCTAATATTGTGTTTATTTAAATTAGCTAGTACTTCCTCAAAATTGTTATCCCTAATGTGTAGAGTGTCATAGGGACCAAGCTGATGTTCATAAACTGGTTTGGGTAGTTACTTACTCTTTAAATGCTTAGATACCTTGTCATAAAGATGCCAATGACTTAGGTCACCCTACTAAAATACAAAAGAGTCTATATGCTTATTAATGGTGTCCACATGTTTCCAATATTGTAAAATACTTTTACCAATTATCAAAAGAAAGGGATGGAGGAGACCTTTCCTTTTCTCCTTACACACTCCATCAACACCATGAATAAATTGACATGCAATTTCCTACTTTGTTAGATTGTGGGAACATAGATGGGAAACTTGTAAGGTTAGATCAGAATCCCTTTAATTTTTATCATAGTATAATCTAGGTACAACTAGATTTCTCATATTAACTCTACATATTTTTTTATTAGAGGATTAAACTTAGGCATGAGGAACCATGTAATGGCTTATACTAAAGTAGGATAGACATAATCACAAATGAAATACATGTGGTGTCTATATTTTAAAATATGTAGTTTTGAATAATGGTGGGAGACTGTGAATCTTCCCTTAGGTGACCAATTTTTGATGTGAAGGATTTTGGTGGAGGATAGTAGGACATCCAATAGATAGGACATCACAAAGAACTAGTTATTGGTCTTCATATTGATAGCTATAAATTGTCTCCCTAGGTGGATGTTGATCATGTCTCTAATTAGAGGAGTGAGATCTTTTTATACTATGAATTATAATTAAGATACCCAACTCTTATTACATATGTGGTTGAAGGGGCTCCAGATATTCTATTTAATAGGGTCATAATTACCCTAATACCTTCTTTAAACTAGGCAACTAGGATTCTTACCTCAAGGTCCCAAACTACATGGTTTCCCCAAAGAAACCAAGGCCTTAGGATGGTGTCCAAGTCATTCTTTCCAATCCATTCCTTAATAGTGGTCAAATCCACATGGTGTTTTCCTAATTTATTGTATATCTCAAAGGCTAGTAGGGAAATATATGTAATTATCCTAGAGATCCCCTCATGAATGATCCAATCATGTTTAATTTTAAAATATATAAAAATAGGATCAAAGATTATCAGTTTAATGGAGTACCTCTAGTTTAGTAGTAACATGATGAGGACTAGCCATTTATTCTACAACTAGGTCATAATACCTCCTCCTAGCTGTGACAATCTTTTGTTCTTCCTTGGTGATGGCTTACATCTCCTTAATGGTCTAAAAGAATTCAAACCAATTATTATTACTCATGATTAATATAATAATGTGCAGGTTAGTTTCCTTGAATACTCTCCCTTCATTGTTTATAGATAGATACAATTCTATCTCAACCCTCAATTTTTGCCTCTAAGCTTCTATTGCTACCAGACTTGTGAATTTGTCACAATTGGATTGTAAATGGTCTATAGGTTAACTCTTTCATGTTCAAATCATGATTAAACTTTTTTTAGATTTATTGTGATCAATATGATTTATCTTAAGGACCTTTATTCAAGTTTTAGGGATTTTAAAGCTTTAATGATGGTGTCTTACTTGGACTTCAGCTCATACATGCCTCAAATTTGATTTTGACCTTTTCCTTTATATGCTTGCATTTTTTAGCATAAAATATCTTTATTTTTTTATTTTTTATGCTTTTATAACACTTATTTGGTGTCTATTTGACATTTTCACAACATTTTTTATAAATGACTTCAAAGCACAAGCCATTGTTATTTAAAAATTGCCTTTTGCTTTGCACTATTTGATCAAGATATAAGGATCAACATGGGCCATTGACCATGATTTTAGCCTTCACATGTCATTGGATATCTTTGCATCAAGCCTCTTGGTTATGCCACTTGGAACCTATATGGTATTTTTGAACTCTACTTCATATATCAATCATATATTGAATGAGCATCTACCATGTGTCAAGCCCATAGGCTCTCAGAGCTCTATTCAAAGGTTATTAATGATTTCACACCATAAAATCATTTGGGCCTGATGAAGCATGATATGTTGATCTTGAAAGGTGTGAGGACTTTAATCAGTGCATAGCTATATAAAGGACTTAAGTTAAAATTCTAATAAACATGAAAAGACTTAGGTTAAAGCATTTCATGCTAAGTTTTTAAAGCATAATATCAAAGTGGCCCCTTTAAATGATAGAAAGGCATTCTCATATTATCTAAGTAAAATTTTTGAAGATATTGAATTTGATGGCCTCATGGATTTAAAATAAAATCTCATGAACATCAAATGATGTTCATGAGAATGTGAAATTTAAGTTCATGAAGTTTTTAGTTTTGGTGAGATCAAATTTGATGGTCATTTAGATGTCAATGATGGCCTCATGGATGTTAAATGATGGTCATACGAATGTTAAGTTTAATCTCATAAAATTCTAACATTCAAATGAGAGAGTGCCACTTAGAGGCTTTATGGGGATTCCTAATCCTTTTAACTTTTTAATGTTGTCTTCACTCCATTCAAATAAAACTTGTAAGTGAGCGTAAACTATAAATGATAATCTAGGCACTTGTATGTGATTGGTTCCTTTGATTAGTTAAAGTTGAAAACACAAGTTTAAAACTAAGTTCTTATAATCAAATATACAAGT